>JARQZJ010000035.1:1975000-2575000 GCA_030704895.1 Henosepilachna vigintioctopunctata | reverse complement strand
AGGTCTTAGTTTTCGTCGACAAGTAAGCTTCTTTTTCTCTGGTTACAGGATTTGTTCTGAACGTTTTTACGCTTGTTTCGAATTCTGAAAAATGTTCATTCGATAGAAAGTCAATATTTAAAAACTTCGTGAAATTACCCGGTCTCGGTTCCTCGTCCAATTCTGTTCCTTGAAGATCCCATTCCCATTGTATCATCTTCTGTTTTCTGCGCCAGAGTTCTAGAAATACGGTTGCTGAAAACGAATATGTAAACAGATTCGTAATTGATTTCAATATTCACGAGCTTACCCCATAAACTCATGAAAATGGCGAAGAATACCGTGGCAGGATTGTCAAAGAGGTACGTCAGTCTTGCAAATTTGCAACTTTCCTTCAGCTTCTGATATTTGCAAGCTTTATCACACAGGGGACACAGTGTTATGTTTCCAGGTCCGTTGGGATCGCAAATTTCTTTCCTGCGTACATATAATGTATCATATTTTATATGGAGCTATGCAAAATCTTCAACGCGCATTGTTAGCCTTCTGAATACAAGATTTGTGGGTTGTCGAATCGGCTCTATCTCTACGTATAATATACAATATATCATGACTAAAATATTTTTTCATATTTTCATTAACCATAATTGCTAAAAAATTGGTGAATTCAACTTTCATTTTCTTCAAATGGTTACTGTAAAACGGATTATGTGAGAGCTGGTGATTTGTGGTAGAGTATCAGCCACTATAAAAAATTTGGTTGATTGAACTTGAACGGGACCTAAATGTAAAAGTGGCTGGAGTGTTATAGTTTATAAAACAATTAAATTTTTCGATGCATCGACATCTGTTCGTGGTTTAGGTTCGTCTGGTTCTGTTCTGGTTCTGTTTATGGTTCGTCGAATCTGTTCATGACTTTGGGTCCAACATTCTGAACTGAAAAAAAAACACCGAAAACCCCAAACTTCCTACTATCTTATTCTGGTGGTAAGGAATATATGATGGCTTTTCCACATTTCAGTTTTTGGTCATGGATTCTTTCAGAACTACGGTTCATCTCCTACTTTCTCCGCTGGATTCGCCATTGTTCGATATTGTGGCACCAAGATATTCGACGTTGTCAATGCTTTGTTGTTGTTTATTCATTTTACTCAGTCTGTTGTTATTATGGTGATCAATTATCATTACTGTAGTTTTTTTATTCATTTGAATCTGAATTTCATATTCATCTGAAAACCAACTTCGTTACTAAGTGCTGCAATTTATCAATTTGACTAATTCTTTTCTCGATGCAGCGATTAAAGTTGTACATCAGCAGTCCTAGGTTACAAATTCCAACGCAGTCAATGATAATTTCCCATGGTATTCGTCGAGAGCTTTACTCAGTTTCAGTCCGATTGATAGCAATATGTTTTGTTGAATATTGAAAATATGGCCCAGAATGTATAACAATCAATTTGGATAAAAGACATCTAATCTCTGGATATTATTACAATAATCAACTTTCACTCGTTCCAATGAAATCTCTCATATCTTAATAATAAAAATCATTCATACTTACGTTGGTATATTATCCGTGCTGTCAATTGTTACTATTCCATAAACAAAACAGAAAAATCCTACTATTGCCGGCGCGTATAACATTTTGGTATAAAACCCCAGCCAGCAGAAATACAGTCCTATTTTATCGCCGAAATATTTTCGTATAAGCCCCAGTGGTTGCTTCTTCATCCACTTTGCTGGTCGTGCCCATTCTAGGTACAACAGCTAAAATAACATTAACCTTACTCATTCAACAAATTGCAATGGAAAGAAAACTCACCCTACGATCTAGCAACCTACCAGAACTGTCTTCTTTGTCGAAATTACCCTCATGAAGAGGAAAACAGGCAAGATATGTATTATCGTTAATAAGTCTTCTAATTCCAACCTTAAAAAAATAAAACTCGAAACTTTTTAGTGAATACAGAAAAAATTAACCAAACACACAAGCGAGTATGAGTTAGTCTCAAAACTTATACTTATTATCATTGTTCAATTCGTCATTATACTAACCTTATCTGTTTCGTCATATCTAACCCTTAGCAATATCTGCATCACTATCATGCTTCTCTGTGAGCTGGAGAATTCCGTTACTCTATCTTTAACTACAAATCTACAATAACAGACTTGAAAACGATAACCAGAATCTTCTGTGAACTTACTGTTCTTCTCTATCTCCTCCTTGAGTTGCATTATAAAATGATGGATCTTCTTCAATCAAATCCGTGTTGTATTGAAAGAAATTCCACCACGCTTGCTGTAGTTTATTCCAAAGTGTCGGTTGTTTTTTCTTCTGTTTCTCGTCATCCTAGAATGTAGGTGGGTGTAAAAAAAATGTTGAACATAAAAATGAATAAATGAAAAAATCTAAGAGAACAGTGGAAGGTAATACAGAAAAAGGAATCTGGAAGATACAAGGATCAAAATAGATTCAAAAACATGACAAAATCATGGCAACTATATGAAGATGTGGACAATAAAAAACAGCTCAAAATTCACACTTCTTAAAATCCTGAAATATTGCTATTGCAATTTCGTTTTGAAAACTGAACATTCAAATTCAGGATACCATCAACTGAACATTTAACTGATTAACTGATTCAATCTGATAAATACATGATTCAATGAGTCACCAAGGTATGCAAGAATAACTTGAATATTTGTTCGATAGCAATACTCTGAAAAACAACGAAATATTATACAAAAACTTGTTCAAACAATTATTAATTAAAAAGAGGTGTGATATACAAAGCTGTCTTTCTCGAGAAGCTAGGAAATGATGAGGATGTTTGAAATGGAATTGCGGGTGGAATACTGTGAAGAATTTGACAAACTCACAAAAGTGCAAGACCATAAAACATTATCTTTTCTTGAGGATGATAAAGAGTATAAGATCTCAGGCAGTGATATAGACTGCGAATCTTGAATGAGAGTATAAACAAGAGTAGCTTAAGGAACTCTAGCAGGCAACCTTCCCACAAATTACATATACAGATTTGAATCGCTACAATTCAACCAAAAGAGCATATCAAAGCACCTAGACCACGTGGCATTTATGCATTGATACTATACAACGATATAGGTGTGCTAATACAAAAGGGATCAATTATCGGAATTGTAATCTTGAGGATGTTCTTTGGTTAAAAGATGTCTTCTGTTGCAATATATTTCATAGTAAACCTAGGAAACATTTCATAAAATTTTGTATTTAAATATATACATATACATTTTCTGTATAAATATATACAGAAAAAGAACTCTCGTCAGAACGGCGTAGATCAAGTTTCAGATGTACGAACTTTGAACTTGACAAAAACAATCACAAACTTTAACTCGTCTGCAGCACGACCATTTGTGGCTTCCAAATGAACGCTTCGAAATTAGAAGACTTACTAGTTCATTTAATTTCACATAATAATTCACATAATTCCACATAATTTGACATAATTAATTAGTTAAATTAATTTTTAACTTATATCAACATTATGTTTCGCACATAATAGGATGAAAACTCGTAAAGATAGAGTATCGCTCTTCTTAAAAAATTTAAGAATTGTCGTAAACATCTTACAATACTGACAAAACACAATAACCTCAAATTTGTTGGTTTTAGGAATGAAAAAGCGAATGACCTAAATGAGGTGCAAAACAACAGGATTATGTGATATGCTTAGGTGCATATAGATGAGAAAATCCTCCTTGACTCAAAATGAAACCTCTAAAACTTTTTATAGAATAGTCAAACATAAATTCACAATTATTTACTAAAGTCACAAGTAATATTCTTACCCAAGCCTTCACCGATATTGTAATAAATCGTTTGATTGGCAATTTCAGTCCCATTACTTCAGCGTATCGCGTTTTAGTTTTCCACGGTAAATGTATTTTCAAAAACCACGTTTTGCCATCGAAAGAGATATCCTTATGTTCTAACTCCAACTCCAGTCCTTCCCTTATGAGATTTTCCTGAAAAAAAATTTCTTTTTACGCAATAAAGGACAATCAAATTTTGGTGCTTGAAACTGGTCGAAAAGTTTATAAATTGGCTCAAAATAAAAAGTTGTGGTTCCATGTATTGCTACATTGATAATGTGAATATATTATTATTTTTTATTAATATTTCTTTGCATTTGCTTAGTTTTAGATTCACTTCTACATAGTTACATATCAAAAGATGAACTTTGATACCTAATTACATATTAATATATTTACATTGGAAATATCAAAAGTTACATTATACATAATGACAACTCACAGAAATACTTTTCATAATTTCTGCTCTGTTGCATGAAAATACGTAGAAATTATTCAGATTTCTTGTATTATGAATATGCACTGCATTCACATATTTAATAAATGACATGGAGGTTTCGCTTATCTCTTGGAGGCACATATTAAAAACAATAAATTGAAATTAACATAGTTGGCTTGAGTTTCACTAAATATATTAAAAACTCTACATATATTTCGGACGGTTAACCCATTATCAAGAGTAGACAATGTTACTGATAGTAATGTTACATGTAACATTGTATACTCTTGATAATGGGTTAGCCACCGGAAATATATCTAAAGTTTTTAATATATTTAGTGAAACTTAAACCAAGTGCGTTAATCTTAAGTTATTGTTTTCAACATATTTAATGTTTCATGCAAGTTTGACAAAACAAACTTTTACTTGATTTTAAATATTAACTCAAGTATTTTGTACATGTTTCTGTGTTTGACTGATAAACGGTTTATAACACGCAACATTTTGACGATGGGTTCACCCACTACAACTTGAAATATATCGTATATCTCTATTTGGAACCCTCTGTGACTCTTTCCTGTTTGCTACTTTGATCAAGATTACACAAAATTGTCGATTAAAATTCCTAATGTGTTACAATAATTGTATGATAAATGAATAGTTACACATGCATATACCTGAAAATCCGATTTTTCAAGAAATTTTTGAAAGTTTGTTTCAGCATGGTTTTTCAAACTCGAAGTTTCATCTAATTTTACACCTAAATATTTCATTTCCTGTACACCCTCTAGGCTTATGTCATTAATTTTTTAATCATTCAAATCATTTTTAATAATTTCATCAATTAATTATTAATTCATCACAGCAGATATTTCGATTTGAGAATGATTATAGGTTATACATAAATCGTTATCACTCATCCATATATGAATTTCAAACAAATCATAAGTAATATCACTAAACATATCGTCAATGTTGTCTCCAACTATGCATAACATTGTTTAATCAGCAAACAATGAAATGCTGATATGTTTCAATGACGGTTTCAATAATATTTATAAATAATGGGAAAATCAAAGGTTCAAGAACAGTTCCTTGAAGAATACCATAATCACTTTCGATATCAGGTAAAACAAAATCATAATTTACATTTAAAAAACTAAATTCACAGGGTTTAGCTCAGACCAATTCAACACAAAACTGCATAGTCAAATTATTTCCAGTATTTTGAAAGTATGTTAGAATGTTCTATTTCTTGTCTCAAACGCTCTACGAAAGTCTTTGCAAACTACTAGCACATACTTGCACATATAAAAAATTATATTTTCTACATGTTTTATGTATGTTATTTCCAATGATATAATTTAAGTTTGTAGTCAGTTTTTTTAGGTTGTAGTTTTTGTCAATATATGATGTCAAAATGAAATAATTCTTACTACTATTATTATCAGTATGGCAAGTAATACTTATTATTAGCATTCAAAGTACATTTCGTATTATTGATCATTTTTCAGTGTTTTCATATACATAATTTGTATTATCCGGTAGAAACCTGTAAAAAAGGTCGGATAACATCACTAATGAACGTGATGAAATGTTTTATTTGTTCGAAACATTCAATAAGGATGAATTATGTTAACTGAAATTCCATCACATCCTTATTAATGATATTTTTCTACAAACAGGTCTGCCTACCTGAAATATCTTTCGATGGTCTCTTCTTCTGGCTTCAGCTTCCGTCATAACTCCCAATTCTTCTTCTTCATAAACTAAAACCATATCAATTTTTCTTTTGCCATCCC
This sequence comes from Henosepilachna vigintioctopunctata, assembly GCA_030704895.1. NCBI lineage: Eukaryota > Metazoa > Arthropoda > Insecta > Coleoptera > Coccinellidae > Henosepilachna > Henosepilachna vigintioctopunctata. The sequence goes on along the minus strand of JARQZJ010000035.1, from coordinate 2,568,925 downwards.
GAAAATAAAGTGTTTCAGGATCCAGGATCTTATGAAAAATATAAAATCAATATTTAATTCATATAAGCTGCACTGTACGGAAAATAATGAAGTATTAGTATTTATAGATTATACTCAAGAAGTTCGAGAAAACTGTTATCAAGTTCGAGAAAATAAAGAAGTTCCTTAGAGTTTTCATTTATCGATTGGGTCGATACTTGATGAAAATCTAAATACATAATTAAAATTGAACTGAGTAGTTTTCTTATTTTCACTATAATTGATTTAAAACATGAATATTGTTTCGCCAACACAGTGGCTTCATCAGATGTTGATGATAAACTGAGCTATTAACTAATAACTGAACTGAGTTTATTAGCTTAGTTTATCTTCAACATCTGATGAAGCCACTGCATAGTGGAATAGTATAACATGATTTCATTCGAAATTGACGTCTTTAAGGTGTATTCAACAGATGAGATTGTCATGTCTTATATATATACATAAATTAATATATATTATAGTGAAAATCAGAAAACTACTTAGTTTTATTAAAATTACCTTAGAGTTTCATTTTAGAATATCATATCTAAATAAAAATTTCAGGTTTCTATATTTTTAGGTATAGAATGCATAGTATCCTAAAGGATATATATATATATATATATATATATATATATATATATATATATATATATATATATATATATATATATATATATATATATTATATGTTATAATGAACACTAGAGGATTTAAACTTTGTCATAGTCGGGTTTTTTCTTGTTAAAATATTTTTTTCGACTTGTCATTAATGTTGTATAAATATTTGTTTTTGTTATGGTTCAATGCCCACTCAGGCGTTCGTGTAACTTTTGTTGACTCACTGGAGTCAATGAATCCCGGATAAGAGATGGACGTTTGTGTATGTAAATGAGTTTCAGCGGTTAAATAAATAAATGATATGAATGGGCGATGTCCAAAGATGAAGAAACAAAAAAAATTTTGAAAAAAAATATATATATATATATATATATATATATATATATATATATATATATATATATATATATATATATATAAATGAAATTTTTTTTTGTGCTTATGGCACTGAATGAAATATTTAAGAAGATGAACACTAGAACATTCATTTGAAAAATTCAAATTAATCAAGAGAATGTTATAGTAGATCTAGATATGTGAACGTGTATGACGTGATGCGTGATGCCTCCATTATCCTTCGAGGGATAAATGTTAGAGAAATATTGAAATCGATGCCACACCTGATGGAAGTGCAAGACATATATGTTTTTTCTGCAAGTAACTCGTCAGTCGCACCATGTCCATCGAAGTGAGACAACGATTTCAACCTCTAAGCATCTCCTTGTGACTTCAAGTGGAAGATCGTAGAGTAATGAATACTCCACAATTCCATCTATAGAAATCAGTCGAAAACACCTCTTTCAGATTACACACACCAAACATCGAAATTTCACATATCTTCTATACCCGTAGGTATCTACTAAAATTCATTGAATGTCTATTTGAAAACGCTTGCGTTTATCATCATATTCGATGTTTTCAAATGTCCATTTGGAAAAATTTGCGTTAGTGGTTATACTAGATGTGTGAACCTGTACGCGTTTATTCCCAAAAAAATTTCATTTCCTTGAAAATATCGTCGAATAGGCCCCTGAAATACGGGAATAAACGCGAGCGTACTACTAACGCAACCTATTGACATTTGAAAACATTGTATGATTATATTTGTCGAATAGACATTGCAATTTAGTAGATACCTACGGCTATAGACTATATGTGAAATTTCGATGCTTGGTGTGTCTCTAATCTGAAAGGGGTGTTTTCCACTGATTTCTATAGATGGAGTTGTGGAGTATTCTTTACTCTACGATCTTCCACTTGAAGTCACAAGGAGATGCTTGGAGGTTGAGATCGTTGCCTCACTTCGATGGACGTGGTTTGACTGACGAGTTCCTTGCAGAACGAAACATATATGTCTCGCACTTCCATCAGGTGTGGCATCGATTTCAATATTTCTCCCTTGAAGGATAATAGAGGCATCACATCGTACACGTTCACATATCTAGCTCTACTATAACATTCTCTTGATTAATTTGAATTTTTCAAATGAATGTTCTAGTGTTCATCTTCTTATATATATATATATATATATATATATATATATATATATATATATATATATATATATATATATATATACTAGCAGACCCGGCGAACTCCGTTTCGCCACCAGATGGCTTCGTTTTATGTAACATTTCGTTTGGTGATTAAAAGTTTTATATTTGAAAAGGAAAAATTTTATTTCGTTTCTCAACAGTAATGAATTCATTTCGATTACAAAAATGAAGTGTTATTTAGTTGAACGTCTCTAAGTAAATGAAAGTGAATCAAAAGTAAATACTGAATTATATCCGTGTCCGCAAATTATCCGTTTCATTGAAGTAACCACATTTTTTGTTTTTTGGTCTGACGTTAACACAAACAAAGCGGATGGTTTCCCAACTCGTGAACACGCAACGTATAACTGCCCATGTGAAAAACAATGATTTTCTAAATTTATCCCGCAAACACTAAGCGATTGGCCTTGCGACTTGTTCATTGTCATTGCGAACGCAAGGCGACCTGGAAATTGCAATCGTTTGAAGTCAAACGGAAGATCAGTCGGAATCATTGGTATTCGAGGAATACATACATTTTCACTTGCGTACTTTCCGTTAATAATGGTTGCCTCAATCAAATTCGGCATGTCTTTTAACCGAAAGTCGAGTACCGTTGCAAAGTCGCGGTGGATTCAAATTACGCAATATCATAATAACTGTACCATCTTTGAGTTGCAAGTTATGTGCTGGAAATCCTGGTAACTCCAGAGAGTTCAAAACTCCGTTGGATAATTTACTACATCATCGGGATTTGTTATGGAATCAACGGATTTGTATGTCACCAAATCGCCTGCAATTTTTGATTGAATGGTGAAATTCAGTGCGTGTATATCATTATTCTTTGCTGCAAGAATTGTTCGTTGACTTAACTAAGCATAATTCTGATAATTCTCACTAATGTTTGGAAAACATCTTCAATAAAAGCTAATTGAGAGTCTACAAATCGGCAAAAGTTGTTGGTAAGAGTAATTTATCCAGATGTCGCATCAACTGGGACTTTTCAATTTCCAACAGCTAATAATTGTTTGGAAAATTGTGCAGCACTTTGATCATTTTGAAGTTGAATTCTCATATTAGTGGTTAGCGATAATGTTTTTACGTTATTCCATAATAACGGTAACATATAAAGGTGATGCCATCAGGCAAGCATTCAATTCATCTGCAGGCGTTCCACGGGGAATTATTGGCAACGTCTGCCTGAAATCGCCTGCCAACAATATCATCAAGCCGCCAAAGAAATAAACAGCTATAAAAAATAAGGGTTGATCGTAGAAGGGTGAAAATTTAGTATTGTATGTATTTTTGTATGTTGTATCATAAAAAAATTAAAACTGAAAATTTTGTTTAAAAAATAAAAAACAAAATTCAGGGGTGGACTACCCCTAACATTTAGGGGGATGAAAAATAGATGTTGGCCGATTCTCAGACCTACTCAATACGCTCACAAAATTTTATGAGAATCGCTCAAGCCGTTTCGGAGGAGTATGGAAACGAAAACTGTGACACATATATAAGATATATATATATATATATCCATATATATATATATATGGATATATATATATATATATATATATATATATATATATATATATATATATATATATATATATATATATATATATATATATACTCATCTATCTAAATTATCATGTAACAATTACTTATTTACCATGAGTCAGTGAGAAAAAGTGAAATTTGATTTTCTATTAGCTTTCGAATTGATGGAAGCAATTTCATTCAATTGTCGAAGCATTGGTACAATTAGAAATTGATTGAAGCTCAAATTCTTCAAGTTACTTGTTCAAATAATATAATATTATTTCGGATTTGGCTATTCCTACATGTAGTCGACAATTTTAATCTATTTGTCGTGCATTATAATGCACGAATTATGTTGTACTGGCCAGTTATATCGATTTTACTGGTGATAACCATCGCTGTGTGATATAATGTAATTGAGCGCGCTAGGATGCCTGTATGCGACCAATAAACTTCCGGTGCCAGGACAAATTATAAAAGAATATAACTTTGAGCACAGTTAGTCTCAGAGACGTACGAAAAAATACATGAAAGTATTGTTTTGTTTTCAATTCTTCTAATTCCATCGCAAACAACATAAAACGGTATAATACAAATATTTTAGTCTGAATATCACACATAAATGTTTCACGAATCATAGCAGACAACTTTTAGATATACAAAAAAACTTTTCATTTCAACCAACTAGAAATTTACGATGAAATAATTCGCTGAAGAAGATGAATTAATATTCGTGATTTATGAAACTTGAACCTATTAGAAGTTCACAATTTATACTACTGAATAGGTGTCTATGCTTTCGGGATTTATGATTCCCTCCTAATCTACTGAAAATGAACGACTCAAATCATTGAATATGGAAGATGAGTGGGATTCTATGATTTCTACAACTTGAGCCTATGAGAAAATCAGAATTTTCTCATAAAAGTCGCCTCAGGGCCTATGATTTGTACTTTGATAAGGTTGCATAGACGATTTATGTGTGGCTATATTTTCAATGATCTGGCTGCATAGGCGGCTTGGACGGTTATGTGGATCTATATTTTAATTGATCTAACCGTTTAAGTGGATCTTTTTTTTTATCAATCTAGCCCTTCAAGTGATTCTATAGTTCCTGTGATATGGCTAAAAAGACGATTTGACAGGTTAGGTATCAATAATATTTTCTGATATTAATATTCTAATAATATATTATAATATTCTAATAATAATAATATTCTAAATATAATTCTATATAATTATTCTATTATAATTCTATATAATAATATTCTAAAATATAATAATATTCTAATAATAATAATCTAATATTAATTTTTTTTATATATCTCTTCAAGTACTATCATCTTTAACTTGAACTACGCCGTTCTGACGATAGGCAATAACCTTGAAACATATGTAAACGGCTGTTATATAGAAAAATGTGTAGGTTTTCAACGTAAGTTTCTTCTTTTACTTAATTTTAGTTTACCTGCATTAAATATAATTCTTAGAATAATTCTTTTATCGTTAAGATTGTCTGGGACTTCCAGAAGCTATAAAAGTCTCACAACAGCCGGACGGTATTTCATTGTCGTCTGCAACGTTGTGTTGACTCTTCCCAAATGTTTTGGGTGTATAAAACGTGTACGAAACAGTGTTTCGTGTTTTATATATTAATTTTTTTTTTTATATATCTCTTCAAGTACTATCATCTTTAACTTGAACTACGCCGTTCTGACGATAGGCAATAACCTTGAAACATATGTAAACGGCTGTTATATAGAAAAATGTGTAGGTTTTCAACGTAAGTTTCTTTTACTTAATAATATTTTCATTGATCTAACCCTTTTAGTGAAGATATATTATTATTGATCTATATTTCTATTAATTTCTATTTTTGATATTGATCTAATAAACTAAAATCCATTTCTACTAAAATTATGTACATTTGGTAGCAGATAGATTATGTATTATATTATTTTTTAGAAATAATAAATAAAAAGGAATATATAAGTTATTTTTAATGTTTCTAGAAATTTAGTAATTGCAATGTTCGAAATTTCGTTGTATGCCACATCTTCAACAAAAGTAATGAATAATTAAATATTATGAAGAACCTTACTTAACTTGGAGAGACAATGAATCAATTCAGAAAATAAGTTATATATATATATATATATATATATATATATATATATATATATATATATATATATATATATATATATATATATATATATATATATATATATATTTGAGAATTAATTTTATTTAATTTTCATTGACATTGAGGAAATAACAGTGTTGATCACGGTGTGATAAAAACATTTGAATGGTCTAGGTTTCTTACCGTTTAACCTATAAATTGAACCACAGATTAGATATCACTAACATCATTGATGAGGCAGCATAGACGATTTAGGTGAATGTATATTTTTAACGATGTGGCTACTTAGACGACTTCTATACTTTCAATGATCTGGCTACATAGCCGATTTGACAGGTTAGGTGAATCTATATTGCTATTGATTTTTCATTATTATTGATCTATATTCCACTGATCGATATATTAATTATATTCATTTTTATTATTGATCTACTGGCACTAGTACCTTACTAAATAGTGCACAAGTTATTTGAAAGCTGCATGTAGAAAGACTATTACATTCAACCGTAGGAAGAGTTCATCATTTTGGAAAAAAGATCGAAAAAGTACTGTAGATGATATCTTCGTGCAGTTGTCGTAATAGCCATAATGATTTCGAAAATATTTGTACCAAATATCATAATCGCTTCTCATAATATAACAGTTTCGGTAGGAAATGAATTTTTCAACTTGAATATCCGATATATTGTCACCAGAGTTTCTCTTAGCCAAAGGTTTTGTGATTGGGTGCATCTTTTCATAGCGAGTTTATTCGACCATTCGAAGTTCACTAGATTGTGCATGTTTAGTCCAGTGTTCTAAAGTAACAATAGTAATAAACTTTCCAATTCTTAAGGACATCAATTCCTCAAATTATGTGCCTTAATTTTGTTGAAGCATAATCTACATTTACTTATCTTCTAAAATATTCAAAATTGAATTTTCGAAAACTTTAAAATACTTCATAAAAATCCGTTTGCTTTTGATATTTGCCAGATATTTTCAATGCGCAAAAATCTTAAGTGGGCGCCAGGACTCCCTAGGGAATATTTCCCACATTGAGGATAATGCTTGCGTATCCCAAAGCAGTGCACAAGTTATATTTTCGAAACATTTTTGATAATAATACGTACATTTCGATAAAAATACTTTTACAACCTAAAGAAATTTCTCCAATATTTTCCGTTTTTTAGTTTAATTACTAGATTTTTACGTGATGAAATCTGAATCAACTATTTTAACCCTTCTGTACTGGACTGTTTCTGTACTGGACCTGTGCTGGACTAGATTAATGGCCTCGATTTTAAAATTTAACTTCAAATTGTGCTATATTTATGTTTATATTTATGTTCACACTTTATTTCTATTTTTTCTATTTTTAGATATACACTTCTGTACTTAATCTCCATTTTAAAGAATACAGACAATGATTATGAATTCAATAAACTTCAAAAATGTTCCAAATTTAAACTTGAAACAACTGAATAACCAATCTTGAATTTGTAATGTTATGATGTTATAATATATCTCTAACTTACTAAGAAATTATCAATTTTTAAGTCGAAAAAATTATCAATTTTTTTATCAAGTGGGTTAATAACAATTTGAATACATATATCAGAACATAAGAATTAAATCCATAATATAAAAATGAATCGCATAACTCAACAACGCTTTGACCAGTTTTGCTAATTATTTTTTTTTTGAATGTTCGTTGGAGTTTAAGGATGGTTTTTACGTCGAGAAAAATTCGCAAATTGTCGGGATAACCCTAAAAACAGCCTATTTATTTTTCTCATACAAACGTTTTCTAACTGAAATATAGAGTCAACGGCTGGACAGATTTCACTATTTTTTTGTTGTGTTCGTTATTGTCAGGGAAAAAATTTGAAGAATTCCGTGTAAAATTATAAAATTTAATAAAACTTGATTAATAATATGAATAAGAAATAATTATTAATTGTCAAAAAGGGGATGTAAAAAAACTGGATATCTTATCACGGTTAGTTCAGAGCTGTCACGACTAATATTAAAACTTCAATTTAATATATAATTTTGGTAAATTTTAATAGACTAACATACACGTTACTAACATAGCACGTGTCATATTTGATTATAAAAAGGAATATATGGTTCTCTTAAATTTATAGTTGAAATTTCGTTTTCAAAAATGCTAGCTATTAGATGTACAAACTTAAGCAGCAGAACTCGCAATGCAGCAGTCAAAGATATAAAAGAGTAAGTCAAACTGACGAGCAACGCGCAGCTCGGAATGAAATTGAACGGAATCGATGGAATCGAAATTAACAATATGAAAAGGTTGCGTTCAACTCCTATCGACCTGCATTCAATTATAACGTTGAAATAGATAACAGTTCGCAGCAAATTGTTGCTATTGGATCAATGAACGTTGTGAGTCAATATTGCAAGGCAAAGTTTCATTGTTATTGATAAGAAAATAATACCAATGATGCGACAAAATATTGCACGAAGAGTCAATTCAAATATACGCATTTGGTACAGCCACCAGAGCCACTATATTTATTGGTTCTCGGGAATGGACTAAATTCTGAACATTTTTTGACTTATATCCAGCAAATATCTCATATAATTAATGGTGAGATATATGGGACAAGTACTTGCTACGAAATTAGGAACATGCCGTTCAACTATAGAACAGACAGGTCATTGCTTTCAATACATCAAACGTGTTAATATAGGAATTTTTTTCATTTCAACGGATTTGAAATAACAGGATGTATTGCAGTCGCTTCGTCAGTGACTAAGTCCCTTTCTCCACACGGGATAAGTATTAAAAACAAGATAGTGTAGCACAAATGTAGAACTGTAGAATGTTATGTTTTTCCGGCTTTTTGAAAAATAATCAAAGGAAAATAAATGGACGTACAAAGTTCGCCGGTTCAGCTAGTATTCTATAACATCAATTGTATATGATAAGTCAATCAAAATTGTACGTTGTATCTATTGATTATCTACTTATAAATAATTCACAACTATTTCAAATTTTTTCGTGTTTTCCTACCTCATCTTTTTCTGGAGGACTGTTGTTTGGTAAGTGGGCGAGCTCCTCCATTGGAAGGTCCGGTTCCTGAACCAGTGAGGGCAGTGGCGTCCCTGGTATTGCAGAATAAGATTCGTTACTAAGCTGAGGTCCAAACGCATCTTTAGGTGTAGATTTTTGCTACAACAGAACAAATTATTTGAAAGAAAAGTATATGAGCTATTCATCACGTACAGTTTTTTTCAATTTTGATAATGCTGACATTTGACATTTGTCACTAATGACATTTTCAACTTATGCTTTTGAATCTTTAGAACTTTACATAAAGCCGGAATATAGACAAATTATCACAAATGAACGATAAAGTGAAATTCTATTGATCATACATTTTCTTGATTTTCAATATGAAGTATAATAAGTCAATTTGAGCATTTGGTTAAAAGCTATAATAACTTGAATTATAGAATCTGTGAATGAGAAATTGACTATAATTGCAGTTATTTTAAGGCCCTGAAACTTCAAGTCCTGAATAACTCAATAATAATTCCATGAGCATCCAAACTAACTTCAACTTCATTTAAAACATCCATATATTTGAAGTAAGAATAGCTTTGTTCGCGGTAAGGATTCTGAACCGATTCAGAACTATTCGCATGCGCAGTTTGAATTTTGGCGTTCGCGGATCACCCAGTTCCGAACTTTTAGTTACAGTTCTGTGTTCGCGGATAAACTGGGACTGGTTCGGAATCGATTCGGAATTGTTTCCACCGGTTCGAAGGATCAATCTAGAACTGTAAGTTCGCGACTTGCGCATTCACGATAGTTTGGCAACTTATCCCAAATATTACAACTTTTGATTTTTGACTTTTTTTGACTTGCGAATTCACGATAGTTTTCGTATACGGCATATTATTCGATGAGAACAACCGTGATTTGAAAATTCCCTAAACTAGTTCTAAAATCGTTCGCGGGTCGAAATAATTCCGAACCAGTTCATAACCGAGCATGCGTATTAAATCAATCCCGAATCAGTTCTGAATCGGTTCAGAATCCTTACCGCGAACAAAGCTGATAACAATTCCCACCTCTTCTATCTGAAGTGAGCTCCTCCTAAAAAATAAGGCATTACAGTTGTTTATCCTGGGGCTTTCCTCAATACCATTTAGGAAATGGTCAGGCTCGCTGACTAGTCTGTTCAACTTAATGTTGGAGAGTGAATTAGATTTTGACCTAGGTGAAATGATGTTATCTATTGTTGAAATTTGTAGAATGTTCTGCCGCTGAAGAGGAATATTCAGGCTACTTGTACTTCCTTCACTTTGTCGTCTGGAAGTTTCTGAAAAAAACTAGTATTAATTTTAAAGAATTCTACTTCTACTCGAGAAAAATCAATTTTCAAAAGTGTATGTAATTCACACTATTACGTCTTCAAACATGATAAAATGAACTTTTTTAATTACTATTCAACAGTTCCATGAAATTGAATACTCAGATTTTTTCTATACTTTTTATAATTTTTTTATAATTCGAAATTAATAATATAGATATGATATAACTTAGAAATAAGGATATAGATTCAAAACTTGTCGAGGCATGATACAATTCAAATAAATTTCATCAAATCTCGACACTGTTGAAATCCCAAAACGTATGTCGAGTGCATTTCAGAATTTTTGCAGAATTTAAGCAAGTATTTCGAATTATGATATAATACTATCAAATAATGTTCTACCAATATTGGGCTGAACGTCAACTCACATTCATAATAAATTATTATTAACAGAAAGTAAAAAAGTTTTAGATTTTAGCTCAACGTTGGGTTTCCTGTCGACCTTAATATAAGTCAGGGCTGTCCAACACAAAATTAGACTGAAATTCAAAAAGGTTTAAAAACATGTATGAAATCATAATCATAATTAAATGTCCAGCAACAACATTAATGGCTTCAGTTATGGCCCTAGAGGCCTTGCAAGTTGGACACCCCTTATGTAAACGAAAAACCGAGTGCAGAGAAAACGAATTCAGAAAATGGATTTTTTCATAATATACTATTTTTCTCTGTGACGGGTAATTTGACTATTTGAAACTGAGAAAATCGTACCATTACAATATATTACTGATGTCAAAATGGTATCGATTTTGAATTTGAAGTTTTGAAATGGTAGTCTGTAACTGTGTTACCTACTGAAGGAGAATGATCAAATAAATATCTATCAAATTCATTATGTGATTTCATGCAAAAATTGTATTATTTCTACGAATTTAGTAGCTTTTCGTCAGTTGTAGCAGTTAGTTCGAATAATGTAAATTCAAAAATGAAAGTAGAGTCGAAAAAGTTATTGGCAGCTAAATTGGAGGAATTTATTCGGTAATAGTGAAAAATAATGAGCTTTCGAAACTGATTCTACAATGGAAGTCAACATCAACAATCTAGGCCATTCATTCAATAACACTGAAAGAAAGAAAAAGAACTGAACACTGAAAGAAACACTACAAAAAAAGCACTGAAATTGCAGTTTTTTTGTGAACTTAACCATGTAGCATCATAAGATATAGAAGAATCGGGAACATTACCTGTGAATTTTGAAAAATAAAGTTGTAAACACAAAATTTGTAGTGAACATTTGTACAAGAAAATCAGTCCGAATGATTCAAGAAACGTGTAATTCATGTAATACCAAATAATTATAGTAACTTTGATATAAAGAAAATAAAACTTTTGTATAATGAAATATTTCAAACAAAAATACCTTTATTACTTCATATGTATAAAGAGTTGATTTATTTCCTACAAAAACAATAATTTTTATTTATTATTTAATAGTGTTGGCGTTTACTTGATGTAAATCCATTATAATTGAATATAAACTAAAATTCAAACACTTGAACTTTTGATTTACACTTTATTGACAACATAGTATTACGCGTTTCGTCGTTACAAACGACGTCTTCAGATGCTAACAGAATACTCCGCTAATACTCGAACAGACGCTAACAGAATAGAGAGTATTCTGTTAGCATCTGAAGAAGTCGTTTGTAACGACGAAACGCCTCATGCTAAGTTGTCAATAAAGTGTAAATCAAAAGTTCAACTGTTTGAATTTTAGTTCATATTCAGTCAGAAACAATAATTTCATTGAAAGAGTTTTTCCTTTGTTTACACATGAATATTCTTAATATCAATTTCATTGTAATATATTTCTATTCACAGCTTTCGATATTTTATTTTCTAGCACTTCGAACAAAATATTTCTCATCGCTTTCAAATTGTTCTGATCTCTTCACTTTTTACAGTTCATTTTTCCCTTTGCTCTTTACTCTCTGATCCTTACTTTTTTAATGATTTAATTCACTGGAGCATTTGTATCACATTTGGCCTTTGAATTTGCCAGGAAGTTTCATAAAGAGAAACCTAATTACAATAATTTTGCGGGGAAATAATTATATACAGTAAATTTTCTTGCAATTAGTCTTTCTCGAATTATGCAGATTGTTTGAGAGAGTTACCGAAATTTCAAGAATTTAAATAGGTTTTCCAAAACATTCGCGAAATGTAAATCTCAAAAAATAGATAGAGTTATAGTGCATAGTGCATGATAGAAATCCAGACGCTACTATTCAGAGAGACATTATTATGTAGAGTAGTTCGCCAATAGAGGAACACTCAAGCGCATTTGTATATTATACCAATAAGTGAATCGTTCTCTGGTTTTTTTTGTTAGGGTATATGGTGCTCAAACACAGCTCTTCAGTTTTTTTGATCCCCAGGTTTTCCCGAAAAGGGGTGAATAATTTGAAAATCATCTAGTATAACAATAATAATAATAATATTGAGTGCAACAAAATGAATAAACATATAAACTTCAAAACAATTTCAAGGAAACAAAGAGGACTATAAATAGGGCTGAATGGAAGATCAGACTCAACACTGAATTGAGTCCTTTTGAGAGCATCCTTCTTAGTTGTAATGAATGAATGTTATTTTATAATGTAAGGAATGTTTCTCAATAAAATTTATTTTATTATTATTCTAATCATTATTATACATACTCAACCTCCACAAAGCGAAAAGTGGAATAGTTTAGATTATATTCACATTCATTTTCAGATATCCTCAAATAACTATAAATGAATTATTAAAATTAATTTCTCTCAAAAAAAATATTTTTTTTATTTCTTATAAACAAGATATTCAAGTATTTATGATTATGTTTTCATTACAGATTTGTGATAATCACGATGGCATTCAGATATAGTTTAATAAGCTCAATCTAAAATGTCTGTCAGAATCTATCGACTTGCTTGCAACAGTAGTTTTCGAATTTTTCGAAAGTTTTCTGTCTAAGGCCACTTTTCAAGTTCTTTCAGTTTATATGCTTCACGAAGTCATTACACGGTGGTATCTGATTCTCGTGAAATACACAATTTAGAACTTATCAAGTTCTAAAATTGTGGAACAATGATCAGATAAAAGTGTTTTTAATACAAACCCATTAATACATTTCGTAAACTGCTGCGTTTGCATCTTAACAAACACGAGATATTCATGGCATATGTCCTCATGGCCAAGTATATCAAAGTTGATGTCTCCAATAATTATACAAACATCGCATGCACATGTACTTGCATTCAAGTAATCATGGAGCCCTTCAATACCAGGTGATTTCAGTATTGCAAGGTAATTGTAAGTATTCCTTCGAAGATGTCTTGAATTTAATTGTTTACTTAAATGTCTTTTCAGTTCAAAACCTGCAAATTCGGACACAAAATTAATTGTGGATGGATTAGAATTTTTAGACTCTTCATCGTTAGTCTAAAGTCAAAAACATTTTAAAGCATTCTGTTTCTGTTGTAAATATGTAGTTCTTATCGTTGAAAAAGTTAACATCGTTGTTCTCGGTAAAGATATCGAAAAAAAAGCAGCTCTCTAATTTACCATATTTGAATGATATGATGAGTGATTTTCAAGTTTAGGAAATGCGAAAAATAGTAGTGGAAAAAGCAGATAAATTATTTATTTCAAGTGGCATCATCGAATGGCATTTCTTTGTAATTGGCCATTGTCTAGGTCATTAAATATTGAAGTTTTGAGGTGAACTATCAGAAAAGCGAGTTTTAGTGGGCGATACAGCCAACTACTGAACTTGCTACCTTCACGAGTGTACTACCCACTTGGTCATGAAAGGTTACCTGTGATATTTTCACGCGTATCAGGAATATTGCTTGAACTTCAGTACAGCTAATAGAGAACAAAAAGCGTTATTCACTTCAAGTTCACTAATTTTTCTTTAAAACCCAATTTTTGAATTGAAGAAGACTCTTTGAATCTTTTGGAGATATTATCCATTGTCCTGAAAGTGAAATGGAATCATTTTTGAAGATGGTTATAAACATTAAGTACAAACCTGGTTCAATAAATGAAAAAAAGCTCATTGATATTGAAATAAGATCTCATTTATTGTATTCAGGAAGAGGATCTAATATCTAGCAGAGTCAGAGAGAATATCGAAGTATTTTTGTTGATTATATAATGTAAGTATATATTTATATAAACGTTTTCCAAGATTCCTATAATAGAAAATAATCTATATTTTCTATATACGTAATGGGAAACTTCCTGAAGATATTTTTAGTTCAATGGAAAAAAAAGTATTCACTTTATTTATATTTGAATAGCTTGTTGAATGAAATGTGCATACAAATGAAAATTATGTTTTCTTATAATTTGTGATATAAAAAGAACGAGGGAATTTGTGGAATTGTTATTTCCGTTTCAAGCAGGAGCTGAACAATATCATCGATTTTATTTTACTTCATGTAGTAAAGATGAATTTTATGCTGAACTGTAGTAGTAACGGGTGATTTTTTAAGAGTTAAATTTTTCAGGTTAGCCGAACTGGTTGGTAATGGCATCCAAATGTCATCTGTCAGAGTGTAGAGTTTTCAGTATACTCTGCCATTTCATTATGGAAAGACTTACAAACGAGCAATGATTGCAAATTGTCGAAATTCGTATCAAAATTCGTGCACTGTGAAAAATGTGTATCGTTTCTTACGACCATATTATGGTCGTCATTATCGACCTGGCGAATCAACAATTCGTGCTGTTATCACCAAATTTCGCACCAAGTTACTTACTTACCAAGTTAATTACTTTGTTGGACATTAAACCATGGTCTCGCATGCGTACAGTCCGTACTGAAGATAATATTGCAGCCGCAGCGTACAGTGTTATTGAGTATCGTGAAATGTCAATTCATCGCCGTTCTCGGCAATTGGGCATGTGTTACTGGACCACATAGAAAATTTTAGAGCTTAATGAAAATCCGCTGTTTTATCGAAAAATTCTATTCAACGATGAGACTCATTTCTGGCTTAACCGATATGTAAATAAACAAAACTGTCGCATCTGGAGTGATGAACAGTCACAGGCTATACAAGAATTACTGATGCATCCCGAAAAAACGACAGTTTGGTGTAGCTTACGGATGAAGGCATCATCGGTTCATTTTTCTTCATAGACGACCGTAGAAGAAACGTTACCGTCAATGGCGAACGATATCGAGCCATGATACGCTACTTTTTCTGCCGCAGTTGGCCGAGTTGAACTTGGTTGACATATGGTTTCATCAAGACGGTGCCACATGCCACACAGCTCGTGAAACAATGGACATGTTGAAGCATGTGAGCAGCTTATCTATCGAAATAGCCCAGTGAATTGGCAGCCAAGATCCTGCGATTTGACGTCTCTGGATTATTTCTTGTGAAGTTGTTAGTGTATGTGGGCAAGCCGAACACGATTGAAGCCTTACAGGATAACACAACACGCGTAATTCGTGGGATGCAGGCCGAAATGCTCCAAAGAGTGACGCAAAATTGGACCTTCCGAATGGACCATTTGATACGAAGCCGCAACAACATTTACATGAAGTTATCTTCAAAAAGTAAATGGCAAAGGCCAAGTTATCGATTTCGATAAAAATTTTGAATATATATGCAAATTGAGTATTTCATTCGATTAAAATAAAACTACGCTTGAAAAATCAGACATTATAAATCGAATATCAAGTTTTATCAAACTTCATTATATATATATATATATATATATATATATATATATATATATATATATATATATATATATATATATATATATATATATATATATATATATATATATATATATATATATCTATATATATAAAAATGAATTGCTGTGCGTTAGTCTCGCTAAAACTCGAAAACGGCTGAACGGATTTATCTTATCTTAGTCTTGAAATGTTCGTGGAGTTCCAGGTAAGGTTTAAAAGGTGAGAAAAAATCGAATAATTGCCAGGAAAACTCTGAAAACAGCACTTTTCTATTTCCCATACAAACGTTTCTAAATAAAATGTGGAGTTAATATGAACTTTATCGGACTGAACAGATTTATCTTATCTTAGTCTTGAAATGTTCGTGGAGTTCCAGGGAAGGTTTAAAAGGCGAGAAAAAATCGAATAATTGCCGGGAAAACTCTAAAAACAGCACTTTTCTATTTCCCATACAAACGTTTCTAAATAAAATGTGGAGTCAATTCGAACTTTACTACTATCCGATAAAGTTCATATTAAATTATTCGCGTGCGCTTTGGAGGATTTGATGTCGCGTTCCGAAACTAAACAGCGAACGTGACAGAATCGGATAGTCACAAAATGTAATAAATCATCAGTAGTACTGATTTTTAATCAATTTTCAAATTTGCGTAACTTTATTTTAGCTAACTTCAGTTGTTACCGTGTCAGACAATTTTTTTAAGTTTGATAAATCCTTAAGTTTGGTCACAACTTGAGTTTCAGAACGCAACCATAATATTTGACAACCACGGAGCTAACCTCAAAACACGGAAAAAAGTTTTCCTATTAACAAAATTGTGTTACTATCATGGTTGCGATATTTTATGAGTACATCTATGTTTGAAAGTGACGATTACCGCTACGTGCGCGAGAATTTTTTTGCTTTTGTGATGCTTTCTGGTAGTGACATTCCAAGTAGTGTGCTCTTTTTTGTTGATATTTTGGTGATAGTGACACTTTACTGTTAAGTGAGAGCGAATTTTCTTCACTTCAATTTACTATATTACGTTACGATGCCAAGGAGAAGACGACCTGACTTAGTTCGTCGCAGTCAGTCAAATGTACGAAGAGCTACCTCACGTGTTAACCGCACTGATGACCAGAGAGAGACAGATCAAGAAAATAGTCGTATTGCTATGTCAGAATTGCGTTCTTTAGTGAGTGGTAATGAAGTAAATAGGCTCAGATGCACATCAATCACAACAACAGCAAGCACGACATAATGAAATTGAGCGAATCCGCAGACGCAGTGCTTCTGTGATTCTTGAACCAGCTGCATTCCACTATGATCCGGCAATTGATTATTGTGCCGACAAATCGGTAACAATTCACCTCGGAATTAAATATGTGTCCGCCGTCGTTCAGAAATCAAAATGAGAGAATAGTTTAAAATGAATAACCAGTTAGAATTTTTATATCTTTGTTCCTACATATTTATTCTAAGGGGGTAAAAAATTAACTAAATTTTAGCTAACTACAGTTGTTTAATATCTATCAGATTATTTTCATATATATTGATAAATCCTAAGGTTGTTCACAAATTTAAATTCTGAAAGCTACCATAATATTTGACATTTGACAACCAACTAATGTATCGATCTATCCTCTATGACATAGAGTCTATGTCGATCGATACCTCATACAAAGAGTGCATCCTTCTATATTCGTGAGTGGCGATTACCGCTACGTGCGCGAGAACTTTCTTTACTTTGGTGATCTTTTGTGATAGTGACATTTCAAATTATGTGCTCTTTTTTTTTTGACCTTTTATGATAGTGACAATTTACCTCTAAGTGCGCGAGATCTTTTCTCACTTATATTGTTTACAATTTACAATGCCGGGGAGAAGACGACCTGACAGGTCGTGGCAGTCAATCAAATGTGCAAAGAGCTACCTAAGGATATAATATATTATATAACATTCAGATTGAGTTTCACTGAGTGAAACTTAACATATTAACTAAACGAGAATGTTCTCGGCGGTTATCCCATTATTAAGAGTGATAACTTAATTTCTAAATCAATTTTGAAATGGACGAAATATCAAAATGCATCATTTCTATTTGGAAATTTCTGACTTCAAGTAGAAATTATGCCTTCTGACATTTCAAAATTATTTCAGAAATTGAGGAAGTTCTGATTTAATTTTGAAATAAATTGAAATCAGGAATTTACAATTAGAAATAATTCATATTGATTTTACGTTAATTCAAAAATTAAATCAGAAATTTAGGTATTATTCATCATAAGGGACTAGCCACCTGAAACTTACGTAGAGTATAGTATTTCAATTTCAATTTATTATTAATATACTGCAACTCAACGGCTGGATCGACTTGAGTGAATTTTTGTATATGCATTAATTCGTTTATCCTGATAGCTTGGAATGTCATGGCAGGACAACGTCTGTCGGGTCCGCTAGTATATTTATATTATATATATATATATATATATATATTCATTCATTTTTTTAAAGGTAACACAGTGTTTGTAACGAGAATAGTTTCCATACAAAGCCTGCCATCTTTGTATGGGAACAAAGATGACAGGTCACACAAATACTTTCCTACTATGTTGGAGAGAGTAGGTATGTCTTGTTTTTTCAATAAGTGGAGTTCACGTGAATAGATAATCACATGTTTCCAGAAGTTTACAGAAATAGGATCTTGGTGTGTTTCGAAAAAATATCGAAATTTGATTGTTTGGATGCATGCTACTGATGATTCTCATAGCGCTGTATGGTATTTCCAATAATTGTGATGTTCTTCGAAGTACGATTGATATTCACTATCCTAGATAATAGGTTGCGTTTTCATTAACAACGTATTCCAATATCCCGATTGAAAATGTCAGTTTTGACAAACTGGATGTACAATATATATATATATATATATATATATATATATATATATATATATATATATATATATATATATATATATATATATATATATATATATATATATATATATATATATATATATATATATACATAAGCAGAATTCTTGGTATAGTCCGAACGCAATTGGAAGCAGCGGTTAATACTTGTTTCGAGCTTATTGCTTCTCCTCAGAACGGCGTTGCCAAGATGAATGTGTACGAACCTGGAGATGCAATCAACAAAAGAGAACACTCTTGTAAAAGAAGTCATCACAGTTAGGCTTCCACGTGAGCACTTCGGGTTGGAAAATTTGGTCAACGTTTCGCCTATGTGGTGGCTTCTTATTCTTTACGGATCTTCAACCGAGAATGTGGAAAACGAATGAAAGAATTTAACCCGGGAGAAAGTACCAAAAAATGCAGAATTCTTGGTATAGCCCGCAACGCAATTCGATATATATATATATATATATATATATATATATATATATATATATATATATATATTTATTTTGAATAGTTTTCATTAACAGGTATTTAATATGAAAAAGTTTATTTCTGTTGACGTTTCGTTGTTATATTACAACTTTGTCAAAACTAATGAATAATTGAATTTATGAGTTACAATGGATATCAACTGTCAAATTTCATTTTAAAAAAATCAAATTAATTCCTTTTTGTATATTCTGACTTATTGTTCTTAATTTATCAGAGGAATATTGTATTTACAAAATTTCTAGAAGGTATTAAATCAATCTCATCGCAATATATATATATATATATATATATATATATATATATATATATATATTTAACATCGAAAATATATAATTGAATCTCATATATCGACTGGGATATTCAATTTCCAATCTATAGTTTGAAAGTTTGATGATAACCGAAAAATTCTAACATTATAGATTTGAATGTGTTCAATTAGGAACGAAATATGAAAGTAATGTAAAACATGAAAAACGCGCCAAACATTTGAAACACTCTTTGTATATTTTGAAAAAAAATTCATCTCATTTCGAAGAAATTTTTGATAAACAATTGTAAGATCTTCAGAGTTCAAAACGGTTATGAATTTAATTAAAACTTCCACCTGACGAAGTCTATCATTCATTCTGAGAAATTGAGATTTCATAGTGTAGAAAAATATTAATGTTTCGATTATTATCTCGTGACTAGATGAAGAGAAATTTTCAACATAAAATTTCGATTGTTGATCGTTTGAAACTGACGACGAAGGTTTCAGCTGCCTGCACGTATTTTGGTTAGAACTGTTGAGTATATCTTTGCAAAAATGCCATCTTCTGATCTGAAATCCAAAATATCATTTGCTTCTGTAATTCGAATTATCTGCAATTGTGGTCGTAATATAGGAATTGCATCATTTCATATGAAAAGAAGTATGCATCTTCTCGTATTTCAATGTCCTCAGTTTCCATATAGTCTTTATAACGTAGCCCTTTGAAGATTTCTGGTATAACGATGCTGCTACTATCTGACTATGTTCAAGAGATTATTGCCGAGGAATCTGAGTACGTTCCTTAAGGAAAATATAACAGTGAATTGCTTTTGGATGAACTAAATAGATAACTATACTCATTCAATGAGATTTGGCATGGCATCCAATCTCTCACTCTCACAACAAAAAGAATAATTTACATTTAAGATGGAAACTATAAATCAAAAACAAATACAAACAACTTATGTCAAAATCATTACAATTGCATAAAATATATATATATATATATATATTTAACATCGAAAATATATAATTGAATCTCATATATCGACTGGGATATTCAATTTCCAATCTATAGTTTGAAAGTTTCAGTCGACGATATTCTCAAGGAAATAGCTATTGGATTTTCCTATGATCAGGGAAGTTGTTATGATATTAATAAGTCGGTGCGTATTTCACCCTACAATTTGTCCAAAAATAGATGCGATAAAATGATAATTTATATACGGCTTTCTAAAGCTGTAATTTACTCATTTTTTCTAGACTTTTCGAAATGAATTATTCATTCCAATTAATGCCTCCGATATTAATAGGTCTATTAATACCAAAATTTCAAATAGTGATATTATATATCCTTCACGTAGATGTTTCGTATAAATATTTCATATAATCGATGAAAATTCCTTCACATAAAATTTGATTCTAGCAAGAGACTAGGGGCCCTCACACAAGCATTGGTTATGCGATTATATTCAGCGACAAATAATAATAATAACCTTTACCTTCTCCAAGAAAAAGATCATGTTTTGTGGCATACATTGATTAGAAAAATTATTTGATTTCGTGCCTCATGATTGGTTGATTCAGGTGATGAAAGTCTACAAGATTAACCCCTGGGTAATTAACTTCTCAGAGCATGCTATGTCTATGTCTACGTGGAATACCACAATACGCCTAAATAGAGTGAAGTGTAATATATCGACAGATGGAATACAATAAAGAGGGTTGTATTTAAATGAGACTTGTTTAGACCTCTTTGGTTTTGTTTGAAAATGAATCTCCCATCGCGCAGAATTAAATCAACCAACGACTTTTTAATAGTTAAATTTTTCAGGTTAGCGGCACTGGTTGGTAATGCCATCCAAACGTCATCTGTCAAAGTGAAAAGTTTTCAGTATACTCTGCCATTTCATCGTGTATATACCTACAAACAATAAACGATTGCAATTTGTTGAAATTTACTATCAAAATTCGTGCTCTGTGAAAAATGTGTATCTTTGTTACGACCATATCATGGTCGTCATAATCGACCTGGTGAATCAACAATTCGTGCTGTTATCACCAAATCTCGCACCAAGTTTACTTTGTTGGACATTAAACCATTGTCTCGCATGCGTACAGTGCGTACTGAAGAAAATATTGCAGCCGTAGCGTACACTGTTAATGAGGATCGTGAAATGTCAATTCGTCGCCGTTCTCAGCAATTGGGCATGTGTTACTCAACCACATGCGTTGATTTGGATTTTGAAGCCTATAAAATTCAACTTCTGCAAGAATTGAAGCCGAATAACCTACCACAACGCCTAATTTTTGGTAAATGGGCCTTAGAACAACTTAATGAAAATCAGCTGTTTCATCGAAAAATTGTAATCAGCGTTGAGGCTCATTTCTGGCTTAACCGATATGTAAATAAACAATACTGTCGCATCTGGAATGATGAACATCACTTGCCATAGAAGAATTACCGATGCATCCCGTAAAAACGACAGTTTGGTGTGGTTTATGGGCTGGTGGCATCATCGGTCCATTTTTCTTCAAAGACGACCGTGGAAGAAACGTTACCATCAACGGCGAACGATATCGAGTCATGATACGCAACTTTTTTTTGCCCCAGTTGGCCGAGTTGAACTTGTGAAACATATTGTTTCATCAAGACGGTGCCATATGCCACTCAGCTCGTGAAACAAAGGACATGTTGAAGGATGAATTTGGTGAGCAGCTTATCTCTCTAAATGGCTCTGTGAATTGGCCGCCAAGATCATGCGATTTGACGCCTCTGAATTATTTCTTATGGGGTTATGTAAAGTTGTTAGTGTATGTGGACAAGCCGAACACGATTGAAGCCTTACAGGATAACATAACACGCGTAATTCGTGTGATACAGGCCGAAATACTCGAAAAAGTGACGCAAAATTGGACCTTCAGAATGGACCATTTGATACGGAGCCGCGGACAACATTTACATGAAGTTATCTTCGAAATGTAAATGGCAAATTCAAAGTTATCAATTTCAGTAAAAATTCTTAATATATGATGCAAATTGAGTGTTTTATTTGATTTAAAAAAAATCCGATTAAAAAATCACAGATTTTTCTATACATCGACGACCTGAAGCAACAACCGGATCATGCTTCATCTGCTTGATCCGGTTGTTTCATTTTGTAGATGAACTCTTCAGCGTTATGAAAATGCACATTGGCCAGTGTAAATGTCGCACCTTGAGTTTAAAAAAGGGCAAACTACAGCATAAGAAATTTAAAATGCGAAATGGAGAGCACAACGACTCAAAGTAGGAGGCATATAGCTGAAAATAATTTGGAAATTGAACAGTTATAAACGAATCTGCAAAAAAATCTGCACTAAATGCACAGAGCCAGCTGCAGAATAAACTTAGCAGTAAATATGTTCAAGGCTACTAACACTTACGCCTGTTCAATTTTTCTTTACTCATTCGGAATAGTAAAATGAAGCAGAACTGTTGTTCACAACTTGCAGCGGAAGATCACAGCACTGCTAACAAAGTTCGATAACCATTACTCAAAAAGCCCAAATTGAAGTACTACTTTACCAAAACAGGAAAGCGGTTGAGGATTGTCAGATATCGCTAACTTGCTGTTTCAGCAAATATTGAATATCTCCGATACAACTTCCAGAGAAACTTCCGTTCAAGAAAACCCTTGAACGGGAGGTATACTAATGAGACCGCGAAGGAGAAACGTCGAATTACTAGTTGCTCGAAAACAGAATGTATCCCGAAACGTTGAAGAAAGCTAGGTACACTCCTAGCGCTCCAACACCAAGTTATTAACCCGAAATTATCCTGAAATCCATGCACCAACGGAAAACAGTGAGAGACATGACGCTGTATCAAACATTGTGCATCAAGAAGTAGCATTTAAATAACATCTTGCATAGAAGTGAATGGTGCCTTACTACAAATATATTCCAGAGTCAATTTTGGAGAATAACCAGTTCAAATTTCATCTCAAGCAATAGAAACTACACTTCAATTCATAAAAACATAGGCCATGACATTTTAGCAGTCTAGATTGTCTAACTGTGTCTAAGAGCGTCTGATTCTCTAAAGAACGATGATTTCTGTCTTAGCAGTGGACCCTAAACATAAACTTCCACATTTCAAATTAAATGTCGTACCTTCAGTTTTTTCCGATTATCCTCACTCATTGAAACAAATGCACTATCGACAGAATAGAGGGCAAAAATTATATATTACTTGAACAATGCTCAAAATTTCGAAGCTATAAAACAAAGTGAAACTGAGGCAGCTGAATATACTTAATATAGCATTTGCTCTAAGAGTTTTGATGAGGCTATAAAAATTGTCAGTGTTTTTGAATGTGACGTATGTTTTAATATCATTGATACGAATAAGGTAACAGTATTTGAAATCAGTTAAAACCCGGGTCCACTTTTTACATATGCAGCAACAATTGATGAAAATTTAGCGGTTAAATCTTTTTTACAAGGCAGTAAATTGAACATTTCTTCAAATAAACTCCAAACCAATTTCACAAGAAAAAATATCAATGATATAATTGTTGGAAATGATGTTTTGAAAGGTAACGTGACTACAAACAATTGAAATAGTATTTTAAATTATGTAGAGATCTAATATCGAGTCTTGTAAGCAATGATGGTATTAGATACTAGTAAACAATGATCTATTGGAAAGTTTGGAAATAAATAAGCTAAGGAAAAACTCAAAATTCCACAATCCTTTTAATATTCATTCCTGAATAATTGAAGCTACCATACCATGTCTATCTGAAGAAAGGAATATATTTTCAACTAGTATGTACAGCATTAGACCTCACTCATAAAAATGTTGCATTAATTCACTAATAAAGTGAATTAAGAAGATTAACTCTTGGTTGTTTATATTATCCGAGTTAACCAATTTTTCACGTAGTAACCCTCACTTATGTGTGTTTTAATAATTTATTACGTGAAAACGAGGAAGAGATCCTTTCAATTTCTGATAAAAAATTGTTTGTATGCGAAATTACTAAATAATTGCCACCTTTTTCCTGCTGATGTAATTACTAAAACGATTACACCTTGTACGGCAAATACTCATTGGAGGAATTATTGCCACAAAAGGAACAAAGGAATGCTGAAAAAAGGTCGAAAAGAAAGTTGAAAATAGCAACTAATCAATAGCATTAGTGAGAATAACTTGGAAAGTATTGATGAAAAATTTTGATAGGTGATGTGAAATATGTTAAAGTGTTTGAAATATGTGTAAAGTATAGGTTTGTTTTGAAAATTCGTTTCCAATAAAAAATCGAATGAGGTGCAACTAAGGATGCCCTCAAATATCTGAAAAGGTATTGTTTTTCATGTTTTACACCCTTTCTCCCTTTGGTTTGCGAAATAACATAATTTTCTGACCAAAAGGTGTCCTCAATATTTTTCTGCAAAACTTAATGATGCCCCAAGTACTTCAGCTCGCTACAAAAATACAAACAATTATTTAAATTATGTCTCTGAGTTTTTAAACCTCATGAAAAAGTTGTTATTCTATTAATAGATGAAATATACATTCATAAAATTATAGAGATTATGAAAAATAAAGATTATAGAGGAAATAGTTTGATTGATGTCGCTTGTAATGACCATTCGTTAACCACAACAATTTTGGTGTTCATGATTTCTTCAGCTTTCGGTAATTTCTCAGGTCAAATTATTACCAGTTCACAATATAAAATGTTCAAAAATGACACCGATCGCAAAAAATATTATTACTTCGGTACAAAATGCTGGTTTCATTGTTTTATTGATGTATTATAACCGATAACCATCGTTATCGTTATTAAAATGTTTTAATTTTTCTGTTACAGAAATATGTGCTCCCAATATATCCAATACAATATTCAATATGTTCTATATACATAATATAATATTTCTTATCCTTTCGCAATATACAAAAAATTGAAATAATGCTTGAATATTTTGGAATAACCGACTAGGAGAGTAGACCACCGGCTCAGTTATGGCAACACCGCCGGACTACGCTGTTCATGGCCTGTTTAAAGTCGGCCGGGAAATTGAATTGAACAAAATTTCTCGTTTCTCAGTTACTAGACAAATTTTTACTTTGATTATATCACTATTTCGTCAATTTTTATGAAATATTTTCATTCAGTATACGGATTATTTAGAGGATGCATTCTGATAAACTTCTTCAGCGGCTACTAAGTCAACAAATTGAATTCCGAAATAAATGTATGGATAAAACAAAACTGTTGAATACCTACTTTTATCATCCCTGTATTTTGTTAAGTATCTATGGTCAAGATTCGCCATCATCGATACGAAAATTTCGTTAAAAGTTATTATGTTATATACATTAATATCCCATAAATCAAAAAAATCTGAAAGCAATCCACGAACTTCATCAACTATTCATAAAATATATTGACATGTTTTCATTCTTAAAATTTTCAATAATAAATTAAGTTTAGTCAATTTTTTGAGTGTTCAAACTTTCTTAATCAATCTCACATTGTCCAACATTCTAGATATATTGAACAATTGATCAGTCTCTTCAATGCGATCAACAATGTCCATGTAGGTATTCTTATGAATTTATAATTGTATAATTGCGTTTTAGTTCAACTTTTCATTCAGATTTTCCACATTAAACTTTAATTCGATAAATGATTGATATTTTCTAAAAATATTAATTATTATTGATGAAAAGATGAAATACCATTATTCAAATGTAATTGGAAGAGACCAATTATTGAAAATATTTGTAACCTTCATCGTTTATAAAATATCTTCATCAAATCATTCATTTCACTTTTTGATATACTGTATTTGAATTTTGTATATAATGCTATATGTAAATAAATTTCATTTTTCAATAATGTGGAAAATATTTTAAATCATATGTGCCCTAGAGTTGAAATCATAGAAAAACAGAAATATCTGAATAAGAAGTGGATTACTGCCAATATTAGGGATATGATGCTCAAAAGAGATATATTATATAAAAGAGGTGTACTGGAAAAAAATGTGGACATATGGAATGAATATAAGAATATCAGAAATGCCATTGTTGGCAAAATTAGAGTAGAGAAAGAGAAATTTTATCTAGAAACTATTGATTTGTATAGAAGCAGCCCTAAAAAATGTGGAAAAACCTTAAGCCCCTTCTACCAGGAAAGAAACACGCACAACCAAACGAAATCAGTTTTGAAACAGAAATAGTCAGGGACGAGATGGAAATAGCAAACAAGTTCAACAAATACTTTCTAAACAGTATAGACCAAATTGTTCGAAGTATACCTACAACGGCAAGCGGGAAATATATTACATACACAAAAATTCTTCGATTAGTACTGAATTTTCTACTTTTAAACGAATCACAATGGCAAAAATGAAGGAAAAACTCAAGAGCCTTAAAAAAGTAGGAGGTGGTGAAGGTGGTATTTCTAAACAAGTTCTTTGTGATGCTACATATGTTATAGGGGACCACCTTTTAGATGTTATAAACAGTTCTCTCGATTACGGCATTTTTCCAGATTCATGGAAATTATCAACCATAATTCGTGTTCCTAAGGTACAGAATACGAATATTTGCAATGAATTTCACCCAGTTAATACCTACAGTGCCTATATATGAAAAATTATTAGAATCCTGCGTGAGGGAACAGCTCCATGATTACTACTATAAAAATAATATCATTGTTCCTAACCAATCCGGATTTCGCGAACAACACTCCTGCGAGTCTGTGGTTGTTAGTATCGCTGATGATTCTTCATCAGCTGTTGACAATGGCAGTTATGTATTAGCGATGTTTTTGGACTTTAAAAGAGCCTCTGAAACAGTAGACATTGAAATCTTACCGAAAAAGTTAGAGAATATAGGCTTACGGAATAAAGTACTGAACTGGTTCGGGTCATATATGTCTAACAGAGTACAGAGAGTACTGTATAAAACTGTGTGTCTGAGATATTAAGTGTAAATCACGGTGTACCATAGGGAACAGTTTTGGGTCCGTTACTATTTTTAATATATATTACTGGCATAGTACAGGTAGCCACAAAATCTAAAATAACTTTGTTTGCTGATGATACGATGATGTATATAATGGGGGAAGATTTACATCAAATGGTATCGGATATGAACATTGAAATGAACAAATTATTCGCGTGGCTGTGTGATAATAGATTAAGTTTGAATGCAGGAAAATCAAAATTTAGTATATTCGCCAAGAAATCACGAATAATAAATGTGCAGGTTGATAATATAAGTATTTCTGTAAACGGAGAAGCCATTGTTCACGATGAACATATCAAATACTTGGTACAATTTTGGATTCGAACTTAAACTTTCACGCACACGCAGATTATATAACGAGAAAAATTTCGAAAAAAGTAGGATTCTTATCACGAATCGGCAAATCTTTGTCTATGAGTACAAAGTTGTCACTCCATAAAGCCATTGCACTTCCTCATTCACAATTCTGTGGTTCCTTTTTATTTAATTGTCCTCAATATCAAATAAGTCGATTAAAAAAATACAAAATAGGGCTATGAGATCTATATTAATATGTAATAGATATACACCTGTCAAATCCATGCTTAATGTGTTAAATATATATTATCTGTTAGCCAAAGAGTTGTGTTTAATGTACAAGTGTTCATTTTTAAAATGGAAAGAAATATGTTACCAACCTACATAAGAGATAGAGTTCGATTATTTGAAGATGTACATACTTATAATACGGGATTCAAAACAGACTTTATCCTTGGAAAATGTAACACCACACAAAAGCTCAAATCTATTTTGTATAAAGGTTTAATTGAACTTAATGGACTTCCTGCACTTATAAAAAACTGTGAAAGTTTGAAAGTATTCAAAAGACTTTTGAGAACGTTCATCTCAACCAAATGCAATACAGTTTAAAGTCACTCTAATTCAATTGGGCTTTGTTTCTGCTAGTACTCTAATTGATGTTTATCATGTTATATTGGTTAGGTGCTAAGTATAACGTTTTTGTTTTCTTACTATATTATATTATTTACATATATTGGTACTTTACTCAATTCACAGTATTTTACTTTTCATTATTTTAATTTTTAATTAACTTGTTATTACTATATTTTGAAATAGGATGTAGCAATTATGCTAAATAAATACATTATTGAAGCTTCACATAAACTGTATACCTACTTCCATCAAAAATATAATTTCGAAATTCTATTCACTTTGTAATTTCTGGAAAATATCTAAGACCTCCTAATTGGACTTTTGGCGCGAAAACTCACCTCCCGAGCGAATTTCTTTCTCTGATTCGATGAACAAATAGTTCACATCATTTTCCATATTTCTCCGATGAAAAATTCGAAAATATTTTTCGACAGTAACAAGTTCAAACACGTTCAGTTATTAAACTGACCGAATCATCAATGATTTGATAAAGATTCCGTACTTACGACACGTTGTGATAAACTAATTTTCCATTTCCGCCGGTCATGTGACACACTTTTCCGGAACTGAAACGTAGACACAATTGATGTGGATTTGTGTGCGATGGGCTGCTTAATAATAAATAAATGGAAAACTATGGAAACCGAATACTAACACTGAAAACACAATCAATTGATTGCATCTAACTCCCACTATCAATTTCTCTGTCTAGCAACTATGCTGTCAAAATTAAAACGTTCATGATACGAGGACATCCTTCCGCTGTCTTTACAATCGAAGTTCATTACACCAATCTATTTTCAACCCTAAACTGAACGAATAAAATAGGACAGGCGATAGGTTTTTCAATTTTGGCTTCATAAACAATCTTTAAATAGATCAATTGGAAGTATAGGTAAATATTTTGAAAACAAATGAATTTACATATTTATTCATCCATATATGACTGAATATATATATATATATATATATATATATATACAGTCGAATCTCGATATAGCGAAATCCTTGATAATTCGAAGTTTTTCTATTCCCCTTGAATTTGCCTACCATTACTTTATTATTTTCACCCTATATATCAAAGGATTAGTTAAGAAGAACTTGATATATCGAATTTTCAAAGACTCCTAGGCCTACACCGCACCTCTACATAACGAAGTTTTTTTCAATAAACCTCTACATATCGAAGTCGATTTGATATAACAATTAGCGTTTAGACTGCAGAAAGTTTTTTCTTCGAAGGATTATCGTTCTTGGAACCGTCTTTTTCCAAAGTAAGCCTGTAACTCCCCCCCTCACATTTATTTTCGAATTGTTTCAGTTTGTGATCAATCACTTGTGCAATAGGTTTGCCTTCAGTATTTCAGTTGTTTCTTTATAATTTTTTCATTAAGTATATCAAAATATCATGAAAATTGAATTCCTACCCCCGAACACCACATCCAAACTACAGCCTTTGGATCAAGGTGTAATACAAAATTTTAAAGTTCTATACAGGA
Organism: Henosepilachna vigintioctopunctata; assembly: GCA_030704895.1. Classification (NCBI taxonomy): domain Eukaryota; kingdom Metazoa; phylum Arthropoda; class Insecta; order Coleoptera; family Coccinellidae; genus Henosepilachna; species Henosepilachna vigintioctopunctata. The sequence goes on along the minus strand of JARQZJ010000035.1, from coordinate 2,538,855 downwards.
AAGAAGTGGTACGTCAGTTTCTCCGTGATATCGACGATAAAAACCTAACGACAATTAACATGCTTGATGCCTTGTGGATGGCTTCAAAGGCATGGAACAATGTGACGGAAAAAACAATTGAGAATTGTTTCAATAAATGCGGGTTTAAAAGACAATTTCAAGAGGGTGAAAAAAGAGTTGAAGATTATTGTGTTGCTGTTGATACACCACCTAGTGGAGATGAAGCTCCTGAACGATGGAGCGAAGTTACAAAGAAGCTCAACATTGAAGAGCTCACATTCGAGGAGTTTGTTAGTTTTGACGATGATATGGCTATATGTGGGGAGCTAAGCGATGCAGACATCATCGCTTCAGTTTCCAAAGACACGGATGAAGACGAAGGCGAAGACAATGTGGACTGTAAGGTCGACGCACCGGATCCAGACTCGACACGTCGTGATGCTCGATGTATTGTAATCACCCTGCGGAGAATTTTTACAAAACTTCCTTATTTTCCCGTCTGTTGATATTCAAACTTGATTATTGTAAGAAATACAGGCTGTCAAAAATGGAAAAATTACTTTTTGTTGGTAATGTTTCGAAGCAAACTGCGGACCTCGAAAGAAATACTCAATTGTTTTTGATTATTAAATATTAATAATTATTAAATATGATTTATTCCAAAGTTTAATCAAGGTTTTGATTTTCAGCGAAACGTTAACAACAGGAAATGAATTTATCTGCGGAAATCTTCAGTGGCATGCAACCAATCATGTTTCGGTAACATCCATAGATGAACTATTTACGCGAGTACCCTCTATAGAGTTAAGGAGATAAGTTCTCTCGAGCATGGTAGATCGCTTCCTCGTGAGAAGATCAGTTCATACTTAGTCTTCGTATACATTTCATTCAAACACCTCAGGGCTTTCTCTGTGAGGAGTGAATATTAATATTCGCTCTTGAAAGTGGGGTATGTTGTGTATTTGTTGACATTTGTGTAGACAGCTTCCTGAGAGTTTTGTTTGAAAATTTTCGATTGAAAATTTCAGTGTTGACGAACTATGATGGATTCGTCGATCTGAGAACTAGATATCGAATTGCCCTCTGAATTGTGAACAGGAGCGATAAGGCATGGGACCATTCTTACACATTTAAATAGAAAAAGCTGAATGTTTGAATAAAACGTTTACAAAGCCTCTGATTAAGCACTGATCTTGTCTCGAGAAAGGGATCTACATTGCTCGAGAGATTTCATCTCGTTTCTCCGATAGAGGGAGCTCACGTGATTAGTTCACTAACGTATGTTTGCCTTATATTGAAGAGATATGAACAAGTGCCTTTGGAAATTCATTGAAATTTGATTGCTTCGATGCATGCCACTGAAGATTCCCATAATAAGATGAAACAACTATATGGTATGACTCTAACAGTTGTATTCGAAAAACTTTGATATTTCGATCAAAAATCGCAGTTTTCACTTGCCATAAAAGATATATATATATATATATATATATATATATATATATATATATATATATATATATATATATATATATATATATATATATATATTTTAAGTTTTTAGCATTAACAGGCTTTTTAATATGAAAAAGTTTATTTTTGTTGACGTTTCGTTGTTATATTACAACTTTGTCAAAACTAATTAATAATAATAATAAGTTGTAATATAACAACGAAACGTCAACAAAAATAAACTTTTTCATATTAAAAAAGCCTGTTAATGCTAAAAACTTTCAAAATAAATACCTCAAACAGGCAATAAATCAATTTCAAGAAATATATATATATATATATATATATATATATATATATATATATATATATATATATATATATATATATATATATGCGTGTGTGTGTGTGAGTTAATGTGATTCGTATGCAAAGTACCTATTGTGGACTAAACGTTCTTATAAACAGGGGTGATAAGATTTTTTATAGTGACGCTAAATCGATTAAAGTAAATTCAAATGCCAGAAGAGTAACATGATTCCAAAGAACCATTCCGTTGAATATTTTTTCAATGTTGATTCACATTCTTGCCGTCCGATTGCTTTCCGATCTTCGTTATCTATAAAATGAATGACCGGACCTTGTAGAAAATAGATACATATCTCATAATTATACAGCATAGATTTATCCTTGATAGTAATCCTACTCCAAATTTGGCAGTAATCGTATGCAATTCTTCAATTCCCACGTCTATACTTCAAACCCATAACCCTTAAGATCACCTGATATCAATTATCTAGATTTTCGAATATTTAAAATCATCAATTTACACAGCCTCTATAATGACCTCTTTAGAACTGTGATGTCATGCGCAATTCTGGTATTTTCGAAATCATCCACGAATTCGTGAGTGGATGTTTGTGTTGTAGATAGATGTTCACAATTAGAACATTCGCTTTGTAATGTAGAATTTTATTGTCTTCTTATATCATAAATATGTTTCTTTTCATTATTATAAAAGGAAATTGAGAGTCTTGTATCTCACAAACGACAAAACCGGTAGTTTCATGTTAATAAGATCGTTTCTACAAAAATTTTATTGGAAATTGCCCCACAGCAATATTGCAGATGACTCTGGAAACACCCCGTATGAATTCCGCCAACAATTTCATGCAGAAAATCTTAACCATTGGCTTCAATTCTAAAATATTATTTTGAAAAACGCTTTATCAATCAATTCTGCAATAATCTGAGGGTTCCAAGCTTTCCAGATAAAAATACTCTGTTTCCGGTTCTCAAAACTCTTGTTGCGTTCTTCGCTCCAACAATACAGGGAAGGCCATATTCTCTCGCTACTACTGCACCTAAAAATCAAGAGTGAAATTTACAATAATCAAAATTCATTTTCGCGTGCTTACCATGAGACATGAGACCTCCCAGTTCCGTAACAATACCCGATAAAATGGGAAAGTATGGAGACCACCCTATATCAGTGCTTATAGTTATCAATATATCACCTGAAAATAAAACTGTGAAATATTCACTGAACTTAAATTCTATGAATATTTCTATTTCTATAAATATAACATTTCATGAAAATTCCATTTATATGGTCATGTATAATAATCATTTGGTGAAGTTAAATTCAGCTTTAATGATATCAATAATGACCTCTCGCACAACACTTGAACGTTGTTGAAACTTACTATAATTCAACATACATGGCTAAATTCCTCAAAATCAAATCGTCTACGAAATATCTGATCATTCTATTTTGAGAATAAACTCAATCAACATGTGACAATGGGTCAACAATTTCCAAAATTATATTGATACTACCTTTGGGATGAGTGTGGTGGATGAATTCATTAAAAGTACCTATTCCACAGATGCATTCAAACCAGACTTATTATAATGTCTGCACAAAGCGCGAAAAAGGACTCAATAGAACAATTTTATTGAGTCATCAGGTATACAAATGAGCAAAAAGATCATTCTACTTTCTATTTTACTTTTATTAAAAATGGTAACAAGTAAATGGTAAAACTAGCCTAAACTCATCTTAGCTAAAAGAGTTTCGAATTCAAATAGGAATTTGAATAAATATTATAGAGATTCAATTTTTCAAACTTGATGTGTCAAGTCTTGATAACGACTTAGTAGTGCGAATAATATAACGGAAATAATTTCAAAAACTTGAGGAATAGGTATAGCCACATTTTTTGTCTATATGATCGGATATGCATTCGATTTGCAATATTTCTATTGGTAGTGAGCCATTACAAATGAAAAAAAAACATAAATTGACCGTTACTCATCAGAAATCGATACATAACACATTTCTGGACAGCCTATCAGGTTTTTATTATCATCAAACATCCCAGCCATAGATATAGCAGATATATTGCATATTCATGTATCTATATGAATATGCAGAGATGCATATTCATATAAATATACATATAAAGAGATAGCATAAGAACGTCGTCAAGACTTTTCCAATCATCTTAGAGTCGCTTGGTGTAATCCAAACAAATTTTCTGTCAACATCAGAGAACTCGGCGATTATCTCTAGAAGGAATATATAAGAAATTACAGACCTTGGTGCTCTGCTGCCACAGCAAAGACTGTCAGAAAGTGTCAATTTAATGACACTTATAATTTCGACTGATAATTTGGAAAGGATCCCCACAGAGCTCAATCTCTCTAATAATAATCTAAGTGCTTACATGAGGAAGTGTAAAAGCCGTAAGTTTTGAAATCGAATATTCAGACAAATACTTAAATAATCATTCGTACTAGTGAATCGATTGATCAATAGATCAGTTGATCAATAAATTAGTTGATCAATAGATCAGTAGATCAATAAAAATATAGATTCACATAAACGGGCAGATCAATGAAAATATAGATCCATCTAACCGGCCAAATCGGCTATGTAGCCGAAACGGGCAGATGATTGAAAATATAGATCTACAGAAATAATCCAGATCGTCTATGTAGCACACAGAACATACCCTTAATTTGGTATGTTCTGTGATGTAGCACCATCATGATAAGAGAGTATGTAATCTGTGGTTCAATTTGAAGTTTTAACTGTAAAAAATCATAATCATTTGAATGTTTTTATCACACCGTGACCAACGCTTTTATACTGCATTATTACACCTAGGATGTACATTATATAAGGGTTTATATATATATATATATATATATATATATATATATATATATATATATATATATATGTATTAATCACAAATATTCAGAATATGTACTTAATGAGTAAAGGTTTTGAAATCTGTATAGCACAAAAATTACAAATATTCAAATATTCAACAAAATCTTTGATATAGTTTAATGTACATTTCATTTATTTCATAAATGAAATGTACATTATATACATTTTATATATTATATACATTTCATTTATTTACATAAATGAAATGTATATAAAATATTAAATTTATAAATTTATTTTATATAAATATATAAAATGAATTTATGCCCTTGATTCCGCCCATGTAAATAGTTTAACGTTGACACTTACCTTCCTCCAGTTCGTTTATTTCATCTAATGAACTGATAACGCAAGCTCTTGCAAAAACCTCACCAAAGCATACTACGGTACCATTAATGCACACATCAGTATCAGAAATAACAAAATTTGCTTCGTTTTCAACGTCTGGGATGGGCATACCAGATATTATTTCTGGAAATTTCAATTTATTCCACGAAGGGTACAGTTTTTGCCTTTTAGCTGCCCTGAAATTTGGTGACAACTTGCATAAATATAACAATAATAGTTTGTTACTAATTTGAATATATGACAGAAGATCAATTCTGCGTTATACTCACTTCATAACTAAGCTAGGATTTTTTCTGTGAATAACCTCTTTTATTTCGTTGTGGGTGAGATGAAAGATCAAACTTTCAGCTGGAATGAAACCTTGACGTGTCATTTCTACAGCAAGTGATCTGTAGGCAATTCTCAGTTTATTCATGAGTTTAACCAGAGCTGATTTGGATTTCTCTCTGTTTCCGACTGCTGATCTATATTTATCAATCAAATAACTAAGAATTTTCCTAAAATATTCAAATATTAACATTCGAATTGAATTTCATGACAAAATTCGAATAATTACTTTGTAACGAATTTTTCAGGGCATACAAGTTTATCGATAATGTTGGTTTCAATATCTTTGAACTTTCTCACAGTTTTTGATACTTTGCAATTTACTTGAATCATTTTGATTACTGCTGATGGATCCATTTCCCAAGAATTCAGGCTCAGTTCGAACTGAAAATATGAGGAATCGATTGTACAATTTCTCATTCAATAAAAAGTGAATAATTCATTAAAAATTAAGATGATAACTGACGAAAATTATTCATCGCTCTAAGAATACAGAAATAAAGAACATCAATAATTTCACATTTATTCACCAATGAATGCACATATCATTGGTAAATAAATTTACACATGATATGCACTTTATTGCATAATATATAGGGGGAAATGACTTGTGATGACTGTGCTCAACTGAAAACCAGTGGAGATATCAAAAACTCGTTTTGGTGCAATAGTATATTACACAGGCCTACAAAAAAAATTTTTTGTGCAGCTCGGTTTGTGCCTATGGTCGATAAAGTAGGTAATATACAATATATTGACATATGTCATTCTAACTCAGCTTTATTTTTTCTACTACCCTCATTTTAAATGTTTACCGGTATTGTTCGTAAAAAGTCATTACGATAACATCGATAAAGTTTATAGCTTTGTTCGCGGTAAGGATTCTGAAACGATTCAGAACTAATTCATAACTGATTCGGGATTGATTTAATACGCATGCTCGGTTATGAACTGGTTCGGAATTATTTCGACCCGCGAACGATTTTAGAACTAGTTTAGGGAATTTTCAAATCACGGTTGTTCTCATCGAATAATATGTCGTATACCAAAACTAACGTGAATGCGCAAGTCAAAAAAAGTCAAAAGTCAAAAGTTGCCAAACTATCGTGAATGCGCAAGTCCCGAACTTACAGTTCTAGATTGATCCTTCGAACCGATAGAACCAATTCCGAACGAGTCCCAGTTTATCCGCGAACACAGAACTGTAACTAAAAGTTCGGAACTGGGTGATCCGCGAACGCCAAAATTCAAACTGCGCATACGAATAGTTCTGGATCGGTTAGGAATCCTTACCACAAACAAAGCTTTTATTACTTTTTCATTATGGTTAGCTCGTCTATATGTTGCGTTAACAATCCTGATATGTTTTGTCATGTTTTTGGTGAATATATACAGAAAAATCAGCGTAAATCGATTACAAAAACTGTGAGTCGTTTGTATTTTGCTTACTTCGGTTATGAAATTCGCCACCAAGAAAAAGTGTGGGTGCCTCATAGCGTAAGCAAAATATGCATTGAACATTTGCGACAATGGGAGAAAGGGACACGTAAGTCTTCGAAGTTTGGAGTGCCTATGATATGGCGAGAACAAAAAAAGCATTATGACAACAAAAACAATCGCCATAAAAGGAAATACCCTAGACCTATTCCTCATTCAGAAAATCTTCAAATACCAGCTTTTCACCTGGCATTACCGAAATCTCAGAAGGATCAAACTGAAATACCCATTTCTTGTCAAGTAGATGATGACTTTGAATATTGCGAAAAAACATCAAATCCTAAGCCATTTTCGCAGAATGAGCTCAATGACCTCATCAGAGACTTAGACCTATCTAAGGAACGTGCTGAGTTACTAGCGTCACGATTTAAAGAAAAAATTGACTTTCCTCAGACGCTCCGGTGTCTACATATCGCACGAGAGAACGAAGCTTATTGCATTTTTTCTTCTGATGAAATTTTTGTGTATTGCTGTTATGTAAGGAGTTTGCTGACTTTCATGGGTTTGATGATTTATCATCCCAATTAACGGCGTCTCTTTACTGACAGCAGTAAACGAAGTCTCAAAGCAGTTCCTTTGCATAATGGAAATGAATATGCTCACGTTCCAATTGCTCACTCAACATCCATAAAAGAAGTATATGAGCTGATTTCAGTTCTTCTGCAGTAAACAAAATATTGTGAACATAACTAGGTGATCTGGGTCGACTGAAGGTGGTTAGTTTTTTATTGGGTCAACAGAGTGGTTATACTAAATACCCATGCTTGATTTGTTTCTACGATAGTTGAGCCAAATCATATCATTGGATTCAAAAAAATTGGTCCATGAGAAATGCTCTTGTTGTTGGGGAAAGAAATGTTATCAATAAACCATTAGTTTCAAGAGAAAAAATCATTATTCCGCCTTTGCATAAAAAAATTAGGACTAATGAAGCAATTCGTTAGGGCTCTCAACAGAAATGGTGAATGTTTTCAGATTTTTCATAGAAATTTTCTGGTTTAAGTACAGGAAAACAGAAATATGGTATCTTTGATGGACCTCAAATACGTCAATTAATGAAAGATACCACTATTTTTGAGATGTCAATGAATAATCTGGAAAGACTTGCGTGGAAATCATTTGTAGCAGTTGCACAAAATTTCCTTGGAAATAATAAGGCTGACAACTCTATAGAATTATTGAAGGAAATGCTAGTTCTTTTCAAAGATGTAGGCTGTAATATGAGTATAATATTACACTTTCTCAATAGTAATATAGATAAATTCCAACACAATCTAGGAGATCTAAGCAAAGAACAAGGAAAACGTTTTTATCAAGATATAAAGACGATGGAGAATACGAACCAAGGAAGGTGAATACCCATATGACGGTCGACTATTGCTAGGAAATTATGCGAGATTGTCCGAGTCAGTTTCACTCAAGAACATCGGTTACATTTCTGATATCAACATATAGGACATAGGTACTTAAAATCAGGTCTAAAATCCCCGACACCAAAATCGATGTAGGCCTGTGTTATCATATGATGCTGATTTATAGTAAAGTTTCTCTTGATTTATCTGATGCTCATACACAGTAAAGTTTGTTCTTGATTTTCATTCGAAGTCAAACATCAAAATATGCAAAAATACAAAAAGGCCACCATAGGCTTATGTTATCCAATTTGCACGCTAATGCAAATTCAATACCTATAATCGTTACAATCAAAATTTAAAAAAATTCTTTGAATGAAACTTGGAAATGCCAACAAAATGCGAAAAAATATTGAAAACATTGTAAAGATTCAACATTTTCAAAAATTCGGTAAAATTATATAACTGAGCAACAAGACGATTTATAGAAGCTTCGAAGTCAATTTTCCAATGCCTCCAAAGCTTTGGCCATGCCATTTTTATCCAATTGCTGCCCAATGTTTCGACTTATTTGAAATAAAAAGAAAAATTATTCATAATAAAACAATATTTAGAATTTTCTCATAATTTCAATACAAATATGCATTACGACGTTTCGAAGTACTACTTCTTTATCAAATGACGGATTAATACTGCTACTAAGTATCAATACATTATTTGATGAAAAAGTAGTACTTCGAAACGTCGTCATGCGTATTTGTAATAAAATTATAAGAAAATTCTAAATATTGTTTCATTATGGATATTCATTTTCTCCAAGTATCATCATCAATCATCCATTCCAAAATTATTCAATGTATTCGAATATGCCATGTAGAGCAAAATCACAAAATCTGGATTATATACAAACATAAACTTGAAACTACAGGAATATGTAACACGGAAACTACCGAAATAAATGTTTGTCCCAAAACACGGACATTACTTGTATTTTCAAATAGTAACATTCAACAACTTATAGTAGCCCCTGAAAGCACAATAAATACTTTAGCATACATTTGCAAGGTAACGAATAGAACAGTTTTTTACAGAAGAAAATATCTAGTACCAACACAGACGCAGGGCCGTCACAGGTACTTCTGGTTGCTTAGATATTCAAAATGAAATTTTCAAGGTTTTCATTCAGTACGAAACTCACCTCCCCTAGTAATCTATGTCCGTGAACAGTAATGAAATCTTGGAACAATTCGTATGCACTTTTACAGTTGCATCTTAACCATGCAACACCTTCTACAGGATCTACAAACGTAAACTTCTCTGATAGGTTGTTATTCCTCAGCACTTCCACAATTTCTGCCAGGCGAGTAGGCACTTCCGCTGAAATTACATCATCGCAAGTCGATAATATTAAAGCTAGATCTGAGTAATGCGCAGCTGTTAGCTCTGAAAAGAAGAAAGAAAACTTCGAATAGAATAGAATAAGCTTTATTTCTGTAAAAAAAGAGAAAAATAAAATACATTTCACTATTAAGAAAAACTTCAAAAAAAAAATATGTGCCACTTTCTGGTTAACTTACAAAAAAAGTAGTATTCGTTCAAGGAATATGGTTGAGAACTTAATATTAATTCATATGTTTTTTTATTGAATACACTATATTCACAAATTTTTTGAAGGTGGCCAGGTAGACAATTGAATAGTTTCATGGCCATGTAAAGTGAATTTTGTTCATATAAACTACTGCTATGAATAGGATACATAAACGGAAAAACTTTCCGGGTATTATTTAGGTTCCTATAATTCTTAAAATACTGAGGATTCTGGTTGAAAAATAATAGGAGTTTGTAAATATACAGGCCATACACAGTTAAGAAACCGATACCTCCAAACTTTCCCTGATAAGTCCATGAAAGAGATTTATTTGAATTAGAAATAAGGTATGCGCGACTGAGGAGCACCCCAACAAATTATACCATAGGATATCAAAGACTGAAAATTTGAAAAATAAATCAGCTCAAAACCCCAACTGAGACCTGAGATCTAAGGACTAGCAAGGTATACAGAACTGAATTCGGCCTCCCCAGCACAGCTACATGTGCACTCCACTTCAATTGCGAGTCCACATGAACACCTAAAAATTTTACATATGTTATCCTTCAACTCAATGGATGATTCTTTAAATTTGATTGTAGTAGGAACATCGATATTTGACCGACTGTGAGTGAATACTCTGCAGTCTTATTTTCATTCAATACTAAACCATTGGAGTGACACCATTCATCGAAAGTATCCAGAGCAAAGGTGCACTGCTGAGATAAATTTCCAACATCAACGCAGTGAAATGAGAAATCGATTTCGTCAGCATATTGGTTGGAAAAGTTCGCCAAGCCTACCAGAGAACATCTCAAGTACATCGTTAGTATATAACACAAATAAAAGAGGACCCAATGTGCTTTCCTGTGGGACACCAGCTGTAATTTTACGCAAAGGATATTCAAAATGTCACCAACATTAAGTGAAACTGTCTGATATCTTCCACATAAATAACTATGTAGCAATTATGAATAATGCTTCGAGTATGAAAATGATATATACAAAAATGTTTCTTATTCGGTTAATGTTTTGATCTTGTCTGTTTTTGAATTACTATAGTGTATTCAGTTCTATAGTTTTTTCAATAATGTTTCGGTAGGTTTTTTAAATTTCTTCAGTGGATCAAAAATAATTGAGCCTGTCATCACGTATTCATCTACCATTCTCTCTGCAATTGTGTTTCGAGTTTACTGTACTGACAGATTTTTTCAACGTGTTTTTCAGGCACTGTCATTAGAAATTAGAACTCCTATAAATGTCGTAATTTGCTTTCATCAGTAGGAAATAAACCAGAAGTTCGGGTCTTTCAAGAACTACTCTTGTATGCTCTCAGCTCAAGAACTTTCGAATGACTTGTGGAAGACAAGAATATCTGGGCTCATATGAGGTTATTTCAGTAACATTGAAGTATCAGTCAGGATTATGAATACGGTAAACACTTTTTTAGTTTGTATATGCACTCTTTCGTTAGTCAGATCAGTATATTTGTATGTCTTTTCCAGTAATGTTCAATGCGTATGTTTGAAATTACCGCAACTGTGATGAAGTCAGAGGATTCAGTTCTATGTAGGTATGTCTTCATCAATTTCCTTTTGCAGTTATATGAAATCTTTTATCTACATCAGGTCACGGCTAACTTGGCGAGATTTCTTCAATTCCTGTTAGCACATAAATTTTGGGGAACTACTGTATGTGACCTTTACAATGTACGTTTTGCTCAACATATGTTCTCTTCTATGGGTATGGATTGACTTTTATCTAACCGAATTTCAATGCAGATTTTACTAGAGAGATTCTCCACATTTACTATCAGGCTTTCAAATCGTCTTGAGATCTACAGTTTTATAAAGCACTTTTTGTTACATCTCATTCACAGATTTCTTCTTTGCCTCCCTAAAGAGAAGTTGAGTACACAAAATGTGCTTCTTCTACTTGAATACCTTTACATCGCCCTATTCCTAGTTCTTTTGCAAAGTATATGATTGCGAAGGCTGTTTTCATAAGATTCTTCACTTGGACTTCCTAACAGATATCACATTCCAACTAGAAACTGAAGCATTAGATTCATTTTTTCAGATTTACTACTCACCCAGAAAATTAGGTAACAATGTTTCATTTCACTATTATAACAAAATACAAATGCCAAATTTCCATTGAATTTCAACGCGTTTATTTAGCATTGTAGTCTTTTCAAAACAGGTATATACGAGTACGAATTGTAGGTACTCTTTTATACAAATACTTTATACAATTCCACCAAGTAGATACCGATCAAAAATACAGATGTCATATTGTTTTAAATATTTTATGAATTAAGTCAATGGCAATTTTTAAAATGGTGCTTTTTGAAGGAAAGAATATAATATATTTTTACCTTCTTTGCCTTCCATCAAAGTCACCATTGCAAACGTTTGGTACAGAATGGACACCACAGACATCAAACAATGGGTATGAGGAAATTGCACAAAACTTTTAACCAAAATATCAATCTTCTCATAAATATCAATAACCGTGTCTCTTTCTCCTATGTCAATTCGAATGTCATCAATTTTTTTCAACATTTCTTTCAACATATTCGGTGCCTTCCACAGAATTTTAGCTATTGATATCAATTCTTCAATTTTACCTTTAGTCGATAAAATTCCATATCTTGCAATAGCTTTAGCATTGAGATCATCATCCAGAACTGGATGACCAAACACTGCTAAGTCTATCATTGTCGAAGCTATTTCCACCTTCCTTCTTGGTTTAGAGTAAAGTCCCTGTAAAAGTCTTTGTTATTACAACGTTTTATCGAATCTACATATTTTTACTCCTAGTATATCGATCATTCCATAATGATGACTGAAAACGATAGATAGAGATGCGAAGGGATTATACTTTCCAAAGACACAGATCTGGTAGCCCTTTTCTGTTCCATCTACTACTGTACTTTGACTTAAGGGTGTTAGCGCAAATGGCAAAACCTCCCCAATATTGGCTCTGGTGTAGAAAGTATCATTGGATAAATGAGGGGTATCGAATTCGTGCAAAAGTTCATAATCTGTCCATTGGTTGAAAGTAGTAATAGCTCGTGATTGTAGAATATAAAATGTCCCTAAAAAAGGAAGGAAGTGAAGTGCTTGTGGTATAAAATAGTATAGATAAAAGCTCAGTGTTTATCTGTATTCGCTTTACTATAATATTGTACAAAACATTTCGAAGAGAAGTTCAATTTCATTAGACGTTAAGACATATTTGCAAGATGCAATTCAAACATCACAATATCAAATGGGAAGGAACCTACATATTGAAGATATTTGAAAAGTTCAAAATTAAAGGCATTATTTTAGAATAATTTCATTATATATTGACAGATTCACATTTTTATATCCACATTAAATATCAGTATAGATTAACGGATTCACATTTTCGATTTTTTGGAAATGTTAATGCAAGTCCATTGAAAGTAAGACTACAGATTGTTTTGGAAAACTAGAAGTCATTAGATAACACTGACATCACTCATATTAGTTTAAACGTAGATAATTGATTTGGCGTTAATAACAATCAGTGGACCACCTAAAGGAAGACAAAGTTTTGTACACCATGTCAATATATATTTTTTTAGGTCATATTGAAAAAAGTTTCTTTATTGAAGTCATTGCTTCTGTAATTTTTTTCTCTCTTTTGGAGACAAAAAGTTTTGACGAAAATTATCAAGAAACGAATATCTTTAGACATTCTTGAGTTGAAGTTTTCCTTTCGATTGAGTTAAATCTAGTGGAACCCCAAAATTGACCTGCTAAGTGTAAAAAGTCTGAGGTAATTATTTGATTTGCTTGCCATCCAAACACCATTTGAGTACTAATGTACCTATTTTGAAACAAATTTACATACTTACCTCAAAAATCGCCCATTCTATATCCCTAGGTCCTCCGAACGCTTTTTCTAAAATCACTCCCACTTTTGCGAGTTTTAGGACATTCTTTTCAGATAAGCTTTGACATTTAGACTTCTCGCTACTAAGTTCTTTCTTAAACATACCATTTTCTTCTAAACAAATGGTATACTTTTTTGAACCAATACAGTACGAATGGAATCGTATTTCGCCATCAAAAGACTTCGATATGATTATTGTATCTGGTTCAACTTGCCCAGAAACGACTGTCTATAAAAACGAAGATAGAATTATAGCTTTTGTGATATTGAAATGAAATTGAAATTATAACATTTTGTAATACAACAATAAATTGAAAATTAACACACTTGAATTAAGTTTCACTGAATATATCAAAAGCTCCTCATATGTTTCTGATTTATTGTTGAATACAATATGCACCAACAAAAAGAATTTGGGTTCATTTTTGGTAAATAACAAGGACAAACTTGACTTATTTTCGAGAAGTGGCGTTCATAAAATACTTTGGAATGAATGTGATAGTTTTTACATAGATCAATAATGTTGAATAAACCTTATACGGGTTTTTCTGAACTCAGCATGAAACATAATCATTTCTTGGATTCCATGAAAACCGAAATAGTACACTCAGATATTAAGGGCAAAAGATTAGATACCCTTGAAGTCTTGGAAATCTCGATAGCCAAAAAGAAGAATTTACCTATTTGCAATGATCAGGTGGATTTTTCCGTGAAACCAGTGTTAAATTCTGTGGTTTAGCATATATAAGTAAAAGCTGTGCAATTTGAAATTGATAATGGGTTAACCATCAATGCATAGTTTTTAATATATTCAGTGAAATTTAGGTCAAGTGTCTTAATTTTCAATTTATTATTGTCAATATAATGTTTCACCAAGAAATAAGCGAAACCACCGTGTCATTTTGTAATATTGATATAAAATTTTAATTTTTGCATTAATTTTGACGGATTTTGTTAATCCGTCAGTTAATTGATATAAATATTTACGTACTTCTCCTAATCCAAAATTAGAAGTAATCATCATTTGGGATGGATTCATAGTTGAAGGATGGCATGTAAATAAAACGCCAGCTACCTCTGCTGGAATCATTATTTGGACCACAACAGCCATTGATGTTTTAATTGGAAGACCATGTTGTCTGCATATAAATTGAATACGAACATTGAATACTATATCGATAAATAGAATATTTTTCGTTTTTAGATGTTGAATAAAAAACAACAATACCAATTGAAACTCGTTTTATTTATTGTTAAATTAAAGAGCAGTTCTTGAAGTTTATTTATGAATAACAACAAATTTGCTTATGCGCATCATCCGCTTCTTCACACTCATTTAATCTAGTGTTAAAATTTTCAATCACTTGCTGGAGAATCGCTCTTGGTATAAAGTTGATTTCTTAGGTTATTATTTGCTTCCAAACAATCAGGTTAGATGACAATGGATTGTAAACTTCACTTTTCAGGTAGCCCATAGAAAAAAATCAGCAGGCGTTAAATCAGGGCTCCTCGGTGGCCAGTTGATGTCTTCTCGGCGGCTTATCACTCTTCCAACGAATAAATCGTGAAGAGCAGCTAATGAGTCATTTGTAACATGAGAAGTAGCTCCATATTGCTGGAAAAAGATGCTGAGGTTGTAGCTATCCTGGTTTTGCATTTTTGTATTTTTTCTTGCAAATTAAGAGAGGCTGCCCGCAATCTCAACGACTGTCGTTGGTCGTCCATAACAGACTTACGAACGCGGTCGACGTTCATGCTTAATTAAATTGGTATTTGGTACATGTTTTAAGATTTTTAAATTAAAATGTGTCCTATAGATCACTCCACCCCTTCACTGCTCCCTGCTCCCTGCGGTTGACGTGTAGTGGTCAATTCAACAACGCAAAACATTTTGAGACAGCCTTTACCTATTTGCTAATTTGAAAACTCTTTTTCATACATTAACATTCAGAATGGACATCATATTCTCGAGGGTAACTGAGATAATTAAATACGCATAATCCATGTCATTGTTTCAATATTGAGAGTAGAACATTAAAACTGAAGAAAACCTAAAACATACACTTCTCGAAATTTTCCGATTATTCAAATTACAAAGTTCTAAAAAAAGACTTAGGAAAGAGAAAAACCAATCATAGAACTGCAATTGAAAACATGAAAACATATAACGAAAAATTTACGACAATAGTTATAAAAAATACCTGGAAGGTATTCTGATTCGTTATCACTGAACTTCTACTACTGAAAATGTTGAATAAGGGCTTTTTTAAATCAGTTAGATTTTTCAAATCTAACTGATTATAATCAAGAAGTATCCCTGAATTTATTGATTTCTGACGATTCTGAGATATTTAATTAGATATCTTATTCTTCTTGGTTCAATATTTTTAATTCGGAATTAAATGCATGGTTCTCCCATATTAAATTATTCACACATTGAGTATCGTTTTCATTCTCCTCAAAGTTTGAATAAAACCTAATTTGTAAATTCCTGAAAGTTCTACCTATATGAAATTCATTTCGACTACCACAGTTGATTCTATACACGCCAGACATTCTATTCTTGTACATTTTTTATAGAGAATAATATTATGCTCAATAATCCTACCAATATTTTTTGCGTTTTGAAACGAAATATTAATGTTGTACCGTGACATAAGTCATTTAAGGCGAAGTTTCATACTAGGCGACCTAATATAAGTTGAAACACTAGACTTTTTCTTTTCTTTTATGACTAGATTTCAACATTGTTTCACTACGGATATAATATTTTTTATATTTTAATTAATTGAATATTTTATATATTGTTACGAATTTATGGGCACTTCAATTAATTTGATGATGCCAGTACTCCTGAAATGATTTATTAACAGTTAACAACTATGAACAATTTATAACGGTTGGGATATATTATTCTATGAGGGGAAATATTCAACGACACTAGTATTTAGACTTATATTTATCATTATTTGTAAAAAATGAACTATTCGACACGTGGTTGTTGTTGTTGTTGATACTCGAGCGAATAGAGATTGGCCGAGAGAACGACAGATCCATGAACATAGAAAATGAGTCTACGAAAAGAGCTGTCTGATCGTGCCTACGACGGTTCTCAACAGTCTAGTTATTTCTAGCAACGTCCATAAACCATAGAGGCGGCTTCAGGGCAAATCTGTCACACTGCCCTCCTCTTGGCATTGATAGTCTAGATCAGAATTAAACCCTTCGTCTGGCGATAATCTTCCTCATTGGTACTTCTTCCTTCTGATTCTTTGTGTCTCTTCTTTTTTTGTCATCACTCACTAAGTTTTCATCTAGTCCTATCATATTGTTTTCTAAATTCCCTGCAATTATTTTATAACCTGCCTCATCAAAAATCAAGTCTCTTGGACAAATAAGTTCGCTCTTGCAATCATCCCTTATGGGACTTATTTTCAATTTTAATTCAAATCGTAATTTCCGTTTGTCTTCTTTTCCCCAATTTGTCGTCATATTCAATAAGTCCTGCTTATCTTCCTGTCTTTGCCTTTCTCTGCCGAGTTTTTTCTGTTCTCGCCGTTGTTCTTTCATTAATTTCTCCTGTTCTCGCCTTTGGTCTTTCTCTAGTCGTCGTTGTTTTTTTTTTCAGCTTCTCCTGTTCTCTCCGTTTTTCGTCTTCTAGCCTTTCCTGTTTATGATTTTCTTCAATTCGAAGAAAAAAAAATTACCATGCACGCCTCCATCCCTGTTTCCGTGAACGCCTCCATCTCTGGCATTTATCTATTATGTACCACTTCTGACACCAACTGTTACGAATTTATGGGTACTTTGAGTAATATGATAATGCTTATATTCCTAAAATAATTTATTAACAGTTAAAAACTATAAACACGGTTGTGATATATTATTCTATGAGTGGAAATATTCAACGACGAGGGTCTACGAAAACAGCTCACTGGTCGTGCCTACGACGGTTCTCAACGATCTCGTCATTTCTAGCAACGTGCATAAACCATAGAGGCGGCTTCAGGGCAAATCTGTCACAATATTATATTTTCTCCAAGTATTGACCTCATCAGTAATCAATACAGGCCAAGGCACTTTTTTTACATAACTGAAATATAATCATTTTTTTTATGATTTATGAAATATGATGTCCTCTCAATAAGGGACTCTGTCATTATTAGGGATAAATTCATTTGAACTCATCCCTATTCACCAATTCTCACTGTAACCATAATCTTCAGTATTATAAATAATATTTGGATTTCTGGTCTACGCAAAAATCCCGCTTTATCAACGTTGTTGAGTTTTCACTCAACTAAGTGAAAATTCAAAGATTCTTGTACTCACATTTTTTTTCACACATCTAACATCAATTTGAAATGTTTTTATCAAAACACGGTAATGCTAATACGATAATGAATGTCTTATTATAACGTTAGGATAATTCAAACGCTTGAATTTGATTCACACTTTTATTTTAAATTCAAAATAAATTATTCAAAATAATTGATGATTGATGAGGCCGATACTTGGAGAAGATTAATATCCATACTGAAACAATATTTAGAATTTTCTCATACAACAACAATAATACGCATGAAGCCCGTTTCGAAGAACTACTCCTTTTTTAAATGCTGAATTAACAATGTTTTTAATTCAGCATTTGAAAAAGAAGTGGTACTTCAAAACGCGCGTCATGCGTATTGTTGTTCATTTATGAGAAAATTCTGAATATGTCAAATTATTTAAAATAAAACTGTGAATCGAAGTCAAGTTCAAACCTGTAAATCAAAATACTATTTTATATTTGAAATTTCTATTCAAATTAACGTATTGTTTGAAGATTTAAGAAAAAATGTCTCACCTTCTGTATATAACACTTTGATAAGAGAATAGCGATCCCCAGCATCTACATATTTTTTTGAATAAGACATCAGACGTTTGACAGCCTAGAAAAGTTTGATTTTGTCCAGCAGAAGAGAAACCTTCAGAATCTTCGTATATCGCTGTGAAGACATTATGAAATCATCATCCTTCTTCTATTTTGAAATTGTCATAGTTACCTGAGGATCGTACTGCTACTCTGAGGTATGGAATGATTTTTTCCTCAATGGATTTCGTAAAATCCATTACCGCTTCTTGTATAGCTTCTTCTACGATTGGTGTAATAATTTGCTCTCCAAATAATTCCTCTGTGCTGAAAACAATTCTCAATTGAATTAAGATATCATTTCAAGGCAAGTTGTCTTACACCATGCAGGCATTTTCTAAATTTTCAGTCATTTTTCCAAATGCAATGTCCTCAAGTTTCAAGAGAGCCTGTTTCAATTGTGAATTGCTGTCAATTTGTTGTTGAAAGGCATATGAAGTTATTATGAAACCATCTGGGATGCAAATCTACATAAAAATAAATTTCATATAATCATAAGATTATCTAATAGGTTTTGTTATTTTTGCTAGTGATATGAATATAGTGGAAAGTATTTAAGCTGCAGCGTTAATTTCATAGTAGTAAAACAAAATTATTACAGAATCCGTAGTATATCATAAATCTGATTCTCATCACTCGAGGACAACTGAAAAATTTTCAGTAGAAAACAAATTAAATCTACAGTAGAAGTAGAAAGCGATAACTCAATAAATTACCTATATCTTAGTCAGGCAAGCACAGTTTTTCAATAATCACAAACCTATTCACACATACACCACTATACACAAGAAATTATGTACCTAATTAACATAAAATGGCAGCATATAACAATCTCATGCACACAATAATTATGTAGTGTCCCATAATTAGCTACAAATGATGTATATTCTCACCAGATAGTTGACATTATTCCGAATAAGAAACTTAGCTTAGCACAAGATTAGAATTCAAAAGGGAAAATACTTCAGAAAATAAAATTGAAAGAGGTATAAACCTCTAGGTTTATATATAGGTATATATAAACCTAGTTAACCAAATAAAACAGTAGTTTATCGAAAATCGTGCTAATGTTATTCTAAAATTATGACGATTTTATTGCTTTTATTTTATTTTATCGATTTTATTTTATTGTCATAAATCTAATTGAATATATCACCGCTCTTAGATAGTTTTCCTTAATTTGTCAGCTCTCGTCTGTATCGGTTTCTAGATATTCAGCAGAAGAAAATGATTGTTCTGTGGACCTGCTAAAAAAGTAAAAAGGTACTTTTTGTTGGAATAATGTCTGTTGTATCTATAGAGTTCGTATACGGTTGACAAAGCTACGGTGTCATCTAAACGCCTTGAGAATTTGCAATGTATATATAGATTAATATGTCATATATAATTACGATATCCTTGGTTGACAAGAGCAAAGCATTTTTTCAGCCCTTCTGCTTTTATAGTACTTATTGCATATTCTACAAGAACTTGTACTCAACGCTTTCTACAAAGCAGAAAATAATTTCTTGCAATATTTCGTTATATTACAATAACAGTCTGCATTAACAGTTTTCAAATTCAACATTTTCAATTTTTTGATACATCGAGCAAATACTTCCAAAATTAACTGATGCATTCAACTGAAGCGGCCAATCAAAAGATTGCGTAAAATCTTATAGCAGTGGTCTCCAACCCGCGGCCCGCCGTATATATTTCTGTGGCCCATCGAATGATTTTGTTTCCAAACGTAAAGGAGAAACATTGCAGCACCGAAGTTGGCCAATCGCTTCGGCCGTAGTGGGGAATCCGTTAAGTGGCACAATATTTAATAATATATATAACACAATAATATAACACTATATAATGCAAATTTATGTATATATACATGTATACAGGCCTATATATATGAGCATTATGAGCTTAATCAATGCGGCCCTCCAAGTCCTCCATGAAAATAATTTGGCCCTTAAATAATAAAAGGTTGAAGACCACTGTCTTATAGCTAAGTCATTCATCAAGCAGTAAGGTATTTCTTCCGTAGAGAACATAGAACACAGTGCTATACAAGCCTATTCAGTAATATAGCCAAATGTGCTACTAGCCCATTATTATCGCTACTATATCTTTATCCGAAAAAAGTTAGCGGGCGGTACGGAGTGTATGAAACAATTTTTGTGTTATTTAGAAGAAGAAGAAAAAGATTTTTAAATTCAAACGTGTTTCATTCATACGATACCCCGTAGTTCTCGTCTGAATATCAAATAAACAATGTCCACAATAATCAATGTACAATACACTATTGTGTACTGTACCACGGCCGACTTCAATCAAGGCCATGAAATGAGTATCTGGCAACAGGGTCGCTGTGGGCTACGGAATAATACAACACCACCATTAGTTGAGCTGGTATACTAATTATATGCAAATAGGGCGTTTCTCAAAACATTCGCAGTTTGAAGTTAAATAATTTAAGCTTTTGGAATGAACTCTATATTTTTCATTTGTGTATAGTGTTATTCTTGTGTTGTTGTTGATAATTTGTTGAAATCTGGACATGAAACTATAAAAAGCAAACTGTTTAGTGTTCTTACCGAATTCAGTGAAACGAAATCAATTTTGTGTTGTTTAAGACTTTAGGAGTTTGAATTTGAATATTTTACGATTTCAATACTAATCCTCTATTCATCAATTTTCTATAGCGTAATATAGGTGTTAGTCATGAGAGTTTGTTGATAGCATAACATCAAATTTATAAAAACGAAATATTTTTTGTGTACCGATTTAATCGAATCGAAATCGAATTTGTGTTGTGTTGTGTTTTGAGTACGGATTACTTGCAAATAATTTTTTGCATATTCTCTTGTAATGACGAAAACTTGTTGCATTCCTGGTTGAATATCAAATTATATGGGGCGGATGGGGCAACTAGTATCGACCTTCAATTTCCCTAAAAATGAATTTTTATGAAGTAAGTGGATGAAATGTATATCACGAGGTAATTGGGCTCCAACAAAATATTCAGTTGTTTTTGCCTTTCATTTTCCTGAAACTTTCATCATCAGGGAAGAGAATTTTAGATAACAGTGCTTCGGTATTTTTAGAAAAAATAAAGTATGCTCTTAAAACGTCCGAGATATCTTATATCTTACCTGGAAAATTCACAAAGGAAAAATAAGACAGTAGATTTAGCAAATATAGCCTGTTAGGCGGTTCTAATTATAATGGTAGTGTCAGCGAAGTTGTAAATGCTAAAAAGAAAATTCGATTTAAACATGTATTTGCGAAAGCATCAAGGAATCAATTTTCACTTTCAGATATATAAAAAATAAGAGCAAATTGTTGTGATGAGACTGATCTTGACTTTGACTGTCCCCAATTTTTTTTGACTTTGACCAATGTCCGCATTTTTTTGTCCCCAAAATGCGGAATGTGACGAGTTTACTTTTATTTTAACTACGAGTTATTTGAGAGAATTTGAAATAGATAAATCAGCTCAAATATCCGGTTATGCCTCACACAAAATATCCAAGAAAGTAAAATGTTACATCTGCATCTTGCTTGTTACTGAAAGTATAGGAAATTTGACTGATAATGAATATTTTAATTATTTGCAACATGGAGGACTGAATATACCTACAGATTTAGTTAAAAATGTCTTATTTCGCATGTGTGCCATATTTGAAAAAATTATTAATGAGATTTCTCTCGAAAGGGCCTTTTTGAATAATATACACCTAAAAGAAATTTCGTGTAATCTCACTACTTTAAGCGTGTAATTGGATGAGTCTTTGAAAGATTTTTATTGTTGCTGTTTATGTGGTGAAGACAATAAAAATATTGTGAACATGCTGTGTTACATTTTTTCCAATATCTCTTTGAATGACTTCACAAAAAAAATGAAGCCAAACACGAGAAAACTGATTCAAAATATTAATGTAGAAAGTACAATACTTTCATAAAGTAGTTTGTTGGTTGCGCTAATTAGAAATATAATATTTATTTATTCTTAGGTAAATAATTCAATTTGAGTAATTCCTACAGCGTTTCTTTCGAGGTTCCTTTTCTCTCAAATAATTCAATAAATTTGGTTAGGAAACTTTTCATGTAAATAAGAACCACTGACTTATAGAAGTATTTTTTACGCAGTGGAGCTTTATCGAAAACATCGTTGTTTTCTTGCAATAATAAATGTTTTAAATTTTTCTGTTACAGAAATATGTGCTCACATAATATCCTATATGTTATTAAATACGATTAATATTTCTTATTCTTTCGCAATATACAAAAAGAGTTGAAATAATGCTTGAAACTTTGGGAACAACCGACTAGGAGAGTAGACCACTAATACAATTTTGACAACGCCGGACTACGCTCTTTATGGCCTGATAAATAGTGTTAAAGTCTTATGACTATAATATTTAAACTATAGTGTTCTACTGTTTCTCAATTTCTGATTCATCGAGCACGCTACATACTCTCTGTTAGAGATGTGAAATGAATAATTTCTTATCTTTTACAAGTGTTAAATCGCTTTTCAAAATGTTACACAAAAAATTTCATGATTTATAACATACTACTCATGTTTTTACTTTTTCTCAAAAATTGAGTAATAATAATGTATGATAAAAGCTAAGATAATGAATGAAACTGATAGCTATAAATTCTGATAGTCACTTTAAATAGCTTTAAAATTACCTCTTCGTTGTTTAAACTTTTCATTAACCCTAAAGAACTGCCTTTCCCTCCGGCCAATTCCATAATTTTCGATTCTTCACTTCCAATCTTTGTCACATAAATTTCAGGACATTTTTCAATTCTCAAATGACTCAAAACAGGAGAAAGTCTTTCCAAATTGCTTCCTAAAAATGTTGATTTTTCAATATTATCAGAATCAGGAGCTAATTGAAATTAAATTTACCTTCATATGAGTGCCAATGAAATAAAATGGCCTTTGCTTTGTGACCGTTAACATTACCCTCAGCTGGTATGTTTTCGGATTTATAACCGAAGCAATCATTGTTGATAAATTTAACTGTTTCATTTCTTTTCATCGATAAAGAGATTTTCAGCAATTGATTGTTTACTGCGAAAAACATAATCGGTACATAATTTAAATGAATCTAGAATTGGTTTCCCTCTTACCGTTCACCTGTATACTGATTAAATCGGACATATATTTTTCTAAGATATCTATTTCTAAGTCAGTATTTTGAAGTGGGTGAACTATTCCAGAATGCATCAGGACATAACCAAACTTATATCTGAAAAAAATGGTACAGTTAACACTATAAATGATATGGAATCATTGAAAAAAAATTTAACCCAGATTCAACGGTTACGTGTCTAGTCTAGACAAAATTTAACAATTTTAAGGTTTGTCCTTGTATCAATTAAAAAAATCGATGACGTTCAAAACGCCCAGAGGTTCTATATCCGAATGAAGAGAACATCACTTCGTGAACATTTACGTGAGCTCCCTCTATCGAAGATAAGACATATAAACTCTCGCCAGAATTCTAGATTCCTACTCACGATAAAATTAGTAAGAGTACGTAGAGGCTTCGTATACATTTCATTCGAACACAGCACAAATTTGTCTGCAATGTGTAAGAATAGTTCCATGCCTAATCGCTCCAGATCACGCCCAGGCGGGCAAGAAGAAAGCTAGTTTCAAGATTCACAAATAATTCGTACTAGAAATTACTGAGACTCTAAATCGAAATATTTCAAATAAAACTCTCAGGGAGTTGTCTACACAAAATGCGATTATGGATGGAACTTACACATTGCAGACAAATTTCTGTTGTGTTCGAATGAAATGTCTACGAAGGCTCTACGTATTCTTACTAATGTTGTCATGAGGAGGAATCTAGAATGATGGTCAGAGTTTATACGTCTTTTCTTCGATAGAGAGAACTCACGTGAATGTTCACGAAGTGATGTTCCACTCATTCGGATATAGGGCGTGTGGTAGTTTTGAAAGTCATCGATTTTTGATTGAATCATTAAATAAGAACTGATGATTTATGATGAAACTGATGACTGATGATATTATAAGAAATGATGAAACAATTGTATCCTATTATCATTCAACAAGTTCGATGATTTTTCGAAGCGTACTTAATATTCACTCTTGCGAAAGTCATAGGTTCGTTCTCGATGACAGCATTTGTGTGGAGAGCTGCCTGAGAATTTTATTTGAAATATTTCCATATTTCGATTAAGAGTCTCAGTATTCACTAGTATGAATGATTTTTGAATCTTAAAACTATATATATATATATATATATATATATATATATATATATATATATATATATATATATATATATATATATATATATATTCAATTATATTTTATGGAAGATTATGTATTCATTTGCAGTTAGCTTTAGGACAGAAATAGGAATAATTGAGTGCGGTCCTATAAATCTTCAGACCACGATTTTCTTCGCAAGTTGGTACATTTTATGATTTTCAATATGAAATCCTATGATTTTTTAACTCATTGATTTAAGCCTTTGAAATTTTATCCATATTTCTTTCTGAATTCACAGAGACTATTTAATGAACCAAGCCAGAAAAATTATATAAAGGGAATTTATAACGACTATTGTGTTGAATGTTTATACATTCAACACAAATCTATTTATGAATGTAACTGAATAAATTCGTGTTTCTCGTTTGTAGTATCTATCTTTTTCAGTTTTTCCATAATTCAATAGCATTATAATTGAATTTTTGTTGCTTTGTGTGCTAGTACGTACGAAAAGGGATTCCTGCGTTCACAGCAGACATAGATATGGCTGCGTGCCTTAATTGGATTAACTGAAAGAGACATCGGGTAATCTATTTATAATATAATCATAATTATATCCTTGTATTATTATTTGGTAAATTTTACTATTTTGAATAACTCGCTATCAAAATACTTTGATAGTGAGTTATTCCAAATAGTGGTGTTAACAGAAATATTGCAACAACATACCTCTGACATCCATTTTGTTTCGATTTCACCCCGAAGTATAAAATGTGGCCGTTTTCAGTGTACACGAACAATGTTAAATATCTCATTAACTCTTGAGATTCCAAACGTCCATTACATCTATTTTTAGTGCATGCCATATTTACTTCAGTTTCCTGTATATTTTCACCAGATATAATTCCTTTGAGTGCTCCAAATTGGGTACAGAGCTTCTCTTCTGCTCTGAATTATAAAAAGATATCTGATAGGTTGGTACCTAGTTTTATAATTTATTATTAAAGAAAACAACTTACAAAGTTCTCAGAAAGTGTTTATCTGTCCATGAAATTTCAGCCAACATTTTTGCGAGCAATTTAGAATCACCATCTAACCAAGAAAAGTTAGGCTTCGAACAACAATTCCATCTGATGAAAGAAAATATGCTGATTGAAAATTTTACGTAACATGAATAAGTAAACAGGAAGAAAAGGAATTATTTTCTGCAGTTCTATTGGAAAAATAGGTACGTGTGTAATTTCAATAATTCCTATTATCAAATTATAAAATGCTCTACAAAATAAAAATTATTTCAATTCTTTTTTGAACTTTTCAGAGTACTGAAGTCAGTAATACATGCTGGTAATTTATTGTAAATGACCACAGATACATACTTGGGACTCTTCTTACATAAGGAACTTTTGTGCTTAGGTAAAAGTAACTTGTTTCCACTTCTAGTGATATATGATACCTCCATTTTAATAAAATAGTCAAAATTTTGCCTTACATACATAGCTGTATGGGAAATAAATATAGAGGGCAGAGTTAGTATTTTATTTTTTATTAAATATTTCCTACAGGATTTACTGGGTTGAGACGAAACAAGAGCCTTATTATCCTCTTTTGCGCAATGAAAAGTCTCTTCCACTCAGTTGAAATTCCCCATAATAGAGTATTAAAGGATAGGTGTGTATGTATGATTGAATAGTATATACCCATAAAATCATTTTCCCCAATACTAGTCCTCAACTGGAGAAAAGCATAGTAGCCTCTACTGAGTTTTCTGCAAACATGGTCCATATGAGACTCCCATCTTAACTCCGAGCCAAGAAAACATCCCAAATATTGGATCTCATGGTTATTAGTATTCACCAACATATTACTAGGTAGCCTAGTATTATGAAACTGTAGTTGCACCGTTTTATCCTCATTGAGAATCAATCGATTGGGCTGACACAATGCCTCTACATTGTCACATACTTGTTCGATTTTTGCCCCAACTTCTTCAGTTGATGCCCCAGAGCACAACTGATATATCATCTGCATGCATAAAAGCAACACCCTGCCGAATATATTCAGGCAAGTCGTTCATAAATAGAACTAACAATAAAGGCCCATATAGTATCGACCCATCCGGGACACCCAACGTAGTCACACATTCCTCAGACATACACCCATCAACGCGTACTCTTTTACTTATATCTTTCAAATAAGACATCAGCCAATCGCAACAAACACCACGCAAGCAAAGATTGTAAAACTCCTTAAAATCAATATTCGAACACATAAGGTCGAATGCCTTACTCAAGTCCTACAATAGCGATTCGCCATTAAGTAAATATTTGCATCACATAGAATTGAATGTTTAAATCTTGTTAACCCAACAAACAATAAGAATAGGTCATATTACAGTGACTCGAGATATTGTAACTGATTTCAATCAGGTTAAAATGTACAAAAAATACGAGATCCAGATCAATGAAATATGAAGGTTAAATTCCTCACACCAACCTATATAAGCCGCTTCTGACATATCTAGGTAGTATAAACACAAGTAAGAAGTGGATAAAGATGGAATCTATCCTTCATTATAACATATTTTGACCAAGTAGATGCCGCATCCGTACAAAACTTGAAGAAAGTCGTAAAGTTAGGTGAAATAACGTTTACGTAGATGATTCAGGCATAATTTCAACTTTTTCATCAGCTAATAGACTTCAAAACTGGAAATATGACTTCAGTTCAACTCTGCTTCAAAAAATTCCCTATCGTTAAATCGCTATGTAACAAAACTCTTGTTCAATTCACATATGATGCTGAAACGCATCGACAAAGATGTCCATATTGTGTCATATGGATTTCGGACTAGTAACATGTTCTTTAATGCAAAAATTTATTCTTATCCTCAGGATTAGGAAATCCTTGCATTTTTCAAAATTATATACTAAAGGGTTCAATTTTTCCACCCAAGAAAAATTAGTTCATTCTTCCTACATAATTTTTATTGTTTATACAGAAATTGAATGACCAATAATAAAAAAGGTTTGAAATTATGCCATCTACGGTTTTTACGTATTTTCAGCTCATTATTATTAAGTTATTTACCTCATTACTTACATGAAATTAAATTTCACATTTTTGACATTTTCAGTTTTTTCGACGAAATGTCCATAAGAAAACCGTTAAATGATAGTCTATATCTCTTGTACGGTTCCAAAATCTCAATATTCATACAATGGCATCCCAAACTGTACTTATCTCTGCTTTCCATCCACACTGGATGTTCTTGTTTAGAAAATTGTCTTTATTGGGTAATACATAGGTTCTTCCATCTAGTCTCAGGCACAATAGGTACTCCACAATTTGATGAGTCCTTAGTATCAATTTGACTGTAATCTGATTTCCATTTTGATCCGAAGCTATGAATTCAATGCCATCTGATGGCTGAAAATGAAAATAATGTACATAACTTCAATTGTCATGAGCTACATTTCCTTTCAGGTAGTCATTTACTTGTTATATCATCTATTTGGAGAATCATGTAGGTACTTGTAATATGATCTATTTAGATTCTTAGCTTTTAAAATAAAAATGAAGATTTAATGAGATCTAATATTTCAAGTTATATTTCATTCAACGCCCGTTTCACAAGAATTGTTCAGTATTTTCTTTTCAGTTTATAAATACAGTACAGGAATATTTGAGTGGAATCTTACAATATAATCTTATAATAATATAGTGGCATTTGGAAAAATATTATTGATTAATAGTAGCATATTGCGTCATTTCAGAGATTACAGATCTTCACAATAATTCATTGAAACGTCAGCTCGGAGATTTAACATTATATGACTTCCTGTGACGTCCTACAAAAATGTACCTGGCTTAAGTTTCACTATACATATATATATATATATATATATATATATATATATATATATATATATATATATATATATATATATATATATATATATAACATATATATATATATATATATATATATATATATATAGTTAACCCATTATCAAGAGTATACAATATTTTGGTAATATTGTATATTCTTGATAATGGGTTAACCACCTGAAACATATCTAGAGTTTTTAATATATTTAGTGAATCTGTAGTAGTAATTTAGTGAATCTCTAGCCAAGTGTGTTAATTTTATTTTATTGTTTTTAACATAATGTTAAAACATACGTGTCATAATCTCATTCTATGTAAGATATTGCATTTTAATCAAAGTTAATACGAAGGTGAGTATTCACAAATTTTGAAGCTGAATTCAAAAATACTGGAACTTGAAGAGGTACTCATCGAGACATACATATATATTAATATACATACATGTGTATCTACATATGTAGATTCTTTTTCGTTGGAGCTAAATAGGAACGGTCTCTAAGAATAATAAATGTGGATAGCAGTAGGATATTGATTAGAGAATTGAGTACTATTCAAATGAAAAAGTACTATAAATCGAATGGAAAACACTTACGTTAGTTTCACAAAATTATAGCTTGAAAATTCTTTCATTTATGCATCTGTTCAGCAGAAGACGCTTAACATCACTAATCGATTGGGCCGATACTTGATGAAAATTTAACAGCCCAACTTAAATAAAACTAAGTAGATCGTAATTTTCACTTTAATTCAGTCAAACATGACAATATTGTTTCGCCAACAGAGTGGCTTCATCAGATGCAGATGATAAACTCATGTTTATGATGTAGATGTAGGTACATGTAGTTGTTTATCACCAACATCTGATGAAGCCACTGTGTTGTCGAAAAAATATTGTCATATTGTCATGTTTGACTGAATTAAAATGAAAATTACAAACTACTTAGTTTCATTCAAAACGCTTGAGTTACGCAAGTCGAAACTAATCGACTGTAGGAACAAGATCGAGTACGTTTACTATTAATAGTTAGGTGAAGATGATAATCGATATCTTGTCTAAGACATCTTCAGTTTGAATTTAAACTGACAAAATCAAACTCCAATTATATTTCTAGGCTAATTGTTATCACACCAAATCGAATGCGCAATAGAAACAAACCTAAAGTCGAAAAAAAATCAGGAGCTGTCAAAATGAAGCTACATTAATCTACAGGGTACATCTGTAACTCTGAGCAAGGGATATAAAATACATAACACAGAATATGTGAATACAAAGAGGAGTTAATTAAAATTTCTTATTTGAATGAGTTTCATTGGTTGAAAAAGTCTAGTTGAATATGAATTAGTATAGTGATATATATATATATATATATATATATATATATATATATATATATATATATATATATATATATATATATATATATATATATATATATAAAATGATGAGATACTCCTCATATCATTTGTATATAGTTATATTATATTTGTATATAGTTACTGTTAAGAAGAATAAGAATTATATCTTTGAATTGGTATCTTTCAAGAGGAACGCTGAATTTTCATTTCAACAGACAGAATTGAAGAGATTCCTTTTCAAACTAAGAGAGATATAGATAACACGTATTTGTAAAATAATAGAAATAGATAGTGTTAAGATTGTATAGGATATAAGGACTTCAAATTGATTTTTCTTTTAGGTTAGTCGAACTTGATAATGAATATTGTAAATAAAAGTTATATTTCTTTTAGAATAAATCAGTCGTTTGAGATATTGAGATTATATCAAGAAATATAATCTTATATATATATATATATATATATATATATATATATATATATATATATATATATATATATACGAGGGGCGGCTGATAAGTTTACGACCTAGGGTACTTAATGAAAGAAAAATTTAGTTTTTTAATTTTTATTTTCCAATATAATCACCCTCAAGTGAAATAGACTTCTCACATCGTGAATATAATGCCTTTAAACCATTGAAATAATATTCTGACGATTTATCTTGAAAATGGCTCTGCATGGCTGACGTCATCTCATTGTCATACAAAAATCGAGAGGAAAAAATCAGCCGCCCCTCGTATATAT
Organism: Henosepilachna vigintioctopunctata; assembly: GCA_030704895.1. Taxonomy (NCBI): domain Eukaryota; kingdom Metazoa; phylum Arthropoda; class Insecta; order Coleoptera; family Coccinellidae; genus Henosepilachna; species Henosepilachna vigintioctopunctata. The sequence continues at coordinate 2,507,979 of JARQZJ010000035.1, read as the reverse complement.
ATATATATATATATATATATATATATATATATATATATATATATATATATATACGAGGGGCAGCTGATAAGTTCACGACCTAGGGTACTTAATGAAAAAAAATATAGTTTTTTAATTTTTTTTTTCCAATATAATCACCCTCAAGTGAAATACACTTCTCACATCGTGAATATAATGCCTTTAAACCATTGAAATGATATTCTGACGATTTATCTTGAAAATGGCTCTGCATGGCTGACGTCATCTCATTGTCATACAAAAATCGAAAGGAAAAAATCACTGGGAGCCAGGTTAAAAAGTCGAGCCCATTTTTTACCATTGTATATGATTGCCCGGAATCCTAAAGAACCGATGACATTTCTTCAAAAATGTCTTTCGGCGAGTTTCCTTTTTTTACAAAGAATTTAATCACTTCGCGGTGCTCAAAATTGCAAAAATTTTCAGTTTCGGTCGACATGATATTGTTGCTTGTTGCAGGTTTGAAGTGTTAATGAAACAAATTGAACAATTGGGTGGTATTTATACTATGAATTAGTGCCGCAAGTTATGCTATCAGTAACGACTTAATACATTTTCGTTAAGTACCTTAGGTCCCGAACTAGTCAGCCGCGCCTCGTATAATATTATTATATATAATATATATATATATATATATATATATATATATATATATATATATATATAATATTATTATATATAATATATATATAATTGGATACATTATAATTATTGGATACATTATAATTTAATTGGTAAAAAACTCACTTACAAGTGTTTTCACTTTTGTGAGCAAGAATGTTTATTGAGAATATCTAAATATTGGATAAAAATGTAAAAATATTATAAAATCTTGTACTATTTTCTTAATAAACATTATTATTATATATATATATATATATATATATATATATATATATATATATATATATATATATATATATATATATATATATATATATATATATATATATTTCATATGCTGATATTATGACATTATATGCTCTTTGCAAAAAATATCAATCAGTACATGTCTGAATTTAATTATTTCCTCGAACTGCTAAATTTTTATTACCTAGTCTCATAGAAAAATTGTTCGAATTATAAGCAACACTATGATTATAATTCGCTACTAGTATTTTTAATTTTCAAACATTAAGAAGACAAATTTCGACAAAATTGAAGTTCGATCAAGCCAAATATTTTTGAGTAATTTGTAGCATATGATGAAGGTTATTTGAAATGGAAAATGAGCCTTTTAGGGGATTTTAGAATTTTCTTGAGCACAGCAGTTTAATGAGTGAGAAATTTAAACAAAAAAGTTCGAATGCTCGTGTTTTACCTATTAGGTACATAAACAACCATATTCTGTATTATACATGATTCAATAAAAAATAAACAGTCACAGAAGTAAAAACACTTTTATTCAATTCAAATTTTGCATCAAGGTCTGGCATTTTAAACGAGAGTAATAAAACTATTTATAGTCAATATCGATACCATGTCGTTGAAAATAAACGCTTTAATGGTTTCAGATTACTTTCTCATTATTGAGACCTGAATGGAAAATAAGAACCATTGTTGTATGGACTTTCTGTGATCGAATAATTTTCATTGTTTGATGTTTATTCATATCTGCAATAAATGCAAGACTCAAGATATTCGAAAAAATTGAAGATTCATAGAAAGTACTGTGTTCGAAATAAATTCAGCATTCACTGAAAAATTATGTGTTTTATGTAAAATAAGAAATATGACATACCTTGCATGAAAGAATTAAATTTATGTATTTATCAACAAATTGTCTTCCTTCTCTCTAATAATACACATTTGTATTTGTAATGTTGTTATTATCTTTTGAGGCAGTAGATCCATTTAATTTCACAAAAAGTAGTACATTTCTTAAAAGTATAATATTTTTACTTACATTATGTTCTGATATTGGAAGTTGGTTCCCTCTGTGCGACAAATCCAGGTATTCTTCAGAATTGCGCGCCCATTTTCGTGCACTCAAAATCATACACCGGGCCAAAAAATATTTTATTAGGTACACAATGTCTGAAATTTTTATTTCAATAGAATTCCTAATCAGTCAACCCATTATTTTTCAAATAATTGTCACCAAATCGAAAATGAGAGAAGTGAACTCCAATAATATATATATATATATATATATATATATATATATATATATATATATATATATATATATATATATATATATATATATATTATATATATTTATATTTAAAGACTTTTATTGTGAGACACTTATATATTTGTATATATAAGCACTGTATATTTACACGATTTCGAGTAATTAATTTCCCTATTTTATTAGGTAAACATGGTCACAATGGAGTGTTTCTAATTATAATGTTCATCAAAATTGTTTCTATATTGTACATGGTCATCCAAAATTCTTTATGTTTCGTCTAGGTTCTAAAATAAAGAGAATTTAATCAAATAGAACACCGCGTATATTATCGAGAATTCTGATAGAATATTAAAACTTTTCTCGAAACAAAATTATAATTTGTTCTTTTCCATTTTGTTATGATTTCATTGTGTCCGTTTATGTTAGACTAACATGTCTGTTTAATTGTTTCATTTTTCATTGCTAACTGTTATATATCAAAATACATACTTCTGAAATGTTGTAATATTTAACTAATGTTATCAGTAGTTGTTGCGAGACAACTTTTTTCATATCTTAAAGTGTGATCTGTGGTATTATTCAGCACATACTTATTCTTCGAAATATTTCATACATAATTATGCTGTCAAACTTGATATATTACTTGCCATTTCTACTCCTAGAAAATTTGATGAAGTTTAATTCGCCTAAGTAAATCCCATTGAAGGCCGTTTTTTGCATTTTTTTGTATTATTTTGTATACTTTCCATTTATTGTGAATGATTATAGAAATATGCAGTTGGAAAAATGAGTATGTGGGTTTTTTTTCAAAAAACGTCTCTTATTTTGTTGTAAAATGTAATATCTTTTATTTTGTGTTAAAATGTTAGTTATGTTATCTGCACTGCATAAACACAAAAAAATGTCGAAATATCGAGAAATAATGAATAAATGAGTTTTTAAACACTTCATCAGACCGATTATTCCCGTTACCTAAATTCTACATATATATATATATATATATATATATATATATATATATATATATATATATATATATATATATATATATATATATATATATATATATATATATATATATATATATATATATATATATATATATATATATATATATATATTAATCTTGAAAAACAATAGGACAATAGCTAATTTTCCGATATCCATGAAAATGTGGTTAGAAACTTTAATATTACTTCGTTCGAAATTTGTGGTAATATGTAATTTTTTCCCAAGTTTTAAATACTTTCTTTGTGTAATTTCGTAAAATCTTGTATCGCATGTTGAATCTTTCAAAATTTTCATATGTTTTTTCAATTTTTGTTTGTTAAATTTTGTTTCTTTTCGGTCACTAAAACGAATGTTTTTAAATTTGTTCATTTTCAATATAATAATTTTGTGATGAATTCATTTGTTTTACTGAATATGTGATAATTTAGAGATCTTCGTACTTAATTTGGATTCAACGAATCAAAATTTCTGAAAATATAGGTACTTACAATTTAAGATACCGTTATAGACTTCAATTTTTGAAGAGATTTGAACAAAAATGTTCATGTTCACATCAAAGTATGAAAATTCAACTTGATTTTAGTTAATTCATTTCAAGGTTTTGACACCTTTGTTGTCAAAATAAATATTCAGTTATTTTCTGAATTCATTTGAACTATTTTCATTGAGTAAACTAATTTGTATATAACAATAAAGTCTTAAAAATAGTTGAAGATATACATTTTCTGATATACTAATTCAGTAACGAAGTTCTGCAAATTTTTAACCTATAACAAATTGAAGCCATTTAATGCAAGATATTGACCTAAGTTCATGCACGTTCTATCAATAAGTTTCTTCCATTTTCTCACCTCTTATCACATGGTAATCCAACAGGATATTAATATACTTCAGCACACAATAAACAAATAAACCAAGGAAAATTAAAAACGGCAACATTTTGTGATTTAGTCAACGTCTGCAACACACAAATTTAAAAACAAATAGGTTTATTATTTCTCATAATTATATCATAAATTAATTGATAACCCCTATATCGCTATTTACAAAAGGAGAGCAGATACTACTCACATCATTCGAATCAAATATATGCAAGAATAGACACTATTGATTAGTTATCAAGACACAATGAGTATTCAAAAATTTTCTGAAATCGTTAGATGCTTCGATGATTTGTACCTATTACACATAAATGTGGAATAATTTTCTAATTTTTAACTCTTCTATAATTGACAGAAGTCGCTTCAATACTTCGGAAGAAGGATAAGAAAAGATTCTGAACTGATTGCCAGCTTTCATTTCTTTTATTTTTTCCAGTTCATTCGAGTGAGAAGTGGTAATAAAATAAACAACCTACTGGAATATTTTCTGAATTCCATTAATTTTTGAAGGCCATAAAATTTCGGTTAAAAACTATTATATTAATCAAGTTCTTCATTAATTTGTGGAGATATGTAATTTTTTCTTCCCAAGTAAATTTTACTTCATTTGTTTAATTTTTTATTGTTTTTGTTGAATCTTTTTCAATTTTTCTATAACGACTGTGAACCGGCAACACGTCTTATCTGATTTTTGACAACTTTTGACGGTGAAGATATATTCGTTCATATATTTTCAGAGCTATAAAAAAACAGAAACATAGTTGGCCCAAAAACGTTTATTTTTATTTATATTTTTTTGTAGATATTATATTCCGAAACGTTAAAGGATAGTAGTATTAAATAGTATGAAATGCCATCATAATAACAAGTGATTTTACTCCAATTTTAGATAGGACGTATTGCAGGTTCACAGACGATATGTTGACCGGTTTGTTAATTTTCTTAATATGCTCGGTTTTATTTAATCGTTGAAAGGATTGTTTCCAATTGGTTCATGTGAAAGGTGTGATATTTCATATCAATTAATTCCCCGCACAACACTTGCAAACTATTAAAGAAAAACTTTTGTAAATAGAACCAAATATGTTGTAAACACTGAACATTTGTTTTGGCCTACCATCAAACATCAGAAGTTTAGTAAGGATAGAGCATTGAAAATAAAATCATCACAATTCTGTTCTATTGCTTTCAGATGCGGCGTTTTAAATGAAGAAATATGCAAATACAGTGTAAACTCTATATGACGACACTGAAGGAACTGTACATTTTATGGCGTTATAGAGTTGTTAAATGGATAGAAGAAAAATCAGAATTGTGAAAAGAAAAATTTCATTTCAACTAGTTAGGTATATAAAAAAATTATTTTATTTGAACGCTATTGGGTATATTTTGTACTTTTTGTCTGACGACTTCTGTTGTACAAGTAATTTTCCGGTATTTTTTAAATTATTGTATTCACGTCTTGCGATATTGAGGGATCTTGGTGATAAAGGAAGTACTTTTTGTATCAGTATCAGTAAAAATTTTTCGTCAATACAAAGTGATTTTCTTTTACTAGCAATGTTTACAGTTTGAAAGTTTGTGAGCAACTATGAATGTGATAACGTATAAGTCCATACGCGATAAGTCCATGACTCCTACTTATTAGTGATGGTCAACACCAATCCACACGTGCAATCCCAATTTGTGAACAAAAGGACTAATTTCTCAGAAAGTTTTGTTTGCATGAAGCCGAAAGTCCTCTTTAATACAGGCTAAAATAATAAAGCGACAAAATAACGTTCTTTCGCGCTTTATCGAATCAGCTGCGCGGATTTCCCTAATTTTTGCAACTTAAAAGGTCCTTTCTTACAAGTAATTGTTGTCGTTATTAAGAGTGGGTTTAACGCTATATGGAGTGTATCATTGTATGGAAAACAAGCTAAACCAACCAAAGACGAGTGATTTCAAAGCTTTAGGGAGTTTGTCTTTAAATCGAGTGACGTTACATGGGGTTTACACTGTATATAAAAAATATATCATAGATAGTGAATAAAAATCATAGATCTGGAAACTATCTCCTATCTATGGGAGAACCTCAGGGTTCTGTTTTAGGACCCTTAATATTTTTGTTGTTTGTTAATGATTTTCCAGATAATATTAAAGCTGAATCTATCACTCTTTTCGCTGACGACACGACTATGGGGATATCAGCTAAGACAAAGAACGAGCTTGACAGTAAATGCAGGAGACTTATTCAGCAATTTTCAGATTGGTGTTATTGAAACCCTCTAATGCTGAATCTAGGGAAAACTCAAGTAGGTAATTCATTTTCAACTACGAGAATCTATTTTCCATGCACCTTTCGTTACTGAGTATAGAGACCATCAACTCGAGTCGGCTGTCAGCGTTAACATTTCAGGTGTGCACGTTGACAGCAATTTGAGATGGCATTGTCATGTTGAATATCTCAGCAAAAACTTGAATAGTTAATTTTTTGGCATTTGTCGACTTAAGAACTCGCTACCTCTGGATAGGTTGCTTACTGCTTATTACGCTCTGGTTTTCACCCATTTGAAGTACAATGTAGTCCTATGGGGTGATTCAGCAGCGTGTGACACAATTTTTTTAACGGAAAAAAAAATGTATTCGATTAATCTTCAAACTGAAGCCACAAAAATCATGCAGGCCGATTTTCATCAAGCACAAGATCCTAACGCTGCTATGTATATACATTTTACAGTGTCTGCTGTTTGTTCGCAGTAAACTGCTAAAACTTGATACAATTTCTAGTTTCCACAGCTACTGCACGAGGCATAATTTCACCATCTCCATTCCGACTCATAGAACATCTAAATTTGAATCCTCTCCAACATATGTGGGCATCAAGTTATTCAGCCATCTTCTTAACCACATCAAGTCCTTGAGTCGGTCTAATCTATTTACACTACCCTGAAGCTTATTGAAGAATCTCACAGAAGTGTAATCTGGATGATTCTCAGAAGTCGTCAGTCTATGCTTAGGAAAGCGGTAATTCTTGTTACTTATGCTCTAATTGTGCATTTCGTTGCATTTATCAAATTTCTCCCTATTTTTGTGTGAAAAAAAATGAGATTTTCTGGGATGTAATGAGCATATACCGTCAGAAAGTTATTTTTCCGGAAATGCCCCCTGCAAGTGGGGCAATGGAGGGAATCATTTGAGTTCCAAAACTTTTCTGATGACTCGCTTCTGAATGTAAAAAATATCCTTCATTAGTGAACTGCTGCCAATGAAAATCAGCTGAAATTTCATCAAACCCTCAAAGGTTGCTTATTAAAATACTCTCAAGGAATTCCCATTGAGATAGCTTAATATCTTCATACTGATGTACGATCCTGAGTTAAGTTTTTTCCAATTGCAATTATATGCTTATCCCAGTTCAGATATTCATCGATGTATATTCCTAAAAACTTTATTGAATTATCAATTTTTTGTTGTTTTGTCCGAAATAGTATAGTTTTTGTTCCGTATTGAGAGCCAAACCATTTGTCAGAAACCATACCCGAACGGTCAAAAGTAGCTTCCGATGACGAGAGCAATTCCGGATAGCTCGAATCGGCAACCAATATGTTGGTGTCGTCCGCGTAATTGATAAGATGACCTCTTATTACTTATTTTGAAAACTTCTGCTATGTCATTCATAAAAATTATAAAGAGTACCGGTCCCAAAATAATCCCTTGTGGAACGCCAAATTTAATCTGTTTCATTTCAGACTTCGATATTTTTCCTTCATTACAAAATTTCACTCTTTGTTGCCTATTGCTCAGATATGATTCGAACCATCTCAATACATTGCCCCTTACTCCGTATTTTCCAAGTTTCCGCAATGTAAGACAGACTATCGAATGCCTTAGAGAGGTCCAAAATCATTCCAAGAATTTGATGGTTTCAAAAGATTCCATTATTTTGCTGGTGAATTGATCAATTGCGCTCATGACAAACCTGCCCCTGATATAGCCATGTGATAATCATTAAACAAGTTACAAGGCTCCATAAAACCAATATATTGCACATGGCCATCTCAAACAGCTTTGAAAAGGATGGTAAAACACTTATTGGTCTGTAGTTTTCGCGCAACATCGGATCGCCTTTTTTATGAATTGGAGTTATAAGTGCTAACTTCAACTGTTCCGCAAATATGTCAAATTGGAATGAGTTATTCATGATATGACCAGTGATGGATTTAGGCCTAGGCCCATGAGGCCCGGGCCTAGGCGGCATAATTTGAAGGGCGGCAAAATTTTTGAAACGCCAAAATTTTAGAGGCAAAAAAAAGTAAAGACAGTCAATTTTAAAAATTGGTTCAGATTTATTTTTATAAAAAATTTTCTATAGAATATTTTATGATTCCATTAATTAATTTACTTCTCAATTTGTATGGGTAAGATGTTAATTTTTTAACAGATCAATTATAGTGTTTATCAAGTAATATTCTTTACTTTCTGTTCCTTTAGTGACATTAATCTCACGTGTATGAAGCGTTTTGAAACTACTATATCTGAATAACTTCTCAATTTATTTTTAGTGTGAAATAAAAATATCGTAGATTTGCATGTATTGAATATCATTTTGATATTCATTCAAAACGGTCAGAACATTTTTTGTTCATAAAAATAATTTTTCATGAAAAGTAAATCGCGTTTTTTTCCATATTCAATTTTTTGAATCATCAAAATAATTGGTACAAAAATAAAAATTGAAACTTTTATCTGAAATAGAAAAAATCATTCGATATTCCTCATATTGGCAAAAATCTTCAATTACTTTCACAAATTTCAATAATTTCTGAAAATCCAAGAGCAATAATTTCGAAATTTTTTTAAATTGAAGTATGTGAGTTGATATATATTAGAGCGGTCGACTTATGATAGAGTTACTTTATGTGCTTATTATAAATATAAATAAAATGTTTTACGAATTTTATTTATTATCCGAGTGTTTTATTTATGTGATCGTCATCTCAATAACTTGAGTGAAGTGGGAGTATTGTGCATTATTGAGACTTGTAAGCAGTTCGGGTGAGTGTATTTCATATGTTTACAGGAAACAAGAGTGCTACGCTTGATAGGTACTAACGCGTTTGACTTTGTTTTGTTTAATGTACACAACCAAACACCGCGCTATGGAAAAGTCACAGCAGTCATCATTTAAGTTTTACGAATGCTCTTCATGTGAACAAGTCTCGAATTATGTTATTCTGTTTCTTAACACTTAGAAAATAATTGATTGAAAGCTTCTAATTAAGCACTCGTTTTTTTATATAATTTGTGGTAGTTTTGATTTTATTTTTGAATTAAATATGAGTGGCCATCGAAAAAAATTTAGCGGTGCAGAATATCGTAAAAGAAAAGCAGAAGAATCTACGAAAATCGATAATTTACTTAAAAAATTTAATTAAATCGATATTTAATTAAAAAAATTGATTAATATTAAAAAAAATATTTATTATTTATCGGTCTTAAGTTTATAACTTATTTATTTGTAATAATGTTTATTAGTTATATTAAAAATTTTTATTTCAATAAATAAAGTTATTTTTAAATGAAAATATTGGATCAAAATTAATGAAGTTCATTTTTCAAAAAGGGCGGTACATCGAACTAGGGCCTAGGGCGGCAGTAAGCCTAAATCCGTCACTGGATATGACCGATCACTTCTGCTGATATTTCTATGATACATTTTCTGACTAGACTTATAGGTATTTCATGGTTTCCACAAGTGTGTTTAGCTTTGAGTTCTAGCACTCCAAGAGGAACACTTGCTTAAGTATCGATTATAATCGATAATACATTACGCAGAAAGTACGGTCAAGGTAGTTAGTAGAGCCATATCCACCGAAAAATAAAATTTAAATTGAAAGTATTAGAATCAATCTTTTAGATTTTGCATTGATCCAATGGTGAGGTTATTTTCATCACTACCTTTCGAAAACAAATAGCTCCAAATGATAACATATCGCTACTAGGGAAACGTAAAAAAACCATCAATTTTATACCGCCCGTTCAACTTATTTATATTTTTCTAACATAAAATTACTCAAAATATAACTTTTATATATAATTTAAAAGACATATATTCTTTTACTAACAAAAATCACACATAATTTGAAAAATGAAACTAGAAAAAACTATCACTACACATGTCAAGCAGGAGATAAGGCAGCGACTCCTGGCAGTTCTTTTCCTTCTAAAAGTTCTAGGCTGGCACCACCTCCAGTTGATACGTGAGATACTTTGTCCTCAGTATTCCATTTTGCGCAACAAGTTGCTGTGTCTCCACCACCTTGAAAAAAGTGAAATATAATTTTAAATCGAAATTAACCAAAAAGTAATTGACAATTGGTCATTACATCAATTTTTCCTATATAGTTGGCTGTAAAATAATAATAATATTTTAATCATAATAACATTTATTTGTTTCAAAACTTTCTACAAAAATAAACGAAAAATAGTGTGAAAAGGTCAAATGTAAGACATAAACAAATAGCATCACAGATGATTCTTCGCGCAGAAAACACTGAAATCCTCGATGGTGTACGGTTCACACCAAAAGAAGGATTCATAGATCTTTCGCAAAAAGTTTCAAAGTCTCCCAAAATTTCTTAGGGAGATTGAAAAGTCTGATAGCCTCATATCTCTGATATACTCAAGCCTGACTCAACACTCCTCTCACGATATGAGCTGTTATGTATGGGAAAGGGATAAGTTTGGATTTGTCTGGTAGCATTTGTGTTTCTATACTGATTGAAAAAGTGACTGTGTTTGTGAATGAACAACAATACCTTATATATGTGAAATCCATATGGTGTAAGGACGTTTGTCCTTTTAAAAAAGCAACGACAATACTGTCGATAGCTGATATATGAATATAGTTATTGCTATTACTCACATTACAGAATATAGAGTTGTTTCGATAAGTCAGAGAACACTTTACAAAATACGAAAAAAGCTTTCTATGAAGTATATAAAACGACAGAACAATTTTGCAGAAAAATTCTTCAACATCATATTTGCTCAATCATAAACAGCTCCATTAGTAAAATTATAAGAATAATTGAATTCTACAAAGGTGTGGGAATGGAAACGGAAGGCCTTATGATTTTGTGAAGACTGGAGGTGAGTGAGTTTAGGAAAATGAATAGTAGCCTAATTTCGCTTCCTTTTCAGGTTTACAACAAGTGTTTTACACTAAACCTTTCAGACAAAATTCGAGGTAAACTACTTAATAATGGCTACTGAAATCCCAAATAGTATTCAATCAAATGTCCAAGAGATTAGTCCAAACTTGTTTAACATATATTTCTATTCCAAGTATTACAAGTATTCCAACAAATATTGGGAGTCGCAAATGGCAAATTTCAAAAAAATATGATTAATTAAATTGTTCATTAAAATCGCTTATTTCCAAACCCAGCAACAAACTGCAACACTTTTTTGTTCTTACACATGCTACTCACCAATGATAGTAACACATCCCCTCTGAGTTGCCTTGACAACTTCATCCATAATAGATTTTGTACCTTTCGCGAAATTTTCAAATTCAAATACTCCAGCAGGACTGTAAAAAAGAAACGTTTCGAAGTTATTGAAAAATTAATTTAGATTTTATTTAAAATACAAGTAAACAATATCAACGACCCAATAAAATCGTGAGTTGGTTCAAATGTTAAATATCTTTATTTCTGATTGTTTAACAGTCAACACACCCGTTCCAGACGATAACGTTCGCTCGTTGAATTGGAGCTTTGAACAGTTCAATGGTTTTGGGTCCAACATCTAGACCCATCCAGCCATCTGGTATTCCACATTTTGCGTCTGCTTCGTCCACCTGAAAATGATTTGAATAGTATTATGAACTGTTATACGTTAAAGATTTCTTCTATCGCCGTAATAAGTATAGATCTGTAATCTGTATATCTGTAGATCTACAGATGTTACCCATAGACAATAATTCTCGCACTAATCAGTTTTACGAAAGATTTGTGAAATTGAAGTCAATTTCCAACTAACATGAACCTGTAATATTCTTGAAAAAGGCCTAGAGCCGAAACATATGTAGAATAAACAATTATTTCATCAATTTTAAACTGTGCTCATTCCCAAGAAATATATATGATTATATATATATATATATAATCATAAAAAATACAGAGTATTCGTAAATTTTATATTAAAAAATATTTCAACAACAGTTCCATTTAGTGGTCTATACGTAACTCTGCTGTGAAAACAATACTGCATAATTTATATGGTTAAGGGTCTCGAAATATTCCAATAAAATAACAAATATTTTTATTGTTTGTTTTGTACTTTTGAAAACCTACACTGAGCAAACAGGAAATAAAAATACTTCACTAGCTGTCTGAACAGCAAAAATGTTATGCTAAAAATAGTTCTGGAATATAAATAATAAAACAGTAAAGTTTGATAATGTTTTCTAATGAAAAAACATTAGCGTGCTTTTAAACATTGTCACAAACATCCTGACACAATTAGAATTGATATTTACATTTGGATTAATGAAAAAACATATTATGTAGTCCAGCATAAGTGACTATTTTTTTTTTTTTTTTTTTTTAATTCAGTGGACCTACAGTTTAACGCTGGTTCCGAACGGCCATTGGGCTTGTAATCGATGAACATTACCCAGCATATTTTATTATTCAAACCCTTTAGATCATAGACAAACACAAACACCCATGTCTTCAGCGGGGCTCGAACCCGAGTTCTACTGCAACTTAGTCGGGAGTTCTACCGACTAAGCTACATGACTATATTAGTAGTTGAAAAGATAATGGAGTGATATAATTTATACTATAATTATAATCCACTACTTATATAAATTAAATGTTTTACATACTTTAGCTTTTTCGTCAAACTTGTCACCAGTCACAAAATCCACGGGTAGATGAATTTGCACATTGAACTTCTTGGCTTTGGCCATCAAAGCAGGGACAATTTTGGCACCTTCTTCGTCGTAAAGTGAATTGCCGATCTGTAAAAGAAATTTGCATTTTATACAAAACAAATTTGTTTTTTACCAAAAAAATACATTTAAAAAAAAATAACATTTCTAAGGTATGAACATCTTATGAGAGAATAGTTTTTTAAATCAATTTTTTCAATTCTTATGTATATCTTACTGGAGGACACATTGAACATTTTATGAGAGAATAGTTTTTTAAATAAATTTTTTCAATTCTTATTTGTATCTTACAGGAGGTCAGTTCCTTGTATAAATTTCTCCGCAACAATGAGGTATACAATCTTTGTCTGTAAGAAGAATTATATTTCATTTGATGTTTCCGTTCAAATGTTTGAATAACTTCATTGTTTGTTCTTCTCCTTCAGTACTCTTTCCTTCAGTTTGGAAGAACTAGAAGTAATACTAAATTCGCGCATCTCGCCTGTCGTACTAATTATTTGATTATTGAATATATGATTTTCAATTCCGATTTTGAAATTTTGAATACCGCGAACAAGGGAATGAAGCTTAATTTGTTAGAATCACTTCAAATTAATAAATACAAATATTCTGGCAACCTTTTGAACAGCCAAATCGATCATACCTCAAGCCCCCTTCTCAATCTTTTCAAAATTACTTAGTTTACTATATAGTAGTTCAGTATGAATTGATCCCTTCTACCTGTTATCTAACCTGCTTTCTCTGTATTCATAATTTAAGTTTATATATTGTATGTATTCGAGAAATGTCATTAGTCTGCACGTAGCATTTGAAAAAGGTGAATCTCATCGAAACGTACGTCATGCAGTATTCTTGTTAATATATGTGTAAATCAGTTTAACAATTGTTTTATTATGTTTATCGATTTACATCAAGTATCGGCCCCATCAATTATTAATATTAAGTCATATCTGTTTTGTATCGCGTTGTAATTACAAATGTTATATATTATGTTATGTATAATATTAATTTGTTTTTTATTAGGTTTGTCAATAGGATTTCCCGTATAAATAAATGAACATATAGTACCATCATAATACATTTCAAATTGAAATTCGTAATTGGAATTAAGTAATATACTTCTTCATTAAACCGAAATATTTCACGATCTAGCAATTTTTTAGGTATTGAATAATGAAATAGTTACAGAGGGCTGAATTTGGAGAAAATACCGGATGGCTAACAGTCCATTGTGATTAGAGGTATCCAGATATTCTAGTGATTATAACTTTTCACTTTACCAAATGCATTACGTTTTTGCTTCAAATGCAAACACCACGGTAATCTATATGAACGTCGTTCCTAAAAAACTATGGCCATGAATCTACAAGTCACAATTTGGGCCTTTTTGATGCACATTCACCCTGAGAAACCACTGTTTTGATTGATCCTTAGACTGTAGTGAATTTTGATGTATCACCAATATTTCGTCAATAACAACGAAATGGCTCGAAAATATCGTCAAACAACCTTTTACAGTGATCACATGCTTGCGTTTATGGTCGGATGTAGGCTTGTGAAATTCCGGATGGACCTAGTTCCGAAGAGCGGATCCGCAACGAAAGGAGCGAACTAGGTCCCTCGATCCTTAGTTCCTAGTTCCTTTTAGGTCCGATCGGTATACGATCTGCTCCCGGAGCTGAACTTTGCATCCCTGTCCCTTCACGATCCTTAGAATGCAAGAGAGTTCTACGCAGTTGGAACTACACAGGTCCTCGTATTCTTGCTTTCGTTGCGTTGAGATAGTGGACAGTCGAGTATAGTTTTCATAATATTGAACGTAATACGACGAGACATTTTGGCGCAACGCAGTGCATGATAATTTCAAATAATTATACACTGCCAAAATAGGTATAAATATATATATATATATATATATATATATATATATATATATATATATATATATATATATATATATATATATATATATATATATATATATATATTATATATATATATATATATATATATATATATATATATATATATATATATAAGGAAATGAAATTTTTGTGCTTATGGCACTGAATGAAATATTTAAGAAAATGAACACTAGAACATTCATTTGAAAAATTCAAATTAACCAAGAGAATGTTATAGTAGAGCTAGATATGTGAATGTGTACGATGTGATGTCTCCATCATCCTTCAAGTGATAAATGTTAGATAAATATTGGTCTTCCACTTGGAGTCACAAGAAGATGCTTGGGGGTTGAAATCGATGTCTCGCTTCGATGGCCGTGGTGCGACTGACGAATTCCTTGCAGAACGAAACATATATGTCTCGCACTGCCATCAGTTGTGGCATCGATTTCAATATTTCTCTAACATTTATCCCTTGAAGGATAATGGAGACATAACATCGTACACGTTCACATATCAAGCTCTACTATAACATTTTTTGTTTAATTTGAATTTTTCGAATGAATGTTCTAGTGTTCATTTCCTTATATATATATATATATATATATATATATATATATATATATATCCCAGTCGAGTTCAAAACTTTTGAAGTGTAATTTCAATTCTCAATTTTCACTGTAAAATATTAATACGATTATTCATGTCCGCACGTGGTTGGTTAACACGATTAAATTACTCTTCTATAATTATCATTGTTCCTTACGGAAAAAATAAATACATCTGGGAGGATGGGTAGGTGTCACTCACTTTCGCCAGCAGGTATCAAAGACGACAATCCGAGCGTCGAATAACTAGCTTGTTCTCGTTCTCTAACATTTCTAATGTGACTAACTCTAATAATAATCAATAGCAACTAGGAAACGGCAGACGGAAACCAAAACCAATTGAAGGAAACAACAACAAAGTAACAGATATACAACCAGCTCTCCCAAGGCCGACTGGTCCTCGTGGGGGATAAAAACCACAACCCTCCAACAGGAAAGGAAAGGAATAATAACGAATATTGCAAACACCAAAAAACCATCTTGGAGGAGGCCTTTGCCGATTGGCAAACAGATCTGCAGAAGATAAAGAAATCTCAAATAGTAGAATAAGATTAAATATTAGTGTAATAGTGTTTTGATGTAGGATCTGAATAAACGGCTATATTATTATTATTATAAGACTCTTAACTAGTATTTAATCCTGCTGTTGTCTATGAATATTCTCTAAGAGTGAAGCAATTGGAATACCTACAGTAGAATATCGATTATTATATTAGTATTTGTTTGAGCGATAATGATGATTACTGTTTCCTTACTCAACCACAATTTCAAATTACAGGGGTATTATGTAATGCGTTATCTTCCTTGTTCGTAATTTGTTTATATCGTTTTGTTTACATCGGTGTTTAAGTAATCAACGAAAAATATTTGCAGTTCTGCAAAATATCCGTCGAAAATCCAAAGTGTTATCGTTTGACAGCCGCTATTTCCATAGCACTTACTTTATAATAACAATAGTTCATTAGTGCAGAAAATAATATGAACGATGTTGAAAAATATATAACTGGCTTTCGATAAGAATTTCACCGGAGAAAAAGATTTTCGTGCAGGTAATCTGTGGATAATCAAATCATTTATTGATAATTACAATAACAATATTACTTTAGTCGAGGAAACAACTTATTGAAGTATCTTCGTTTCTAGAGCTGGAATCAATATTCAATTTACTAAATATAAAGCAGTTCTGTATAAATACTGCAGAAGAATATCCCAATGGAAGTGTATATGTGTTTTTTGTTTGTATCAATGACATCTGTTAAATTCATCTCAATGGAAAAATTATTTTGTTTGCAAATTATAGTGCACTTATTATTCTGGTAATTTGAAAACCTGCTTTATCAGAGCACATGGGGACGTTGATATTCAGAATTGGTCCTAGGGAAATCGAAATGAATTGAATGAGGATAGGTGTGGATATATCGTGTTCAAAACAGCATGGCCAGAAATTATGAATTCGTTTATAATGTCCAAATTCCGACGCTCGAATGCGAACAGTAAATTGAATTTTAAGGCGCATATATAATACCTCTGATGCAGACTCAGAATTTCGATATATGCATTAAGAATAGCAAGATTTTTCTTTAATGAGAAAACCAAATATTTAGTATGCTTACGTTTGCTCAATTCTGAAATATGTTCTGCCTCCTAGGGGGTATCTAATGCACATGTCTTAAAAAGTCTACAAGTGACGCATAATAAATTTCTAAAAGTACTCTTCAATAAGAGCTCTGTAATGTCAAAAAAACTATATAGGGTCTTAGGTTTTTTTTGTAAATATTAGCAAATTTGATATCTTATTGAATTATGATTGATCCTACGATAACATGCGTCCACAATTGTGCCTCATGGGTGGCCGATGAGTACCTAGATTACTCAATTCAACTATAATTATGTAACGAAATGTGAAAATCCCCCTGAAAAGCAAATGCGTTGTGAATTCAATAAATTTGCGATCATTTCGAAGGAGTGTTATAATTCTAGTTATAACATACTAATTTCATTTCGGATATGTGATATAAATAATTCTTAATGTGTATTTATATTAAATAAAGAAGCTCGTACGGTTTAAAAAAATTTTTTTTCGAAAAAAACCTCTGAAACATTCATCGCTTCTCATATTAGCGTGACGAAATAAAAATGTTTTCTTCAAATTTGAATTTAACTCCTAAACTCATAACAATACATTATATTTCAAAATGAAACAAAATTGCTACATGATAGTTTATTTGTGTTTATTTGTTTGAGGTAGTTCGTCGAGGTACAATATTGTCAGAAAGTCTTGGGTGGTGCGCACGGTGAGAATACACGACCTTATAGCAAAATCTGCCTTAATTTATGTTTGAGACTGTACCCTCGGGGCCGTTACCCACCAGTACCCATATATACATAAGATAAAGGGAGTAATGCTTTAAGCCTAAATCTTGAAAGCCTTGTAATTTAAATAGAAATGTTATGGGTTATAGGCAAGAAAGGAGGCCACTATAAATAGATTTTAAGCAATTTGTTTGCCTGCTCTATATTTCGACTGTGTTTACAGTCTTCATCTGGACTCTAAAAAACAAATGTTTACACAGATATCATGATAACATTTAGTTTAACAACTTACAGCTAACTAGGTAAAAAAGGTATGGCCAACACCAACATCAACAGGAATGTGTGAAATTTTAAATGTATGTGATATTGCACACGAAATCGAATATTGATGTTAAGATGTAAAACTTTTCAAAAAATATAAAAATTATCTTGAAATAACCAACAGAGATAGATAAATGATCGAGCAGATGACAGGAGGACAGAACAAATTGTCACCGAAAAAAGCACTGAGGCGGGAGAGTAAATCACCGTAACAACAAAAGTCATACTGAGCACGTTACACATAAAATCTACTGAAATTGTGGGCTGTCTTCGAGGGTTACTTAAAATGATCTGAAAGTAAATAACTATAAATGCAGCTAAGCCTGGAAACGCCCGTCTTTTTATTGATGCTGTTGGTGTTGATGTGGACCATTTCCAAAAAAATCCTTTTCTGGCAACTAGCAGTATTCCAACACTTTCAAAGTCAAAACGATGTCCTTGTTTTGCAGAGTATAGTGCTAAGGCACATCTGTCCAGGCGAAATCTAACATCACTTTTATGAAGAGTTATTTTTCTTTTAATGGTCTGAGAAGTTTGACCTATGTAGACTCCTTCACAATCTAAGCACGGAACACTGTAGATACAATCTGATGTTAAAGATGGAAGTACTTTATCTTTAATAGACAGTTTTAATAGACTTTATGTGTTACGTGCTCAGTATGACTTTTGTTGTTACGGTGCTAAAGGTTTACGATTTATTCAGTAAACCGACAAGAGTAGTACACCAAAAATTGAACAAACATTGCAACTTCAAACTGAGGATGATTCTAACCTGAAAGTTGGAAAACATATTATTGACGTTAAAGCATTGCCAGCTAATTTAGAATGTGAAGCTTGGGATGAAACTTTAACATTGATGAAAATAAGAAAGAAATCCGTGCAAGTCTCCATTCTAGTTTCTCAATATAATGTAAAAAATGTGGTGTATTAGATGTTGTTTAGACTGTAAAAACTCCTGTCACCAAAAACAGTGGTATACACGCGGATCTCGATACTAAAGTTATATACGGTATGTGTTCCTATTATTGTCAATGTTCCTGCGACTACTGTAATAAATTAATGTAAAATTTTAATTATTAAAATAACCAATATTTAGGTGCGATACATGGTGGCTAGAACAAGCGTTGCCAAGTTGTCTCTGTCCACCTCGCTAGTGAATATAGTTTCTCATAAATCGTCCAAATTAAATTTATTATTAACTAAACTTTTGAAAAAAACAAAATAGGAACTGTGACTGTTAGTTTTTGTTACTTTCTAAGGGTTCGTAGGGTTAGTTTTTTTATAGCTAAAAAACCGGTGAAAACTGCGGCGGGTAGCAACTTCAAATTCTAATGGTAATTGTATTATCATGTCTTCAATAAGTATACAAGATTTCAGAATTTTTTCTGACGGGTTTGCAAAACAACTACCTTGAGAAGAGAGATTAGTCTTTGCTACAAACAAAGGCATACTACAGTATAGTGTGACAGAGTACTTTGATGATTGGAATGCAGTTAGTAATGTAAGAATCAATTTTTGTTTAACATATGTCTGTCTATTTTTGCGTATTATTATTTATAATACACAATAAAAATGGTCTTATAGGATTAATAGACGTTAATTTAAATTATAATGTAGTTATAATCAGAGAAATATCATTAGTACAGTTGTACACCCCGTGGAACGTCAAATAAATGTAAATATATACCAATACTTTGAGTAATTGGTCCACCATTCACACGAGAAATTTTATTTGGATAAAGCTATTTCTTTAAGAATTATTTGTTTTGAAGGACTTTCGAATTTCGTAAAAATCGAAATATAAGGAATAATAAGGACAAACTGTGTCATTTTTTACGATATTCCATCAGAATAATCATAACTTTGATACGTCACACATTTATGGAGCATTTTCTATATATGAATATAATTTTAAAATAAACCCCTCATCAATTATCACATTACTGTGACAGATTACTGTGTAGTTGATTTTTTAAATAACAGACCCGCATATACATTGATTCAGACTATACATACCATGGTTAACATCCTATGTACATATGGGGTCAAATAAAATAATAAAGGAAATTCTAATATATAATTATATTTATACCCATATATAGAAAATCTACCAAAGATCGAAGGACAACAAAATTAACTGATTAAGTGATGTTGCCAAATTATTAAAAATACTACTTTAAGGAAATCATAAATTCTTTTTTCTTCAAATTTCGCTACAATACTTCTATCCAGCCCATTTAATACTCATTAATTGAATAATTCCAATAAAAATACCATTCTGACAATTCCTTTTGTAAACATATTAGAATGGTAGGTACGAAAACAGAGCTGCTCAAAAAATAATAGACTTAGTTCTGATATTACCGAATCATAAAAAATATCAATTAAAAGAAATAAACAAAGAAGATTCTTTTGTCTTCAAATTTTTGTAGAATACTTCTAGCCTCCCCATTTAATACGTATTCATTGAATAATCCAATAGAATGAAAAACACAATCCTGGTTGTAAGTATGTCAGAAATGTTTTAAAACAATGTAGCTCGTAAAATAACTGACTTAGTTTTGATATCACCAAATCATAAATATAATAATTAAGAGAAATTTAAAGAGAATTCTTTCTTCTTCCAATTTTGGAAAATACTTTTATCCGACCCATTTTACAATCGGAGTTATGTTACTAGATCACTCGACTACTAAAGTTGTCGAGTGACGTATTTTAATACCTATTTATTGAATTCAGCAAAATGAAAAATACAATTCTGACAATTCCTTTCGTAAACATTACAAAATTGTTCGAAAACAAAGTAGCTCAGATTGTTTCTCGGTGACACATCCGAAGAAAAATACGAAAACCGCCAAACGTCACTCAGAAGCTGTCGCAGAATCATTTAAAGGTTCGGGAAAAAAATTATGCAAAGTGATTCGGAGTTCATTCATTAGAAAATATTATTCGTCAAAATTTTTTCCCATGAAAAATCTTTTCATGAAATGTACACATGCAACAAACCGAAAGTTCAAAATATCGACAAGATAATATATTTCAGACAAGGTAATGTTAATAGCAGAGAAAAAGAGAAGGCTAACATGGATATTTCAGAAGGTGAGTGAGTAGGTTTTTCCTCATAAATAAATGAAGATAACTCATCTTATTTTCACAGAATCGTGTAATAGCAAGAATGTTGATAACAAGTATTGATTGGTTGCAAATACATAATTCAGACTTTTAAATCGTTAAAATTTTTCCCGAAATAATAACTTCAAAGTGAATAATTCAAACTTTTAAATTCGTTAAAATTTTCCCGAAATAATAATTAACTTCAAAGTGATATGAAGATGTAATAAAATTAATACATTAATGCTTGAACAAATTAAAGATGAAACTCAAAAATCCATTTTTTTTTGGAAAACTAAAACAACCTTATCAGTTAAAAAATATTAAGTAAATTATTCACTTAATTATTATAGTCTTCCTAGATAATGAAAAATATGATAATTCTTTTTTACAATCAGAAAAATAAATACGACATATTGTTCTTGCACATTCGTTATTGTAGAATTCAAGAATAAGCAAAAGAATGAAATAGTATATTTTCAAATAAGTTTTGATTATATTTCAGTTATTAGAACTGCAGTTGCCACATAAGAATTTGATAAAAATATTCAACCGCTAAATATATTGGGCTGCATATAACTAACTGCGCTACATATTGAGAAATTCATCAATTTAGAATTTCATTTGAAGAATATATTAGTCCTATAACAAATATCTATTCGTTTATTGCGATATTTTCGTTATTTATTGCCATTCTACTTCATAGATATGGTGAAATTTAACACGCTATAGTCCCTAATTGTCACTCCATTCCTCACCTAACACATGGTGGAACATTTTTTAATATATCGCATATTTGACTCAAATCTATAAAATTATTTAATACACTTGACATATGTTTCACGCTAATAACGGTTATCAGGAGCAATACTACAAGTTGTAAAAAATCGAGTAACAATATCATTAATTCATTTTGGCAATGTTATTTTGAGAAAAAAAAAATAAGTCCAAAGATACCGAAGCTACGGTACTAACAAAAATTAAATAATTCAAATTAAAAATTGAGGTGAATTGTACAAACCCATGGAAGAATTTAAAGGAATACCTTCTGTACGCTATTTCTTGTTACAATGTAACTTATGCATAATCTGAAAAGTGACAGTATTCGTATTTTTATTCATTTCAGTCATATATAATAAACATCGAGTCTTCAAGCTGTCCGTGTTTGTACTATTTCGAGAACAGTTCATTTTGAAATACTTCATCATTATTATATGAAACATAATAATCATATTTTGAAGCCGATATATACAACCTTTATCCTTTACTTCCGAAAACATAATACAAAATTGTATATTTATTAAGTTGTATTATAAATTAAATATAAATTTGAAAAAATGAATTGTTTTTCGACGAAGCCACTTTCATTACAAATGAAATTGAAATGATGAAATTGATGCTATTGGGCAGCCAATAGTGTTAATTGAGCAGAAATTGTTAAATCCAAAAAATAAACATCTGACTTGGAAAACGAAAAAAGCGAATTAAATCTGTTTTTTAAGGAAACGGTTGAGAATTTTAAAATTTTGAAACACCGACTTGAAAAAACACCGACTTGATTCCCAAACTTCCAGTTAATTACTTCCAATTAATTTCAGCGGTGATTTTAATCGGAAAAACTCTTTCGTCCATTGGTGGTTTGATAAAACAATATCCCATTTAGGAAGCACCTGAGATGAATCACGGGGCCATGCTTGGGCCAACACTGGGTGCCCATCTTCGGCAGGTCTATCTTGATTCATGCTAGGGTTACGACTGGGTAGAAAACGTCGGGCATTATAATGATTACCCGAGCTGGCCCAAGGTTAATTTCCAACCTTGGCCATACACATGATAAATCAAGCTTGGCCGAGACTGATGAGTCTTGGTTAAGCCAATGAATAACATTCCACGTTAGCTCCAAGGTAGCGCCATCGAGACTTGGCTAGTTCCGCGTTGTCGAGACGTCGACCAGGTTTTTCCCCTTCTTTTGACTCTTTATTACCCGAAGAAGTCCGAAATTTTTCGACATTCCTAACCTGGTGTTGACGATACATCAGCACTGACACCAAAATGTGTCTACTTTTTACTTATTAATAAGTTGAAATGTATACGTTTACATGATCTAGCACAACTTACTTCGTGAATATGCATTCAAACTTACTATAATTAGAACAGGTAGAAAAAATTGTTTTATTCGAAATATATTCGAAACAAACACAACAACATGAACTAGATATTAATTTTAGAAAAATTTTCTCTTTCAGAAACATGCAAAACTCCGGTAGAACTCTACCGGCGCAAAATCAATGATAACCTTAAAATATTAAACATGAAAGCGACGAACGTTATACAAGATAGTTTGCTGGGAGTAGAAAATATTTGCAATAAAGTCAGGGAATGTCTGAAGGAAGACCCCAGTTGCATTATCTCTAACGATAATTACATGGATACATGCGGAAGAGGAGACATAATGGAACACGCTCATGAAAATAAAATCGGATGCGCAAGTAAGTTATCGAAGGTGGCAACTGGCAACATTCTCGTCTACGAGTTGTTTCCCAAAACATCGATTTATCGTTAATAAACATCGACATAACGGTAATGAACATTAAAATTTTTTTCAAATACATCTTCGTAACATCCAACTCTTCCTTTTTCATTTGTTTCAGGTATGTTTTGAAAAACCTGGTATATATCAGGTATAATTTTGTTTGAAAATACTTTTAAAAAACAAAATTTTCTACAAGGAATTTATTTAGATGAACTTGTGGTCTTGATACCATAATTTTTTAAATTCCTAATATGTAATGTCAAATTGTACATTTATCACGAAGTTTACACGTTTGAAGATAACCGACCATTCACTGTATTAGTGGTATTCACACAATATTCACAAAATATTTTATTCTATGAACAATACTTGTATTGTCTGACAAATAGAGTACGTAAATCAACTTTGGTGCAAAATATGACGTTCAGGTTTGATATAACACCCTTGTATTGTGATTGAAAAGTTTGAATTCTATGATCTTTATTGATATGCTTTCCAAAATTACATTGTTGATATTTTTATGGATACGGTATCTATGTGATGCAAAATCATTATCACAGTTATCATAAAGATCTTCGATTTTCCACCTTATTTACATTATAATTCCTATCGCGTTTCGCTAACAATACAACTTTATCAAAGGTATATAAATAAATGTATCGAAAACTGTTAACATAAAACAAAAGATCCATAAACAAAAGTTTATGGATCTGTCCATTCTAGATTTGCACAATGACAAGAATTATTTCATTCGTTAAAATTTCATTCGGTATACCAGTACCCTACCACCGAAATACTATTTTGAATTCTCCAGAATATATTCGCGCACTGAAAAAGAATCAGTGATGATTCGAAACGTCAACAATAAATCAAAGTTATACAAATGTAATTTTGAATAAGGTGAAATAAATATGCAGTGCAGTTGGTAATCTAAGTCAAGCTAATATACGTACACAAACATCCAAACATCACCAAAATGAATATTTTAATTTGATTCTTTTCATATTCTTTCGAATAATTAAGTATGGTCAGAAATGTATTCCTGACTTATTCTCCATTTTATATCAAATCAAACATGTTACTGAGTTTCAACTCGTACTTGTAGTTGCCTTTATATTTATCAATAACAGTTTCTTTCGCTTGCGCAGAAGATAATTAATTTTTTCACAGCCTATGAAGCGCAAAAAACGTGCTTACCTCGTAGTCCAAATATTCCTGCCTCAGAAAAATCTAAAAAAGTTTCACCTAATAAGAAGATAAATATTGCGCGCCGTAAAGGAGAAGGCAACTCGGAAACCATCCCTGTAAACTTCAAAAACAAACCTGGAACTCAACCTAACAGTACCAGTTCGTCAACCGAAAAGAAGGTATCTTCTAACCAAAAACGCGAACTGAATTTGAATTCGTTAGACGAAACTGAAAAAGCAATGGAACCCTTAAGAAAATGTGAGAAAAGAAAGCGTCCGATGACAAAAACCAAGAAGCTACAACCGTGCACGGAATCACAAGCGCCGGAAAGCAAGCAGATAAAGAATACATCGGGTGGAATTCAGGCTAAAGTACAATTGGGGAAAATAGAAAAGGATTATGAAAAGGTAGTGAAAAGTTTAGAAATGGTAGAGCAAATGATGGCTTCTATCAGTAGAAAAATGTCAAATTCCGAGAAAATACCACAAGCAACTATGGAAATTGAAGGTATAAGCCATAATATTTATTTTTTTCCACGATGACTGATTTTAATACCCTTTTATTTCTTGAAGAAGCAATAAATTCAAACAATTTTAATATCCACATTCAAAAACTTCTGAACATTTTCATATATTTATAACTTAAATGTATATTTCAGGTTTTGTAACATATCAAACAATTTTGATTTAATTACGAATTAAAGAAATTTTATTTTAGAGAAACCAGAAATCGGAGAAGAGGTGAATTCCTTGGAGAATGAAATGAAAGAATTGCCTAAAACAGGTGAATCTCAGGCTATATACAAAAATAAACCATGTAGAAAGAAGAAAATCGTCGATAAACATTGGGTGAACGAAATGATAAAAAGGAAAAAAGAACGAAACCTTAAGGGGAGAGATTGCGAGGAAGAAAAGGTACAAAGTTCACAAGATACGCAAAAAATGGAATGTAGTATCGAGGATTCGGAAATAATGCAGGAAACATTTCAAAAATGCAAAATTATGGTTAGTTAGATAATCAATTATATGGAGAATTCAATAAATTATCAATTTTTTTCATATTCCACTGAAATTATGCGGACATCTGAAAATATTTCCTCAGTTCTGCTTCCATACAAAATAGTGTTATTTACAGAATCAATCCCCAAAAGCGAAAATCAGCGATAGTGTGACAGACTTAGATACCCTGATTGACAATGCTGTCCATGAACTTGGCAACCTCGTAACAGACTTTGACATTTCTCAAAACAGTTCTGACGCTAGCTTCAGGTTAACAACTGTTAACGATGCTAAAAATATATATGAAGAATATCTACAAAATACAAGGTAAGGGACAGGTTGTTTCATTTAAAAAATGTATATGATTAATTTTTCAGTAGTTCTTCCAACGTCTCTGAGACTGTTCCGGAAGAAGATGTCCCGAAATTCAAAATTTCCAAATCGTTTCAAGAGTTGAAAGAATCATATCTGCGCGAAAACAGAAGACAGATAAGAAACATAGGATTGAAAAAAAAAGGTAAACTACAAGAAAACGACTGCGTGGATTATAACCATAATGGTACAGAAGGAATGTCTTCTTCTGAAGAAAGATTGGAAAAGAACACACTCTGCAATGGAGATCAAATAAAGGTCATAGGTTCACTTACGAGCCAAGTCAGTTGGAATGAAAATAAATCCTATATTTGCAAAAACGGATCACCAGATGAAGAAATAATAAACAACAAAATCAAAGTTACAGGGGCAGACATTGCTTCAAAATTACCAAAATGTAAAATTAAAGAGGAGAAAGAGGACATCATTACAATATCTATGCCATACGACAAAAATTTCCGAAGGTAAATTTAACATTAAAAAATTAATTATTACGTTTTTATATACACATTTCAGCTGTTCCAAAAGCAAAAAGAACATACCAAAAATACAAACCGTAAACACCGAAAAACTTGACGACGACACGATACAAATTACCGTCACTTTGAAGGAAGACGCGAAAGATCGAAAAAAAAAGAAAATATACTCCGACTACCACAGAGATAAAAATAACGTAGAGCATGAATTGGAAAACGACCTACTGTCAGAAAATGAATTTTGCGAATGCAACGAAGATTTTGACACCTCAGGTAATGACGATACTCTTCTAAATGAAGAATACCAAATGGACAAAAACGAAAAGAATTCGACAGAGGAATTGAACTTCGAAAATCACAAAGGTGACGACGTTTTCACTTGCATAAATGAGAAATATATATATATATATATATATATATATATATATATATATATATATATATATATATATATATATATATATATATATATATTTTTTTTTTTCAAATAATATATACTCCACTCCACTATAGATATGTATTGTATTTTCAGTAACTGGCATTGCAGTCCAGAACAGGCAAATGAGTTACCTCTATAATACTTTCCAAAAGAAAATATAAAAATCGGTGTTTTACTTTATATAGAGAATCTAACACCCAAATGATCAAATTTTTTCATATTAAGATAAAAACGGCCAAAAAAATACATTAACTATGCAATCATCATTTATTCTCACAAAATATTCATTAGATTTAAAATTCCAATCGAATGTCGATTACAAAATTTCTTGTCAAAGTTGCGATTCTATATATATATATATATATATATATATATATATATATATATATATATATATATATATATATATATATATATATATATATATATATATATATATATATATATATATATATATATATATATATATATATATATATATATGTCAAAGATCAGAAAAAATTCATTCAATGATAATTTCTCATAATACCATTATTATAATTGATTGATAAAAAGACGAATTTTTTCGCATTACGAATTTATTATTTATTTTTAAAAAACCAAACGGCTTTCATAGAAATGGTCCATATCAAAAAAAAACTGCATCAATAAAGATCTGACACAGATAATCTAACATAACATAATATATATATATATATATATATATATATATATATATATATATATATATATATATATATATATGTTGCGCATATAAATTCATTGCGCTGAATAAATTCATTGTCTTCTCGTCAAATGTTAAAATGTCAGAATTTCAGTCAGTATCGTTGCTTCCTCCAAGCACTATACAAGTAAAATGTAATAATATTAAAACACAATGCATTCGGAAATAATTAGTTTTAAAATTAAAACAACAAATGTACCTTTGTACTTACGTCACAGTATTTATAAGTATAATTTTCAATAGTGCATTGTGTGATAAACAATGTCAATATTTTACAATTTTAGCCCTGAACAAGAAAATAAATATTTTCGAAATGGTTGAAAGTACTAAACAGGTAACCATTTCTTCTCTACTGGACTGCAATCCCAGTTAAACACTATATATATAAAAATGAGACGGAGATATCTCTTGGTTAAACATTATGTTAAAAACTATAAAATTAAAAATTAACACACTTGACTTAAGTTTCACTGAAAATATTGAAAACTCTACATATATTTCGGGTGGTTAACCCATTATCAAGAGTCAGTAATATTGTATATTCTTGATAATGGGTTAACCACTTGAAACATATGTAGAATTTTTAATATATTCAGTGAAACTTAAGTCAAGTGTGTTAATTTTTAATTTTATAGCTTTTTACTAAATATATATATATATATATATATATATATATATATATATATATATATATATATATATATATATATATATATATAAATATAATATATATAATACCGTCAGTAAACATAAAACTTAAAATTTCAGAAAATATCCCAACAAACCAAAAATTGTTGGAAGATGGTGAAAATTCACCTTTGAGCTCCGAGAATACAACAGAAAACAGTTCAAC
Source organism: Henosepilachna vigintioctopunctata (assembly GCA_030704895.1). NCBI lineage: Eukaryota > Metazoa > Arthropoda > Insecta > Coleoptera > Coccinellidae > Henosepilachna > Henosepilachna vigintioctopunctata. The sequence goes on along the minus strand of JARQZJ010000035.1, from coordinate 2,479,145 downwards.
GAGAAACAAGCTATCTGTTGGAACGGACAAAGATCTGACATCCAGCGAGAGTGCTTCTAGTAGCCAACTTTGGAACGAGATGACCAGATTTGAAGGTAAACTCATAGATCCGATGAAACAAATTTCTCTACAATGCAAGAAAATGATTGGTGATCTAGTAGTAGAAGAGGATAATATTTGCTTGAAAAGGGTGAGGAGTTGATATACTCGTAATATTTTGATGTGTTATTTTCAATATTAAATATAACTTTAGTCAACAAATCTAAAACCAAACTTCACAACTCTTTATTCAAACTTTCTCTGATTTAATTTAAGTAAACTTTCAATTTTTCTTTTATAACAAAAAGCTGATGAAGGGTTTTTTCAATTCTGAACTGATTTATTCGACGGTAAGCAAGTACAAACGCTGTAGACTCTGTCCTTTAGTTCAAGATCCGTACATTAAAGAAATAGAACCAATCGTACACAGAAAGATGGCGGTACCAGATCTTCACGATCGCATGGAGCTTCAAATTCAACAAACAGATAGTTTTCATGGTTTTTTGAACCTCATGGATAAAAACAGACGTAGGTTGAAATCTGATATGATTAGAAATATATATATATATATATATATATATATATATTTTTTAATGTGCAGGTAAAACCTTGATCAAAAATGCAGAAAAACAAGATCACAATTACCGCTGTCAAATGAAAGCATGTTTTCGTAAAAAGTACCCCTTCAAAGTTGTTACCGCTTCCGTTCCGACGAATTGTGAAACAAAGATGAGGGACAAAAAAGTAAATTGTCGATTAGATAAGAACACTGAACTCACATTCTATCAAAATTTTTAGGACCCCGAAAAGAAGTATATCAATAGCTTGTGGTTTTCTCCTAAAGACTTCAAGCTTCGAAGAAACAGCAGAATATTCAACGAAAAAAGATTGGAAATGTACTGTCAATCTTTACATAGAGGACCTTTAATTCCCAAATGTAAATGTAAAGAAGAAGTATCCAGAGAAAATAAAAGAGGCAAGCAAAGCACAATAAAGAAAATAAATTTGGAGTTTACTTCTAATGTACATTTCGACTTTCAGCATCAAACTACAATATATTAGTACGTAGTGGTACCCCTTTATGTCGCAGACCCAACACTCCCACACGGTGGGTGCACCCTCACTACCTGATGTCTCCACGAGATCCGCAACGCGCTAGACTTCGCCATTGCGACATTTTGGATGACTTGACACTTAAAGATTTAGCACCCTTCAATGCTGAATACTCTAGCCTGAATGAAAAAACTGAAACCCAGAGATTAGAAGACAGCCTTATTTTCAAACTTGCTAACAGTGAGGATATGGGAGACGCTGAAGAAAACCTAATGCATCTCATAACCCCGAAGCTAAGCAGTACGGAGATGGAATGCAATATGTGCAAGCAAAAACTGGTAAGCCTAATATTACCAACAATATTATTTATTTTTATAGAATATGATTTACTATTTATGTAATAATGATACCGTCACCTTCCAGAAATCTCAGAGAAGATACCGTAAAGGACAAAAACCTCTAAAAAAATCAGGAAATACTACACCAAAAAACGATGACTTACAAACCTTATCCCCAAAAGCCGCTGCCCAACTTTTAATACAAAATATTGGTGAGATAAAATCTAAGAAGGGTTCACCAAAGTCTCAAGCAAGCGAGAAATGTCTGGCTCTACAAAAAGATGTTAAAAACAAGAGGAGTATGAAAAGTATTGGAAAAAATTCCAAAAAAGCATTAACAAAAGATTCCAAATCATATATTTACCAAAAAATAGAAGAAAATCTTGTGAAAAATATACTTTGCAACCAGACCACCATTCCTATAATAGAATTCGCTCAAACTTCCTTGAGTGCGGACCCTTCGTCCACAGTGAAATCGAAGAATTCCTTCAGAAGAGTTGAGGCCTTCCATACGGTTCTGAAAATTCCAGAGTTTCATCCTAAGTCAAATTGGGGAAATACGACAGTGAATAAACTCTTTCCATATATCAATGATCCTGAAAACAAAGTTTTCCAGAATATAACTGTTCTTCCAGTTAAGGTCCTATACGAAAACGAGAGCCTCAATGATACAACGAAAAATAACGTAGAACATGTTTGTGGAGATAGTATCGATAACGACACGCCTTGTGATCACCAAGAAACATGCACAATTGATAAAGAAAAATATTCTACAGTAGATGATTGTTCAGCAATGAAGATGAAAGGCAGTAAAAAAAGGCTTGGTAAGTAGATCCAAGTATAAAATCAATCCAGATTTTAGATCAAATTTCCAGGCACTCCAAGATGTACCAAACCATACCACAACCAGGATTCCAAGAAACGCATCTCATCTCCCACTAGGCTCATCGGAATATCGTCTCCTGTAAGCGAAACACAACACTCTATCGAAATCCCTTGCGGGCCTAACTGTCAGAATGATACCGGTGCAAACCGCGGGATTACAAAAATAACGCCAAAACCCAGAACTCGAAGATCAAACAGTTTAGGAAAATCTATTGAAATAGAAAATGGTGACTTTAAGAACTCTGGTAACCATTTAAAAATATTTTTCCCCATAAATGTTCATGCAACATTCATTTTCAGATTCACAACTGCCTCATAAAAGGTCATACAATCCAAATCCATGGAAACCATGTTCTAGAATTCCCGATCCACTGCCCTTTGCAAAATATCCTATCCGAATAAAATCGAAAGATAATAAACACAATCAAATGCAACCCTCAAAAATAGCATCAGCTGGTAAAATAACAGTTAAAGAAGAAGATAGCTGCGGTAACTGTGCAAACGCTTACAATATGATAAATAAACTACGGGAGAAATGTGTCAATGGATCCAAACGTTCTCCAACGTCACATCTGAGTAGAGAAAGTTCACAATCACAAATTCTAGTTAACAAGGATAAGAAAATCAAATTCGATATAAAACCTACGAAGGTCTTCTATGAAATTGATGATAAGTCGAACAACAAATGTCAAAATATAAGAGGTAACTTGGAAACCAAAAAAAAAAAAATTAAAACTGTAGAAATGAGAAACCGTGAAAAATTGTAACTCTCAAAAAAATTCCTCAAATACACAATACTTGTATTCAATAATAATACTGCAGAACTAGAGGAGAGTTCCAGTTGATCACGTTACAAACTGGGAAAAAGTTTTCAAATTGTTTAAGTTTAGGTGGTGATATTAAACGGTACTTAATTACATTAATTTATATCTGCTCTGAATTGTAAATTAATTAACGTATTCAATTGTATTGTATACGTTAATTATAATCATTCTCAGCTTCAAGAAGCCACTCGTCCAGTCCTAGTCATAAAACAATGGTCGATCATCTTTGTGCTTTGAGGAGTCGAAACGTAAAGCTGCAAGGAAGTATTCAGAAGGCCATAAACATAATAGAAGAGAAGATGGTAGACGTGCTTTCTACGAAAGATCGCAACTCAAAAAAGAAAACTATCGAAAGAATGGAAAAAGAAATAAACAATGTCCTGAAAATGATCAATGAACAAAGTTATAAAATAACAGAAACAGGGGGCGATTTTAACAGCAGATGTCAAGAAGGTGTATTCACTCAACCACAAAAATATTGTATGATTTTTTTTATCAAAGAGGTCCTTCAAACACCATTTATACATCATTTAATCATTAGCTCATTTTTTTGTTTTTCTACTTTGATTTGATGTACTTTTGATCTACTTTTATTTTCATATTCCAAACATAGAAATCAATTGTTATAGTAAAGAATAGTATCAGAACGTTATAGTAAAGCTAGATATGTGAACGTGTACGATGTGATTCCTCCATTATCCTTCAAGATAATGAAAATAAAAACAAATTTCAAAAATTTTGAAAATTTCAGATGAGGCATCGATTTCAATATTTGTCTAACATTTATCCCTTGAAGGATAATGGAGGCATCACATCTACATGTTCACATATCTAGCTCTACTATAACATTCATTTCATATTTCATTCAGTGCCATAAGCACAAACAAATTTCAATATATATATATATATATATATATATATTATATATATATATATATATATATATATATATATATATATATATATATATATATATATATATATATATATATATATATATATATATATATATATATATATATATATATATATATATATATATATATTTATATATATATATATATATATATATATATATTATTTTCAATGTTTTTAGCAATAACATGCTATTTTCAATGTTAAAAATAAAAACTTTATTTTCGTTAAAACAATTACATTAGTAAGATTGAGATTAAATTCTCGCTTAACTCTTGGTGAAACATAATTGAATATTAAATTAAATTAAACTCCTGGCTTAATGTTTCACGATTATATTTAACATGAATTAGTCAACATGTTTCGAGCGTGAGCTGATTTTCAATACTCAGTCTTGGAAATTCATGTTAAATATAATCGTAAAACATTAAGCCAAGAGTTTAATTTAACTTAACTTAAGATCAGTAAGAGTACGTACGGGCTTCGTAGACATTTCATTTCGAAGCGCACTTAATATTCACTCTCAAAAGTGATAGTAGGTTCATTATCGTTGACATTTGTGTAGACAGCTCCCTGAGAGTTTTATTTGAAATATTTCGATATTCTGATTATGAGTTTCAGTATTTACTAGTATGAATGATTTGTGAATCTTGAAACCAGCTATCTTTTTGCCCGCCTGGGAGTGATCTGGAGCGATTAGACATGGAACCATTCTTACACACTGCAGGCAGATTTCCGTTGTGTTCTAATAAAATGTCTATGAAGCCTCTACATACCCTTACTAATGTTGTCATGAGTAGGAATCTAGAATGCTAGGGAGAGTTTATTCGTCTTTTCTTCGATACGTCAATGTTCACAAAGTGATGTTATTTCCGTTCATTCGGCCATAGAACCTGTGGACGTTTTGAATTTCATCGATTCTTGATTGATTGATTAAATAATAATGATTATTTGACTGATGACTAATAATAATGATGAAACAATTGTATCTTATTATCATTCAACAAGATCGATGATTTTTCGAAGCACACTCAATATTCACTCTTGAAAATGATAGGTTCGTTCTTGTTAACAACATTTGTGTAGACAGCTCCTCGAGAGTTTTATTTCAAATATTTCGATTAAGAGTCTCATTATTTACTATATATATATATATATATATATATATATATATATATATATATATATATATATATATATATATATATATATATATATATATATATATATATATATATATATATATATATATATATATATATATATATATATATATATATATATATATATATATATATATAAGAAAATGAACACTAGAACATTCATTTGAAAAATTGAAATTAATCAAGAGAATGTTATAGCAGAGCTAGATTGTGAACGTGTACGATGTTGTCTCCATTATCCTTCAAGGGATAAATGTTAGAGAAATATTGAAATCGATGCCACACCTGATGGAAGTGCGAGACATTCCAAATTGGCCCCGTATTTCAGGGGCCAATTTGGAATAAACGCGAGCATACTACTAACGCAATCTATTGACATTTAAAAACATCGTTCGATGATATTTGTCAAATAGACATTGCAATTTAGTAGATACCTACGGGTATAGAAGATATGTGAAATTTCGATGCTTGGTGACTCTGTAATCTGAGAGAGGTGTTTTCTACTGATTTCTATAGATGGAATTGTAGAGTATTCATTACTCTACGATCTTCCACTTGAAGTCACAAGAAGATGCTTGGAGGTTGAAATCGTTGCCTCACTTCGATGGACGTGGTGCGACTGACGAGTTCCTTGCAGAACGAAACATATATGTCTCGCACTTCCATCAGGTGTGGCATCGATTTCAATATTTCTCTAACATTTATCCCTTGAAGGATAATGGAGACATCACATCGTACACGTTCACATATCTAGCTCTGCTATAACATTCTCTATTAATTTCAATTTTTCAAATGAATGTTCTAGTGTTCATTTTCTTAAATATTTCATTCAGTGCCATAAGCACAAAAATTCCATTTCCTTATATATATATATATATATATATATATATATATATATATATATATATATATATATATATAGAGCCTAATAATTTAAAGTATGTGGTAAAAAGAAGTATAACTTATTATCCGGCTATTTATGTGGCAAATGGAATGCATATATTGCATATTAAGTGATAAGATTTCATGACTTTTTCAGATTCAAATGAAGAACCAGAACTGTCAAAACACCTAGTCGACACTCCACATTTTGCACCTGTTGTCCCAAATACAGCAGTATATTCAGTGATCCTCCAAAATGAAGACAGGTTCTTGAAAAAATGTAATATAATGTTTTATTGACGTAAACGTTATCATTTATAGGCCTCCAATTGACACTAAAACTCCTCTTATGGATAGTACATCTACGAAAAAAACAAACACTACCAGAAAACGCGCCACTTCTAAACTCATAAAACTTCAGGCAAGACCTAGCACTGTGGAAGAAGAAGAAAGTAAATCTACTCCTTCAGAAGATAGTTTCCAAATATCAGATATTGCAGAAAAAGTGCAAAACAAGGAAAATAATTCAGTGAATCTACCTGAATGCGAAGAACTAAAACAAGAAAGGAAATTATGTTGTAGGTTTGTACTAAAAATTATGGAATAATTATTTCAAAAAATATTTATCTACTCAATTATTACGTTTAAGATATCTAGAAAAATATCCGTTGGCAATTACTGGTAGTCAAGCATCACAGAGTCCCTTAGTATCATATCCCACTCCAATACCACCAATTACTTATGAAAACTTGAGGCACAAACACAAAAAGCAATAAAGAAAATGTCCGTGAAAGCATTTGGAAAATTTGCAGATGTAGTTAAAACAAAAACGAAATTAATAATAAATATGACTGAAAGGATAGGCCTGGAAGATCCTGACAATTTACCCCAACCTAAAATCACTTCGGCTTTACCAGGTATGAGAATACATACTTCGATATATTTCATACACTTTATATAATATAATATTCTTAACTACATATTTATCTAGCAGTTTTAGCTGAATCAACGTGGCCAGTTATTTCCAAAATGAAAAAAACCATGCCTAGTATTTCAAATGTAACAACTACACTTACACCCTTTAAAACTCCATATCAGGAACCTGGCACTTATGTCATGAACCATAAAGGCAACATTTTGAATGTACCTATAACTGAAATCTTGAGTGCATCTAATAATGCATTATCAGAGTTGAAAAATATGTCGTCTGACAGGAGCCTAAGTAGTTTTAGTGAATCAGAATGTGTCTACACTTGGCCTGGATTACAAAGGTAATTGCAGAGATTGGTGCTTTATTTTTTACTATACTATATTGCATCATTGTGAAAGAAATATTAGTGGATAATAACTTAAATCGTTCACTTACTGTAGTTCAAGATATGTATCAGAAACTGTAAATAATTATAGTATCGAATGCCTTTAGCGTTGTTAGTTGTAAAATAAAACAGTTTCCCATTGTAGACATTCTACAATTCAATCAGACGACTCTGAATGTGCAGTTACAGAGAATATAATTGACAAAGATTGTCTGACACCTTTTATGAGAGCTTTAGGCAACTTAAAGAAAGGTAGACTTTTTGAAAACCGTCATCAAATAATTCCTCTAGAAGAAACTTCGCCAAGTTTCACAAGGCTCATGGATTTATTGGAGGGACTTTCAAATATCAATAATAGATTAAATCAGAAGGCCCTCAGACAGGTGCAGTTAATGTGGAATCCAGAAAGAAGATGCAGCTTCCACAGTTCAATGAAAAGTTTTAAGAGAATCCATTATACAATAGATTCCAAAGCACTGTCAGGTGAAATAGGTGGAAATAATAACTTAAATTTTTTTGAATACTTATACTACTTTTTCAGCTCACTCCATCGTTCAGTCTCTAACATCAAGCTCATCTGAAACCACCATAGATAAATTACAAGGTGATCTCTCCAAAAATAATACTTCAACACATAATGAAAAATATGAGGATTCAAGTGACACAAAAGAAGATACTACTGAGAAATTTGAGACTGAAGTTACAAAGGAACTGAGAGAAATATATAAAATTCCCAACCTAAATGCCAAGGAGGTTGGATGTAATATGTCTGAAGTAAATTGGAAAACTGTAAACCTTGAATTATCTGAAATACATCTAATATCAATACCTAATAATAGAAGCTTCAGAAAAAAAATTGAAGAAGACAAAATGCCCAATGATGAAAAATTAGAGGAAAGTGATTTCATAATAATAAAAGATAGATATACAACTCTCTTAAAGTTTTTCTACCTAATATTTTATGGACTGATATACTTTTGCATGGCTGCTATGAATTTCGCTTGTTGAACCATTTCTGTCAAAATTACCAAATAGAAACTGAATAATTATAAGAAAATGTGAAAGTTAAATTATTGTACATACTAGTAATGTTATTAAATTAATGTGAACTTTGAAAATCTGACTGCCTCATTTCAAAATCTTAGACAATTTTTATCTACACAAAATAGTTCTTATAACAAAAAAAATCCAAACTCACCTTCATGTCCTCAGTAATTTTTAAGAAAGTATATGCCATACCACCGCCAATTATCATCTCATTTACTTTGTCTAAAAGATTTTCAATTAATTGAATTTTATCTGCAACTTTAGCTCCACCAAGTATAGCCAGGAAAGGCCTAAAATAAAAAAGTTTCATGATATCAAAATAAACTTTTTAATAACTCACTTTTCAGGATTTGTCAGTGCTTTTGAAAAGTAGGTTAATTCTTTATTGAGTAGAAAACCAGCACATCTCTGCTCAAAACCTAAAAATTTCAAAAAAATCATTAGTTCGCAACACTCATTTCATTCAAATATACCTTCCCCCATCATTGAAGAATGAGCTCGATGTGCTGTTCCAAAAGCATCATTCACATAAATATCTCCTAATTTTCTCAAGCTATCTCTAAATTCTTTCACTTTTATAGGATCAGCTTTGATTTTTTTGCCAGTAGAATCCACCCCTTTTCCTTCTTCCTCAACATGATATCGAAGATTTTCTAATAGAATGATTGAACCAGGAACTGGATTAGCACAAGCACTCTCAACTTCTGTTCCTACACAGTCATTTAGAAAAATTATGTCCCTAAAAAAAAATTTCTGAGTTTTCTTTTGGCCCAAGAGCAGATACCTACTTATTAAGCAGTTTCTTCAGTTCATCTGACACCGGTTTCAGAGAATATTTAGCAATTGGTGTGCCATCAGGTCTTCCCAAATGAGAACACAATACCACACTCTTTGCTCCCTTTTCAAGTGCATAATTAATACTTTCAAGAGATGCAACAATTCTCTGATTATTTGTTATAACGCCGTCTTTCATAGGCACATTGAAATCCACCCTGAAAATAAAGGAAAACTGGTATTCAAAATAGTTCAAAAATAGTGCAAAATTCAGTATTTAAATTTAATATCTCAAAAATTCAATATTTTAGTTATTTAAATTTTTTTTATCTCTCGTGGCACAATTTACCTCATAAGAATTCTCTTCCCAGTTAAATCAACTTTACCAATACTCAGTTTATTTAGAGCCATCGTAATTTGTCAGAAAACTTTGAAATTTCGGAATTTTCAAAATTTGTCCGGTAAATGCAAAGAAATTGAAGTGTCAAATAGAGGTCATTTTCGTATTAGCAACTGGTATAAAATAAGCATCACAGAAAATGAACAGTGTTAAGCCACAGCCTAACTTTACTTACCTAATACCTAACTTTTAAATAATACCTAACTTTTTCCATCTCATAATTGTGTAAAAACAAAAATCTGCGTTTTAGTTATTGTGCTGTTCTGTAATGTATAGTGCATAGAAAGTGTTACTGTGTTTTTTTCAAAAACAGTAAATCGAGCAATTTTCAAATATTTTCAGCAATGTAAATTAACGGATATGTAAATAAACAAAACTGTCGCATCTAACGACAAGACGACCGTGGAAGAAACGTTACCGTCAACAGCAAACGGTATCGAGCCATGATACGCAACTTTCTTTTGCCCAGTTGGCCGAGTTGAACTTTGTTGACATGTGGTTTCATCAAGACGGTGCCACATGCCACTTAGCTCGTGAAACAATGGACATGTTGAAGGATGAATTTGGTGAGCAGCTTATCTCTCGATTGGCCGCCAAGATCATGCGATTTTACGCCTCTGGATTATTTCTTGTGGGGTTATGTAAAGTCGTTATTGTATGTGGACAAGCCGAACACGATTGAATCCTTACAGGATAACATAACACGCGTAATTCGTGAGGTACAGGCCGAAATTCTCGAAAAAGGAAGCAAAATTGGACCTTCCTAATGGACCATTTGATACGGAGCCGCGGACAACATTTACATCAAGTTATCTTCAAAATGTAAATGGCAAAAGCCAAGAACCAATTTCAATGAGAATTTTGAATATATGAAGCAAATTGAGTGTTTTATTCGATTTAAAAAAACTACCCTTAAAAAATCACCCATTAGCTACCTATTACAGAAGTTTTGACTGAGTAGTTCAAGCTTTAACAAAAAAGTATTAATTTTAATTTAATTTGTAATTTGGTTGATTACAATTATTCAATTATAAATAACGGTTGATCCAATTATAAAAATATGATTTTAATATGTAAATCATGGAATATAAACTTTTTTGAGAATAACAGCATATTTTTTTAAACTCTAGATTTTCCATCAAATGTAACTGAATGTTCACAAATAAACAGTATACAAATAATTAATTTTCATTAGATACAGACATACATGTAAATGTGTTTATTAATAACAATAAACTGTCTCCAGATGATTTGAAATGGGTTTTACCAGTACAATTTAAATTAACTAGATGGTCCCAACTAGAAAATTTGCAAACTTGTTATAAATAAAAATCGATTTTTAACCAAATTAAGAACACCTTCAGAGAATTATTAGATACTACCAATCCACAGTTCTTCCTACCTGTGCAATATTGAATTGGAATAACTGTTGATATCTTTTGCAATTTGTGTAACCACCTAAAGATAAGTGTTGTATGTTTTATATTTCATTACTGAAATTTTTAAATCGTAAGTCATATTTGGAGATAACTTACATATATTTCAATAAAATATTTGAGTTGTTGAAACTTCATATTTTCAAGCTAATAAACGTTTTTGGGTGTATTATAATTGTTAGGTGTTCCTCTTAGAAAAAAAGTGTATAAATAATTTCTATAGATAATCGCATGATCTTCAATTTTTATATTTTTATATAACGTAACGTTAAGCTGAAAAATTTTCTGAAATGGCAATTATTACTTCAAGCCATCCCGTGGTTCGAAGATCGGTCCGTTTACTCACTCACAAAGTATAGATATATATATATATATATATATATATATATATATATATATATATATAAATATATATATATATATATATATAATATATATATATATATATATATATATATATATATATATATATATATATAGTAAATACTGAGACTCTTAATCGAAATATTTCAAATAAAACTCTCAGGGAGCTGTCTACACAAATGCTGTCAACGAGAACGAACCTATCACTTTCGAGAGTCCTATACCAAATTGAGGGGAATTTTACCTAGTGAAATATTCACGTAGGCTCCCTCTATCGGAGAAATTGGTATGTTCTGTGGTATACCTGTAGATGAACACAGAAAATCAATTTCTTAAGTCAGGTATTCCAACTAAATGTAGGAAAGATATAAATATACAATAAAGATTTCTAAGAACAATTAAAGGAAATTTAAAAATTTTTAAATAAAACATAAAATTGAATGTAAATTAACTAAAACTTAGGTAATCAGTCTGATGTGCTAACTGAAATATGCTTATTGAACATATTAAGTAGAGGGCTAGTGTTAACCTCTAACTGGCTATTGAGTAAATTACTTAAGTAAATTAAATTACTTCTAAAATGTGCAATTACAAATCAAAACTTGTTTTTTTTCACAATGTGCTGGAAGAATAATGTTTTTCTGAAATATATGTCACTGAAGACCGATAATCGAAGTGTTCCTGCTACAGCAACGCAAATTAAATACACACATCCACGATAAACCACAGAACCAACACCCAATTAACGCAAATGAAAATAATAACAAGTTTTCAGATCATCAATTGTTTGAGCGTTTTACTAATTTGTGGAACACCAATTTTTCTGTTGATGAAATAAAATTGCTGGGTAAAGGTTTCACACACAATATCCAACCGTCTAGATCAACTCATGAATTCGAACAACTTGGCATTGAAACAGAACTAGCAGTAAGGCATCTACCTGATAACAATATCATCAAACACCAAGCCCCAAAAATGATTTTTTGAAAAGAGAGTTTTTGAATTACAAAATTAATACATCTGATAAATTAATTAAAGCTGACAAAGGTAATACAGTTATAGCTTCAGATCGTAAGGATTATGTTCAGAAGACATTAGATTTTTTGAATACAGGTAGTTACAATATATTAAGAAGCGATCCGACAAATAAATTTCAGAAAAACGTAATATTAGCTCTAGAAAATTCCAATATTTCAATTAAAAATAACGAAAAGTTTAAACTTAGGTATCTAATCCGTTAATCTCACAATTGTATTCGTTAGTTAAATTGCATAAACCAGGATACCCGATTCGCCCAGTTGTTTCGTTCACAACCGCCTCAACATATTTTTGTCACTTGTCATTTTGTTATTAAAAAACATTGTAATTTTATACCTAAATACGCTATTAAAAATTCGTACGAATTGGTTCGCAATATTAAAGATGTCATTCTACCAACAAATTCAAAATTCTTGTCTTGGGATATCGTTAATCTGTTCCCAAGTGTGCCACCGAACCATGTATTAAAAATGATAGAAAAGCCTCTCAATAATAACTTTGTAGATCCAATAATGACGTCAGACATTCTTTCGCTTTTGGAATTATGTCTAGAACTAAACTTTTTTAGTTTTAACGGTCAGTTTTTTAGCAGTACTGAAGGTATGATAATGGGAAATCCGCTTAGTGCCTTATGTGCTGAGATATTAATGGACAATTTAGAGCATACTATCCACGACCATCCGTTGAGCCAACGTTTTCTATATTGGTTCAGATATGTTGACGATATTATTTGTTGCTTAACAGGATCGAAAAGACAACTTCATTATTTTCAAAATCTCATTAACTCGATACATCACAAAATAAAATTTACATTAGAAGAAGAACTTGACAACCCAATTAATTTCTTAGACCTAACAATTAAAAAATTAGATAATAAACATTCGTTCTCTATTTATCACAAACCATCACACACGAATACAATAATTCATAATACGAGTAGTTCGGTTCACCCAATACAACAAAAATGTCATCATTTAATAGTATGGTTAATAGACTTGTTAACCTTCCGCTTTCGAACGTTGATTTCAACAAAGAAAAAAGCTTAATTATGCAAATAGCCTCAAACAATGAATACCAACCCGAAATAATAAACAACTTAATAAACAAAAAACTTTTCAAAAGAGCGGTTTCAGAAGTTTATCCTCTTATTAAAGAAAAGTCAATATATAGTGTTTTATCATATATGGGGATATCAAGTTTGAAATTAAAATCACTTTGAGCAAGCTATAAGATTAATATTTCTTTACGGACCACTAATAACATTGGTAAAATAATCAAAAATTAATAAGAATCAAATGTGTTGGGTTTACAAAATTAAATGTGGCAGTTGCGAAAAATTTTATATTGGAAGAACTTTCAGAAATTTCCAAATTAGATTATCGGAACATAAAGGTAGTTTTGAGAAACAGAAAACAGATTCCCATTATGCTAACCATTTATTAGAAGAAAGTCATATATTTGGTTCAGAGTTTGAAATATTAAATAGAGAGATAAAGGTTCCAAGCTAAATTTTCTAGAATCATTACATATTAATAAATTCAAAAACTCGGGACTTTTACTCAATAGCCAGTTAGAGGTTAACACTAGCCCTCTACTTAATATGTTCAATAAGAATATTCCAGTTAGCAGATTAGACTGATTACCTGAGTTTTAGTTAATTTACATTCAATTTTATGTTTTATGTTCAAAAATTTTAAATTTCCTTTATTTGTTCTCAGAAATCTTAGTTGTATATTTATATCTTTCCTACATTTAGTTGGAATACCTGACTTAAGAAATAGATTTTCTGTGTTCACCTCCAGGTATACGATCCTTTTGTTAAATATCAGTGTTTTCTATGGTCCTCATTCCAAGTTAGTCATAGAACATACCTGGTATATGCTGTGAAAATAGCTATAAGTACTGACTTTGTAAAATTACACATAGTATTAATCCAGCATTTGATAAAGAAGTAGTACTTCGAAACGTCGTCATGCGTATTTTATATTTAATTATGAGAAAATTTTAAATATTGTTTTATTATGGATATTAATTTTCTTCAAGTATCGGCCTCATCAATTATCAATTCCTGTTTATATACGAAATTTGAAGGAAATTTTTTTTGCTTGTTTTTCACAACTTCAAACAATAGCCCTTTTCACTACTTACTTTCGGATTTGAATGTTATTTCTTTCGTTAAATAGCGATTTATTCAGCAGCAATGAGCAGAAACCATTACGACGACATTACAGCATCTCTATTCTCTATTAATGGGTCTTGCTTCGATGTTGCCAGATTTCCTAGTTCATGGCTTATAAGTAGAGTTAGGCAGTGCTTCGTCGTAGTATTAATTTAACAGTCATTACAGTTTCCCTTGATAATTTATTTGCAGCGTCATCTATAAACCTGGCAGCAGAGTTACAAAAAGTAAGGTTGTGTTTTTGGCTTCTAATTTAACTCCGTTTTATTATTAGGTATGTTCTGTGGTGTACATGAATTTGGCAACACGATAATATGGAGACTGCATTTCATAAAGAAGAAGATTGTAAAGCTGCCATGTTGAATTGTAGAATAATAATGCTATCTATAGTGCTTGATAATTAACAGTTTAAAGATAGTTTTGTTATGTAGCACAAATTTTTATAACACCTCATCATTAATTCTTATTCTGAATAACTATATTATTTGTAATAATGTCTATTACGTGCTCTATTCCTGGTTGCAATCGGCGATATAACCTTTCTGATGATACAAAACTCTACAGAGTACCTGCAGTAGCAATTGGCTGCAGCGAATCTAGTGGTTTGATATACAATGTAACTAATGAAAGAAGAAAAAAATGGTTTGAAGTTCTTGAAACGTGTGGCCTCAATGAAGAAAATTCTTCAAGTTACAGAGTATGCTCGAATCATTTCAAAGATGGTAAGTATTTAAAGAATAATATTAGTTTCAAGTTTATTTCAGTTTTTTCATCTAAGGAATGTAAACAATAATGTATGTGCTATTAAGTGAGCCTTGTTTCAGGGAAACCTTCACCTTTGTTTGATAGTAACAGTACAGATTGGGCACCTTCCCTTAATTTACCCTTTTTGGAAAATGTTACTGAAGGTGAGATCTTAGAACTCCAAGGGAGTAAAGAGAAAAGTAAACGAGGACGACAAAACAAAAGAGATACTAAAAGAGGAAATTCATCAGAAAGAAGTTGTCCAGTTCGTTCAAAATCAGTTGAAAGATCTAATTCACAGAGAAATAGAAATTCTTTCGCACGATCTAAATCAGTATGCCGTTCAAAATTTTTTGAGAATGAAAATTCATTAGAAAAGAAGGTAAGGGTATAAGTTATGCTAGTTAAATTAGCTTTTAATACTTTCTGCTACTTTCTAGAGTTCTGATCAACCATTTGTTTTTGTTGATATAAAAAAAATTAAAGAAGGTGCACCTATAACATTCAGGGATCTGACTCCCAGCTCACAAAGTCATAAGGAGAATATTATTAAAATGGAAGAAGTCGATGTTTCCTCAAGGTCTCTTGGTACTCAAACTAATGCTGATTTTTTGACTCCTTCAAATTGTGAAATGAATAAATTGGAAAACCAACATGATACACAGTTTCAAACATCAGCTGTACAAACTAATCCAGTTAGCATGCTTGAGCTTTTTGTTTCAGATAATTCGTCATTTCAGGTGAGATTCTTTCTTTATTTCCATATCGTTCATAGCTTACATTTAAGGTATCCAATGTTGATAATTTACCTATATTATTTAAATGCAATGTAGAAAAAGGTGAAGTCCAGTGATGAGATCACCTATATTGGTTAACTCATCCTGCCCCTTTTAACGTTAGATCAGTGGTGTTATAAAGGAATTTCAATATAATAGTTATTCAAAAATATATTTTTTCAGGCTTCTTTGGGTGAAATGATAGAATTTGTTAGAACACAGCTTTTAGATTATAATTTAAAAGCATTAGGGAAGTGGTTTTAAAATAAAGGAGTGTGCTTTGCATTTTCAAAAGGAAGGAGAAGAAGTTAATAATACAGAAGAAGAAGAAGCTAATACTGTTGTAGTACATCCAACTAGATTATTATCTTCCAATTGGAAGCTTTTAGAAGCTGTAGCAATAAGTCTAGATTTATATAGGTGAGTGAAAAATGAAACAATTTTTGTGGAATAGAATTTCTATTTTATGAATTCCATTTATTAGGTTACAAGACAAAAACAAGTCTGGTTACTCGAGAATACTGGATGGTAAAACTGAGACTATTGAGAAAATATCTAATAACTTTGATGGGAATGAGTCTTGGAGAAATCAATTGAAAGAAATAGATAATAACAATGAATATGCATTGAGAGACATTGTAATAAATGATGATGAAAATGGAAATCGGACTGGAACAGAGAGTCCTGTTGGTTCTTTAAATAAAAATGGTAAATTTTTTTATTTCTATCATTATAAAAATATATTTGAATGATTTATACTAAATCACTTGAATTGAACTGTGTTATAATAATAATACAATATTTAAATTACAAAAATACTTCATATAAAGTCAAAACACAAAATTCACTTGAAATTCATAATATTAATTTCATTTTTTGACCGTATGTAAGATATTGGTAAACCTTATAAAGTTGAAAAGCAATTTGATATATAGCGGCTAATACCCATCGGTTGAAACTCTTTTATCTTTGTTTACAATTTATACCTGATAAGTTTCTTACTTTCATTAGTCACTGATTACTTCACTGTATAATTTTTTGTGGGTATTTTCTTCGAAAGATTTTTATTTCTCTTTCAGGAAGTAATTATTTTTGATTAAAATACTACTTTGTTCTCTATGTTTGTTTACTACTAAAATACTAAAAATACTACTTTGTTCTCTTTGTTCTAAATGTTTGGGTAAGAATTTTCCATAAAAAGTTCAGAAAATTTCTCGTTCCTATCTTTGCTTTATTCGTATCTTCAATATAGCTTACTTTAAGATTTTAAAATTTTTCATTCTTCTGGCACAGTTTTCATGGAAAACAGATAAGCAATTCTTACCAGTCTTAACGCAGCATTTGAAATTTTTCGTGGCCAAATTATCACCACTTGCACTTCCTTTGTTATTGTGATCAAATTCATCATCTTCATTCGGCGCCATCATACTCAATATTGATGCGATTCATCAAAAATAATGTGATCAATAAAATTAGTTACATATTTTGATTGCTAATATTACAGATATTTATGTTGATTTCTTTTGGATCCTAAATGTAATTGAAATGGAAAATAGAGAAGCGATTAAGTTTTTCTTCCTGTTTTTTCTTTATACAATAAAATTTTCATTGAAATTGTTTGATTCATTTCAGTTCATTAGGTACAACATTAACTTAAAATCTTTAATTAGTCTAGACATTATATAAATAGTAGTAGTTTCCACTTGAATTTAAAATAATACTTCATAAATATTTTATTACAGCCGCTACATCACCAGTATTGCCACGAATTACCAGCGTTATATCTATTGGAGAATTGTTGAAAGATACAACGCCAAAAAGTACTGTGAAGAAGAGCGCGTCCCGCAAAAAGTTAGCATCAGCAGTAGTACCATCACCGAAGTCGACTCCTACTATAACTCGCATAACGCCTAGAAATTCTTCAGTTGTGCGAAAGAAACCTATTGCTAACCTAGCATCCCTGATAAGTTCATCGCGCAGTAAAAAAAAAATACCATATATCAAAAATATGAGACGGACGCGGTTAGAAAATAACACTGTGATACAACGTATACTAGGTACATATAAAGTACCTAGAGTGGTTCTTCATAAATTGCCAGATACCGTTTTTGAAAAAAGTGGTCGAGTCCCATTTTCTTCTTCTCTTTTATACACATATACGCATAGAAATTCTAGTCCTACTAAGAGTAGGTCAAAGAATAAAGCAGTCAGTAATAAATCGACGCAACGACTCTGGGTATCTGGTTCATCTAATGACGCAAACAGTTCTACTAAGATCGCACGGGCAAATGAAGTGAAGAACTCGTCTTTACCGTTCAAGTCTGTGAAAAACATACCTTTGAAGCTTTCTCAATCGTCTGGCGTGGCTGGGTATCTACTGGTACCCGACGTCGGTGCTATGGGCGGTAAGGCACCTCTCATGTACGTGCCTAAGCCAAATGAGGAAAATATCGATCGAAAATTAGGAAGCCTCAACCACAAAAATTCCGATGATCCTACGCCCACAGAACACGATATCAACTTGTCAAATATCTCGGACAGTGCCACAAATACAATGGCGGAAATGATTCCCAGTAATGTTGCACAATTGGGATCTCCACGTGACGGTTTGTCGTTTACCCAGAAGCTTTCGAAAGTGACAGCATCCAAAATAAACAAAGTGGAGAATCCTAAGTTAACTCGAAAACGCGGACCTTCTAAAAAAATTCAGGAGTCTCAAGAAGAAAGAAAATGTATAATTCTGGTATAAGTGTTGAGTCAGATCCCAAAGATGATGTCGATGAGGACATATTGACCAAGAGTGATATTTTGGAAGAAATATCCAATGGCGGCAAGGCATTATTAAGGTCAGCAAAAATTTATATACAAATGCATAACCATGATTTTAAAACAGAAAATAAGTTATTGTGAGAGGCATATTAGGTTTTTCGGCTCACTAAAGCTGCTGAGTTCAATTTGGGAATGCTTTAGACTGTAGATCTATTGGAGCTATATTCATCCATAACCATGACCTCTATTTGAGCAATAATAATTTATGTAGAATATTGATATCATATTTTTGTTGTGACTCAAATATTTTTCCATTGAACCCATTATCAAGACTAACTATAATAAAGTATTACAGAGTATAACAAAGGTGATACCTGGGAAATAGATATTACAGTGCATAATTTAATTTCGTTGGAATGAAAAGTTAGATGCAAGTTTAGTGGTAGTTGTAAATAAATCTTGAATATGAATTAACTAATCTTTAACGCACTGGAATTTGTATTATGTATTTACAACTAGTCTCTGCTATATAGTCTCTGTTATAGCATTATCAAATATGAATTCAAAAGTGCTAAATATACTCATACTTGGTAGGATAATAGAATAATATAGGTAAAACTGTAATGCAAAATGCAAGGATTTTAGAATTTGTATTAAATTCAAAATTTATTTGTAATATTTATTCATTATCAAAAATTTGGGTATAATATTAAATGATGTAATTGAAAATTTATTGAAGTTATTTGTAAATGCTATAATTTTGATATTTTCATTTACTTAAAAATTGAGGTTTAAATATGATTTTCTTTCTTATTGTGAATATTCAAAATATTACTGACTTCATATAAAGAGATAGGCGTGTTGAATTGTGCTGGCATTATGTAACATCTAAAGCACTAAACATAATCCTTGTAATCTGATGCTTGTTACATTTTTTACTATTATATTCAAGTTTGGAAAGGTGTTGACATATTTTGGAATTACCTATTCAATTTGCATAATATCCAATATTGCATTGTTCAATATCAAAATTATTGTATAATATTCATAAAAGAATGTGTGCTCTATTGAATCACCACATAAAGTGACATGAAATCCACTTTTTTAACAAACGTGTTTGGAAAGAAGAACATAAAAAGATTTTTTTTATATTTATCACGTCAATATCCAGTAATAGGGTTAAATTCAAATCACACAACACAATTGAATAATAGTTACAAAAATATTTGTAAATATGATAGATTATTTCAGTATTTTTTTCAATGTTGTCAATATCCAGTAATAGGGTTAAATTCAAATCACACAACACAATTGAATAATAGTTACAAAAATATTTGTAAATATGATAGATTATTTCAGTATTTTTTTGAATGTTGTTTTTAACTTCCTTTCTTCCATATTTTCTTTAGATTATTGTATTCAGTCAGCATATTTGTTGCATGTGAAATGACAACTTGATATGTCTTCTAGAGATCAGTAATAGAAAGCAAATTAACATATACTATATAAAATTTTGACAATTATGTGTAAAAAGTAGGTGTGTTATTTATATATATTAAATATTCTTAATATAATATATATATATATATATATATATATATATATATATATATATATATATATATATATATATATATATATATATATATATATATATATATATAATAAAGTGTAATTGATAATATTATACTATGTTTTGTAGGTGTCCTTATTGTCTGAAGAACTGCAAGGATGGATTGGACTTCATTAATCACCACAAAACAACAGGTTGCAAGGGTAAGAAGAACCTTTCCCCTATAAGGACAAATAACAAGAAAAAAATATGCACCGAAGGTTTCCACGATTGTAATGTGTGTGGTAAAGTCTTTGTTAAACCATCTCAACTGGAAGTTCACTTACAAAAACATGTTGAATACGAGGTGTGGGATGAAAAATGTGCAGAAGTGAGTAAAACATGAAATTTATGAAATATCTTTTATCCCTGTTTTCATCTTCAAATAGAAATATTTTGAGTTAATCAATTTATGAATTATAGTATAATCTATGAGTGTGGTCTACAGTTTGTTCCGTTTAACAGTATGTATTTTGTTAACTATTACTTCTTAAGATGAGTTCATCTGTCTAACCTATTTTTAACAAAACTTGAAAATTTTCATATATTTTATCATCAAGTTTATTAAGAAAGTAAAATTCTGATAGTCAAATATCAAAATAAAACTCTCGGTTACGTTTTCATCCCATACATTTTCAAAAAGTTAAAAACAATTTTTCTCTTGAGTTGCAATTTTAATATATTTTTTAAAATAACATCTGTTTAAATATTGAAAAAATTAATAACTTGTTTCCCAAAAATTATGAAATCAAAATGTATTAAATGAAAAATCTTTATTTTCCACATATTCTAAAATTTTTTGATAAATCAACTGTGAGATGATTGACAATACTAAGATACAAGTAAATTTGAGAAATTTCTAGCTTTTCTAATTTTTGAACTTGTATACTACTGAATGAAGAATCTAATCGCATTAGTATGCAGCCTAGTTTTACAGTGATAGTTTCAAATGTACAAATGAAGTTATTAAAAAAAGACGGGTTGCACTCCGGGAGTGCCGGCATAAGTGAAAACTTGAATATTAATGTTGTGCATTTTTGATATTTTGGAATGGTTAGAGAATAATTTTGTACGAATTGCTTTCATTATCAGTATAAAAGTATTATTATTTATGTGGTGGAATACAATTCATTTATTGCGCTATCGTACACAAACATGACAATTTATATTACATTAAAAATTTAACACTTCAGAACTATTACAATTATTTTACATTAAAAAGTTTATCTCTTAGGAAAATCAACTTCCATCCATAATTTCAACGACTTTTTCATCATCATCTTTACCAGAACCATCATCGCTAATCTCTAAAACTGATACGATAGGTTTATGATAGCTGAAGTAAGAAACGAACAGTTTTGATTCGAACCTATTTAAATGTCTAATAAAGACCGCATCAATAGTAGTTTTGTATTTCGTTGTGCTAAGATTGCGATCATTTGACATAGTTAAACCAAATTCATAATTTAAAAATTCAATTAATAATGGATTTTTATCGTCTGCAAAGTTTATGTTGAAATCTCCACTCAAAATCATTGGCAATTTATCAAAGCTTTTTCCAATTTTTTTTTTGAAGCAATGCAGATGCGTCATGAGAATAAATGAATAAATTTTCGTACAAGAAGTCTCGTATAGCACGCAATGACTTATCTGGAGAGATGTAAACGGCAACCATAATAATAAACTGATTATCACCAGAGTGGCAACGACTTATACAAATATCACCGATATCAGAAACAGTAGCATTAAACATGCTGTTGTATTTCACATGCACATCCATATAATTTGTACAATAATGAACTGTGTTCATATTTTGATAAATGGCTACTCCTCCCGCTGGACGATTATTTCTTCTGAAACTCGCAACAAAGTTGAAATTCGGAATTTCAATTATTTCATCGTTACCCATATGAGTTTCTGATAAAATTAAGACATTCATCTTTTTAACAAGAGCGTCAATTGTAGATCATTTACATGCGCACGTCAACTTTGACAATGGAATGAAAAATACACACGAACATTCGCGCAAGCGCCTTGCGCCGCCTGCCCTCTCTCCATCCGTCTTACGAATTCTCGATCAGGTCACGTGTCCTGACGCGAGTTTAGAAATTTACACTCATTCCACCAAAAAAATACACAGCGCCGCTAAAGAAGTTTTCACTTCAAAAATTAAATATGATTTCAAATTATATATGATTATTATATTTCCTATAATGTTTGCAGAAAATTTAATCTCGGTTGTTAATAATATTAGCTTCTTCAGCTTTCTAATTGTAAACATCCTTAAATGCAAGAATTTTTCTTTTTAGTGTCCAAAGAGATTTGCAACCACAGAAGAATTACAAGATCATTTTTTGGATAGACATTCTTGGAAAATAAAAATAGCAAAGTTCGAATGCGAAGAATGTGAGAAAAGGTTCACCACACGAAAGAGGCTAGAATGTCACATAGAAAAGAAACATCCACTTTCTACCAAAAAAAAAGGCAACATCAATATTCGTTGTAAATTTTGTAGAAAAATTTTTGATATAGAGCACTACAGACAAGTACATTGGAGAAAATGTCAAGAAATGAAAAGGAAACGAGAAATTAAAGATTGCAGTAGTGAAATTACTGATAAGAGTTTGGATGAAATGCCTATAGTAATTGATAAAGTTAAAATTACCAAAGCCCACAGAGATATGAAAGTAAAAGTAACAACAAGAACATCAGACAAAGACAAATTAATAAGAAGTAGACGGCAAGTTGAAAATAATGAAATTATAGAAGTACCAAGAAAACCTACTGCAATCAGAACTATAAAAAATGATCACTTAAATGATGATCTTGAAGCACAACTTAGCAGAATGTTCGAAGAAGATATTTCACAGGATTCTTCATCTTCGGAATATGAACATGAAGAACTCCTAGAAGAAGGTTTTGAAGATGAACTCTCAACTCTGAAAAAAAATTTA
Source organism: Henosepilachna vigintioctopunctata (assembly GCA_030704895.1). NCBI lineage: Eukaryota > Metazoa > Arthropoda > Insecta > Coleoptera > Coccinellidae > Henosepilachna > Henosepilachna vigintioctopunctata. Next base: position 2,455,638 of record JARQZJ010000035.1, on the reverse strand, counting down.
GAACTTAATGGAAATAAAGGAATGAAAAGGTTAATGAAATTGAAAGAAACAATCAGTAACGATGAATACTTTTGAGCATTCTCCAGTGAAAATTGCAAAACTAGATGAGGAATTTGGGATAGGTGATAATGAATTGCTAAATAGTAATTTGATAGAAGAAAGTGGTATAAAAAATGAGAAGAAAATTGATTTCAAAAGCTTATTGAACGTTGATGATAGCACCAATGATATTGTTATTGAAGAACTGGATGACAATGAATATTTTACAATGGATGAATCAACACATAGAGAATAATTTACCCAGGAATATTTTTATTTAGTTTTATTCATTATTATAGTTAGTATTTTAAGGATAATTCTATTATTATTTGGAGATATATCAATATTTTAAATTTTGTCAAAGTTACATTGTACATGTGTATAATAAATCCCAAATCTGCACTCCAATTTATATATATATAATATATATATATATATATATATATATATATATATATATATATATATATATACATAACATGATATAAACAAATAAACTTAAACATCGCATAAGAGATGGATTAAATGTATTATTTTTTTTAGATGAAATAAATATACTATAGTAGATTTTGATTTTAATTAATTTCCTGATTAAATTAAATTTCTATTTCAAATATATTTTTCATCTTAAATATCTTATTTATAGATTATTATAGATCTCATTTATTATTTAAATATTGCAAATGCAAAACTGTAAACTACAAGAAGTTTGATGAATATTTATCTAAAATTAAAGGATTTTTTCCTCATATGTTCTAAAACAGTTTGTTTCAATATACTCAGCTGAACAAAACCTGCAAGAGAATGATTTCACTAACAATAGATTTATAGGTTGTGTCTGATTTTATAATAAGTGTAGAAAAAAACCAGATCCATATGAAATAATCTAGATTGGGTGATTCAGTAAGACATAAATGATATAGGGCAGAGGCACTGCTTGTGGCCACCCCACTCTAATTGATGAAAAATGAGTATCAGTTCTCATTTTGATAAATATTAATAAGTATCAACATTTTATTAAGCAGTCATTACTTGATTGACTAAACCTAAGGAAATTGTATGGCTAAAACTAGAATATAATGGCCAGAAGTGCGGAATTTTGAAGTTCTGTAAATAATTTTAATTGACATTAAATCTGTATTTGCACTAGATTTTCTGAAAGGGCCGATCTTGAAACATAAGTTATGTTCAACACAAATTACTTCTCCAAATCCTGCATTCTTTCATTTTAGAAGAAAGATTGAAAAAACCTTAAAGTGGTGCATCTGCCCTCATCAAATATGTCAAAATACATTCAGAACAAATAATATTGTATTTATTAATTGTTCCAACTCTTTCAGTTATGAGGCAATCCTATATATTTATGAATATAACTGTATATTTTTAGTGTTTATTAAAAATAATGTGGCAGTTTCAAAAATACATAATATAATATTGATAATTTGAAAACGAAGTACACAATTGTGAATATATTTTGATTAGTTTTTACTTAAGAATTGGCAGGCTTTAGCTTATCTCATAAATAGATTTGTTAAAATCTGTTATGATAATGTTATATTATGATTTGTTAAAGTTGTCTGTTTTGGTTTTATTTGGTAACATTTTAAAATATTATATATAATTTATACTTAGACTTATTTCACCTTGAAATTATTGAGGAAGTTTTTCTAGTAATTAACACCATAATGCTGATTATCTTCAGCATTATAAGGTCCCTCAGTAGTAACAAAATCTTTTATCCTGAAATAAAGATTACCAAATCTTTCGTTTTATTTCATGGAGCTATACGCAAAACATTCTATTACTGAATATGTATATACTCTAAAACTTGACACGACCCCCTAGCCAAATTTCAAGAATTAATCAAGAAAAAGTATTATTTTGAAAGTCATTAAACAATAACGAAAGTGTGAATTTTCATTATAAAAAATAATTACTTTGAAAACTTTCCATATATCATTCTTTCTTTTTCTAGCTTCAGTTTTGAGCGATGTTTTTTTTTCTTTCTTATATTTTTTCTTTGTAATAATCCTAGTTTTGTTCTCTCATCTCCTATTATAAAGGAGATTTTTAGTTTAGGTATCAAGTTAGACATAAAACAAATTTATAAAACATGTAAAAAATAGACAGTTGCAACGATTGAACGAATAAATTTTAAGCTTTGTATACAAAAGCACACATTATTCCTTGATAAATGCAAATAATTAAATACATTGTTTCATTCAAAACAAAAATATTTACACAATCTCTGAAAACCGGTTGAAGCAATTAAATTCCGTAAAATGCCGAATTTTACAAAAAATATTGCCCTAAAATACACGTCCAGTGAAGTTACAATTTAAAAATTCTAATTGTTTAAATATATTTTCATAAAATCATCATCGTTAATTTTGTGCCTCAACAGAATATTCACATTTTTAAATGATAACCCAATTGTATGTAATAAAATTTTTTATTTTTTAATATTTATATAGAATATTGCATATGCAATATTGTATATAAATAATAATACTATCCAGCAATATAGCCAATTAACCATTATAGAGTTCCCAATGCCAATTTTAAGTTTTTCAAGTCTCAATATTGGTATACGGTTGGTTTCGATGTAACATTTTTTTAATATTCAGAATAATTTTTTCATGGAGAGGCAAAAGGGTTTCCTTTACTTCAAAGTGCCACGCGTTTCCGAAAACCATTGTATGCAATAAAATTGTGTGCTGCGAAGCAGAATTGTTAACCGACTGAATCTCGGACTTATGGATTTGATTTTCGTCCTTCAGAAAGTTCTACGGCGTACATAGCTTTCTGTAGAGGACATATTGTATCGTTTTAAGTGGCATTGGTCATATCTTCTGATGTAGATGGAATCTCTACTGGAATTGCCCTATAAAATTTTTCCGTTGAAAAGCACCTTATATACAATAGCCACTAATAATTTAAGTAAAATTGGAATTTTAATTCAATTTTTAAGAAGAAAATAAGTTGCTTTGTGCTATATTCTATGTAGTATTTTTCGTTTAAAGCGTCAACCATATCTTAACTCTAATATTTGAGGTTTTTAAAAAATCTGGTATTGACAAGAAAATTAAATTTATGTGTTATATCCAACATTAAGTAATGCGGCTCTTACGACTATGGTTGACTTCTTTCTCTGTATTCCAAGCAGTTTTCTTTAATGATTTGTGTGCTTATATCAAGCGTTCGATCAACATCGCCTCGTTTGTTATAATTTTGTTAGATAGTAGTTTTTTTATCAACTTCCAAATATTCTCGATTGGGTAGAGGTGTGTCGAATTTCCAGACAAGTCAAGCCCCTTCATTTGTTGTATGATATTAGTTTAGTTACGTGACAAGGATCCAATCGTGTATGAATATATTGCTTATTTCGGAGCCTGTTCAGAACTTGATGAAGTATTCTTGTCTTTCGAGCGATGATTACTGACGATGGACCACATATTATTCAACAAAAGACAATTTCACGTAAATAAATAAATCTCCATATGTAGACAATTTCTACATAAATAAATCTCCACGGCAGATTTATTTATTAGATTATATATGGCCATACAAATATCATATAAAAACTACAAAAGAACCAAAAAATGGATAACTTGTAGCATTCTGTTAGTTTATAATTAATAATAATATTATCAACAATAGCATTCATCTTCAGCAGTCTACAACACTCTGCAATGTTCCTATATTTTAAAATCGAAAATTTTTTCAAGTTTTCACTCTTCATATTTGGAGGTAGTTTATTGTATGTGTTAACTGTTTTGAAAAATACTAATTCTGTGCTGCCTTGGTGTTGTTATGATCCAAAATAGAATTACTTTTATTTCTCGTCCCGTAGCTGCCTAACATCACTAAATTTTGTCACATTATTCAATAAATAGTTCGATGCTAGTCCCATCTCAATCTTGTGAATGAAAGCTAATGCATTACTCTACAACAGCGGTTCCCAACCTGGGGTACGCGTACCCCTGGGGGTACGCAACGACCTGGTTGGGGGTACGCCGAAAATATTTGGTAATGGCGTACTTTATTTTACAGTACAGTACTGGCGCGCCTAGTCGTCCGATGGTCTGACTCACGCTCGCTCGTCAAGGTCAGTTCGCCCTCTGCCGCTCCCCCTCCCCCACTCACTTAGCCACTATCACAATGCACTGCTACCGTCACGTCGTAAACGACTTTCAAAAAATTATGGGAAAGATGGCGTAGTTTCTTCTTATTTGGCATCAGTTAATAGAGATAATGAAAATGCTTTGGAAGCCTCTTTCAAAATAAGCTACCATATTGCAAAAAGTGGTAAAAACCACACAATCGGTGAGGATTTGATAGCCCCTTGTATAAAAGATGCTGTTCAGTGTATGTTTGGTCAGGACTTTGTTCGTAAGGTGAACTCCATCCCGCTGTCAAACAACACAGTTTCACGGCGAATTCGAGACATTTCTGAGTACATTGAAAAAAAAGTTGTTGAGCAATTAGAAGACAGTGATTTGTTTTCCATCCAAGTTGATGAAAGCACGGACATTGCTGCTCTAGCAATCTTACTTGTTACTGCAAGGTATGTAACTCCCAACAAGGAGTTTGAAGAAAATCTGTTGCTGTGCCATGCATTAACTGAGCGTACTACAGGAGAAGATGTGTTCAATGTGATTCAGAGCTACTTCTGTGAAAAAGGAATAGACTGGGGTAAATTATGTGGTATATGCACTGACGGAGGAAAATCAATGTCCGGCATATATGTTGGTCTTCGGGGGCGCGTAAAAGAAGTGGCCCCCCACGTAGCATGGAGCCATTGTTGCATCCACAGACAGAGTCTTGCAGCCAAAAAGTTGCCGTCTTCTTTGAATGATGTTCTCAATGAAGCAGTTAAAGTAGTCAACTTTGTTAAAGCCAATGCAACAAACTCTAGACTGTTCAAAGTTCTTTGTGAAGATATGGGTGGCATTCACTCCACGTTGCTTTTGCACACGGAAGTGAGGTGGCTATCTCGCGGGAAGGTTCTTACAAGACTTTCTGAGCTCAGACATGAACTGCAAGTATTTTTTGAGGAGCATCCTTTTTATTTAGCCTCCAAGTTTCATGATAGTGACTGGCTTCAAAAGCTTGCTTATTTAGCTGACATTTTTTCTCAAATCAATAAACTCAACTTAGAGTTACAGAACAGCTCAATTACAGTATTCAAATTTGCTGACAAAATAGAATCCATGCTGAAGAGAATTGATTTTTGGAAAACCTGTATTCAAAACAATCAAGCTGAAGTTTTTGGCACGCTTCATGATTTCTTGAGTGACAATAATCTGCCCATATCTAGCGAAGTGAAACATCAAATAGTGACACATTTGACAAACCTGAAGGACTCTTTTAGAAAGTATTTTCCTAAACGAGGTGACAGAGAGAACTGGATTGCAGATCCTTCCAATGAGGAAAACGTCAAGACGGCTACATTGCCCGTTCATGAGATGGAAAAGCTCCTAGAACTTTCAAGTGACTCCTCCTTGAAGTCCGAGTTTAAGAAAAAACCCCTTGGACAGTTCTGGGTGAGCATTAGGGATGAATATGGACCCTTAACCACAAAAGCCCTTCTGGTTTTAGTTCCTTTTACAAACACAGAACTAGCTGAGAGATCGTTCTCTTCCTATGCTTTCATTAAGAATAAGTATAGGAATAAGCTAACTGCAAGTCCTGATTTAAGAGTAATCAATATCAAACTTTGATATTGATTTCAAAATATTATGTGCAAAAAAACAGGCCCAAGGGTCACACTAAAACAGTTTTTACTTGTTTTAAGAGTAATTTAGATTTTTTTCGATAAACTTATTTGCTACCGGTAATTGTAGTATGATTTCGTGATAAGAAACGTTGTATTTACTTTGTTATTATTTGTTTACAGTTGGTATTTAGATTTAATAAGTTTACTAGAAACATATATAGGCCTAATTTTGAAAATAACTTTGTTGTCAAATAAAAGATTAAAAAACTCTTGCGTAAATATTTACTTTCCATGATTAATATTCCTGCAACGTTTTTTCCTTGGGGGTACAATTAAATAAATTTATCACAAGGGGTACGGCACTGAAAAAAGGTTGGGAACCGCTGCTCTACAACATATCTCTCACTTTCAGCCTGTTTAATGTTTCCAATATATATGCAACACTTGTATCCCTTTTACAGTTTCAGATTATTCTCATTGCTTTGTAGCAGTTGTAGTCGTTGCATGCTAGCTGAATTTCCCTATATATATATATATATATATATATATATATATATATATATATATATATATATATATATATATATATATATATATATATATATATATGATGTATTAGACCTGAACCAAGACTTGACTGACTACTCAAGTCAGTAACCACTAGCCATTTCATGTCGGTGCTGTTCTGAGGTCACTAATAACATTGTGTGCTCATGCATAATCTAGTGTCGGTTGACTATTCAATATATGCAACAATAGCTATAAGTACACATTGTTCCAACCAGTTAAACAAGGTAAACAGTTCAAAGTACTCCCTCTCTATGTCAGAATGCTCAAATTTATGAAATTAATTTCACATTTAAAATGACATTCATATACAGTATGAAAGTATCACGATGGAATTGTACTATCATACATCAAGATCATTGTGCTTAAAACAGAAGTGCAATATGTTTTAGTCATTCTTTAGTGGTACACAGAACATCTGTTTACTAAATAATTAGTAGCATTATGTCATGTTCAGATTAAAATTGAAACATCTCAAATTGCAATAAAAGTATACAGTTTTAACTTATTTTTTATTTCAATTCCCAGTAAATGATTTTCCATAAAAAAAATTCTTGAAAACTGCACAGATATAAATATTATGGATTTCAATGTACAAGGAAGGATACCAGCATTATTTATGTATATAAATCATCCTGGTATCATATTATATATATTTATGCTTGTTTCTATATATATATATCAAACAATTTACATTATACTACAATTTTTCATATCCGGTGGGGGTCCCATATCTCCTACCAAATCTGCTGGGGGTTGCCCATAATCTTGTAGCTGAAATTTTAAATTTATATTGAAATAAACTATTTTTAAAAATAGTTAATGGTAATTGGAAATAGTACTGAGACACTTTCCATAAGACACTTACTTTCTGCATTAGGTTTAATACCTCCCCAAATCTTTGGTTTTTCACTTCTTTAGTATCCGATTCTTGCTCTTTTTCAAGAAGAGAACACACTTCCTTCATTAATTTTTGTTGATTTTGATATCGAACATTATCTTCACTTGTGAGTTTTTCCTTATTTTTGCTCAACCATTCAGGAAAACGGTCTAACACATCTTTCAAACTAGGATATAAGACCTGTTCAAAAACAATTTTAACTATAAAATGCTCTTTTAATTAAATTTATTCAAATAGTCTCACTTCTTTTGACAGAAGACTTTGCATCATTCCCTGCATAAATGGAGGCAAAAAGGCATTTGGATCCCCTTCTGCCATTTCCCCTATTGCAGTCATATCTGGTCCTTGACTCAAATCATGAATTGCTTGATTGATTGTAGTTGCAAAATCAGCTGACGGCTCAGAGCCATCTGGGGTTAGAAATGCCTGAGCAGCAGCTTCAAAAACACATAAAATAGTTTAATTCAAGAATACAGAATACATATGATATAAAGCTAAGCAAATTGTCTAGATTGGGGAAAATACACCCTTACGTTTTAATGTGTAAGAAACTGTAAGTAACTGATATTATATCTGTTAACAATAGTTATATCAGTAACAATAATTATATTCGATATACATACACAATATATATATATATATATATATATATATATATATATATATATATATATATATATATATATATATATATATATATATATATATATATATATATATATATATATATATATATATATATATATATAGATATATTTATTTCATATATAATATGGCAAATATATAAATATATATAAGAAATTAATTTCAATAAATATAACAATGAGAAAATTGTCGAAACTTATCAATTATCAGTAAAGAAATTTTACAAATAATTAAACATGCATATTGACTCAACTTAAATTACTCATAGAGCGACAATAATAAACAAATTCATTTACATCGTATGGCTCACAATTCAAAATCAGCCCAAATATACCCTTTCTGAATGCTTTAAAGTTATTCAACAGTTGAAAATTCTTTGGCAGCGAATTAAAAAGTTTCAAAGTCATATAGAAGGAGTTATTTTCCAATAGAGAAGTAGAATTAATAGGTTAAATGTATTTAACTGCCCTACGAGTATTATTCTCATTCAATGATTCTTTAAAATAATGTTGATGCTTGAACAAGAACAGTAACATGTTGTAAATATACAGTCTATAAAACGTCAACACTCTGGCCGACTTGAATTTCCCTCTGCAAGATTCCCTGAAATCAAGGTTGAAAATCAACCTCATAGCCGATTTTTGACCTCGAAAAATCGATTTGGAAAATGAAGAGTTTCCCCAAATAATTATCCCATAACCTATTAAAGACTGAAAATTCGAAAAATAAACAGTAAGAAGAACATCGAAATGAACCTTCAGTACAAAAAGTATAAATATATATATATATATATATATATATATATATATATATATATATATATATATATATATATCGAGTTTTGCTAATGATTAGATATTTGACATGTAGATTAACTTGAGATCTGAGATAATTTTGATGTAGCGTAATAGTTCATATTAAATTATCGAAATTATATTGTTCAAAATAGTCTTTACATTCATTTCAAATATTTGAAATACATTAATTTAAACTGATCGAAATGAATCTAAATATACATAAAGTACAAATGAGGTTAAACACAACAAAATCACCAAAATTGAAGTTAATCAACAGAAATTGTTCCAAAGATTTCTGTTTTTTACTTTTAAAATTTATAGCTGTAAATATTTTTAATAACTTATTGCATATAAATACACTACTGCGAAAAAATCCATAAGTTATTGACCTTTGTGTATAAAATATATAGAAATTGTTCGACAATAAAACACATTGCGAGAAATTCTTGTTTATAAAATTCTGAAGTAATTAATAATTGAGGTGTATAAATCATATCGATATTCCTACCCGCCATTTGCTCAAATCCCTGTTTAATTTGTTCTTCAGATATACCAGAGTCATCTCCATCCCCTGTACCTTCAAGGAATTTCTTGATACTTTCATCAAATTGAAGAGCAGCTTCTTTTATATATTCTGCATTCCATTCTTCAGTTGATTTGTGCAATTCTCCAAATTTTTCTGTGGGTTTATCTTCTTTTTCTTCTTTTATTTCTCTCTTCATCACATCAAAATCCTTTAGTGCACCTGAGTAAAAACTTCTAATTAAAGGCTTATCATGGGCAAAAGAACCATTAGTGTATTATATACCGAGACATGTAAAAAGAATCATGGCGAGTGCAATAATTCAAAGCGTGTTTATTTGCTTTACACCTCATGGTTAATAATGTACTTTACCTACAAATACTCAAAGAAACGAATATTTTGATATTTCAAGTACTATTTTTGGACTCCATAAATTTTGATTTCTTTTAAAACAGAGCAATTAAGTTAGGATAAACAGCAATATTGACATCAAGACTCGTATATAGTGTTGTCCATATCATAAATATGAAGAAAAAAATTAAAAAGATTTTATTATTGGTGACTTTTTGAATATAAGCCAACATAACTACTTACTCAAATTTGCTAACATTGATATTTTGTCTTGAGTACTAATGAGTAAATTTTTATCACTCCTCATTTTCAAGGGCTAGCAAATTATTTGTGTCCATTTCTACTAAAACATTTATAAAATGAGGAGTTAAATTGATTTAGGACTTATTACAATATGCTAAATGAGAATTTATTAATAACACTGGAAACTTGTGTTACTCTGTTGTCAATATTTTCTGACATGTCATTCATTTTTATAATAATGTGAATACTTACAAACAGAAAGCACAGAGAAAGAGCAGAAGTATTTGGTAAATTATAATTAGGGGTTTTGTTTTTTGGGATATGCAGCAAACAATAAATAAGGGCTAAATGTTATGTACTATTTCATCCTACACCAAGCTTTTATGTCATTCACTTTTTCATCAGGGTTAGAATACTATGGTTTAAAATTAATGTAAAAATTCAACCTTGATTTTCAACTTTTGTTGTAAATTGAGAATGTTTATTTTCTGTTTACAATGAATTTGAAAATTAATGTTGAATTTTGTTTCTAATTTGAAACCTTAATATTCTAACTGTGAAGAACTGAATGACATTGAAAGTTCGCTACATATAGTGAATATATATATATATATATATATATATATATATATATATATATATATATATATATATATATATATATATATATATATATAGAATCCCTTAAGACAATTTACATAATTCTGATGGACAAGTCAATATTGTCAAGGTAATATTGTGGTCGGTCAGGTACTCTGACACTATAGTAACAATTATTCAGGAGCATGGACTTTACAACTTTCCTAAAATAAGTACCAGGTACAACAAAAACATTTAAATGCATTAGGTAGTTGATAAATGTTATTCTGTTATTATTGCCAAGCTATTGAACACTCCAAAAATTTGATGATTAGTGAACTTGAAATACAAAGGAAAGAAAAATTTTTAATTTTTGTAGAATTTTTGTATCAAATTTATCAAATAGGCAACTAAGTTATAAAGGACTTACTAGAAAATATCAATTAGTGTATCCTATTTATTGACATCTCTTTTGAAATCCCCTTATACCAAAGTTATTACTTGATATAATAAATTAAAGGGTAAATATTTATAATATTTTATAATACCCGCGTCATTTCAAGAATTCAAACTAAACCTTCTGCCAGTATTACTTATGTTTGCAAAAAGGAATACACATATAATTGAAATTCAAGTATATTGAAATGGAATTTATACGAAATTTAGTGTATTGCTTCATACAGTAATATTGAGAGAAAGTTCTCAAAATCAAGGTCATGGCCAATAATAAAATTACAAAATAAACAAATAACAGCAACAAATAATAGTTTGGTTTATTTTAAATTCTTGAAATGACGCGGATATTATAAATATTTACCATAACTTTAAACGTGTTATTATCAATCAACTGTGTTATTATAATCAACTACCTAATGCATTTAAATGTCTTTGTTGTACTTGGTACTTGGTTTTAAGAAAGTTGTAGAATAACTGTAAACGTGTTCAATTTCAGGAAATTTTCAAAAATATATCTGATACTTGTTAGAATTATGAAATTATTATTAAGTAGTAATAAATAAAACCTTTTTTTTGGCTTCTCTAAATCAGTACAATGTTTCCAAAATTACATAATAATAGCAAAATAATAAAACTCACTGTCCAGAAGTTCTGATAATTCTTCATCTTCCTCAACATTTTGTTGATTTTTTTCTTCTGCCATTTTTTTTGAGTCCTCCTACTTTATTAATATTTCTGAAAATGAATATGAACTAAGAGAATGAACATCATAGGTTATGTTTTCGACTCTTTGTTAGGGATGGACAATATAAATCGAAGTTCTTCTTCTTTGATCTTTTAAGTATGTGCCGATTACGAGACCATGTACGCAATTAAGTGACTAATCCACCAGGCCCGCATCACTATGAACTTTGAATTAATTTTCGATACGGTGCGGAATTGTTATATTGAAGTATTTTGCTTGTCACAGAATTAGATTTTATTTAGAGGGTTTGATATAGACTCAGCGAGGAATAAAATGCAGGTATGAAAGAAGGTAAATCATGTGCATGATTCCCTTAAACGTCACACTGTATGAATACATAAATTTACATAGTAATGGGGAAAGGAAATTAAGGAAAGAATGATTTTAGTAAAACTGTTGAGAAGCGATTTATCTATATTATTATAATTTAATTTTGGGCGTTGAAAAAAAAATCAGTAATAATGGAATTGTTCTTCATAAAAATTGAGTGAAAAGTTATTATTCAATGAAATTTGTTCAAGGCGTGAGTAGATTCGAGAGCAATTATTTACATTATTTGTATAAAAAAGGAAAATATGAGGGAGATCTGCTTTTTCACCACCTTCATATAGGACGTCGTTTTTAACATGAAATTTGTATAGATGAGTTGGACTTCAGTCTACAGAAAGTTGTAATATGTTTTCTCGGAAGATTTATATTATGACAGCATGGTTGAATATGTAGTGAATTTAGATTTGTCGTGGAATTATACAGAGAACCCTTGATAGAGCCCAACTCTAATCACTCCTCTTTCCATTTTCTCCAAATTACCCTCCGAAACATTGGCCAAAATTTAGAGACGTCTTCCTTTAATTGAAGAGGAACTTGGTTTGAGGCCCCCAACTTAGCCAGATAATCTGTCCTCCCATTTCCTAATATATTTGTGCGACTAGGTACCCATAGTAAGTACAACATTAACAAAATTCTATTAGTAGATATAAAGTTGTGAGGTCACATTAGTTAAAGCGAGAAACAGACTTTACTTCCGAAGGGGCGATGCTTGTTTCATATATACGTTCCAATCTAGTGGTTATCAATTACTCAAGAATTTTGATGAGACAGGGAGTTAGAGCAATGGGGTGATAACTACCTGCTTCATTAGGAGATTTTTTGCTAATTGGAATTATAACCGTTGCCTTAAGTGAAGAGTGGATATGAGATTGAGAGAGGTTGGAATTGAGAATTTCATGCAAAACTTGTTTAATTTCAAAGGAAGATTTTGAAGCATACAATATGTAATGCCGTCTTGTCCAGGCAATGAATAGTTTTTAGAATAGAGTAAAACCAAGAGTTCATCCATAGATATTGAAGCAATGTGAATATGGGTTGAAGATACCTGGTTGATAACAGGGAGTGGAGGAATTATAGGAGCACAAAGTAGATGGAGAATATATGAACAACAAGAAATAGTGGCTTTCAGTCTATTTGAGAACAATGTTCCAAAATTAGCCAAAATGACCATAACTTGGAGGGATTTAAGATTACAGACATTATTATATGAGAGGTAGTCATGAATAAAGGTTTGATACTTGGCCCAGTTATATTGAACTTTCCAGTAGAGTAAGATATAGTGGGATGCGAGGGACATTGAAGTGAATCGAGAACCATATGGATTGGGAAGTGGTCGCTATCTCCTGGATCCGGAATAACGGACCATTCTGCTGATAATCTTATGCCTGGAGAGAAAAGGGATATATCGGGACAACTCACTGAAATCCCTGGTACAGTGACTCGAGTTTGAGAGTTATTGTTAAGTAGACATATGTCGTTTACTAAAATGAAGGTTTCGAGGTTTTTTTCATTATAATTAGAGCTCCCTGAGCCCCACATAGATCTCTGAATATTGAGATCACCATATATTAGAAATGGAGGATTCAAATTCATGTGTAAGTCATTCCAAGTGGACTTTCATTATAAATTCATTAAAGCATCAGGAGTACAATATATGTTGATAATTATAAGATCTCCTAATCTTAGTGTTTGAAGTTGAACTTTATCTCCTCCGTGATCATTACGGTCCTGTCTTAATACACAGTAACCAGTAATGTGAAGATTGTAGTTTTGATGTAACCATGTGTCTGTAAGCAAAATTATGTATTGAGAAAATTCCTCAATTTTGTGTTAAAAGTTTATTATTAACAATTTGTTAATCTAATGTTCCTGTGTATGATGTTATGTTAAAAGATAATAAGACTGATAAATAGTATGTTTGGATAGAGGAATTGTGAAATCAGAATAGATTAAAATTGGTTTTATTCCTTTGCCTGTTCTTCAGAAGGTGAAGATCTTGACCCATTTATATTTGATGTTGGAATCACCTGTTTTATAGTCGATAGGGCAATTACTTGAATTGCAGGAGAAAGGTAGTTGCGAGACGAATTAGACACTATATGATAGGAAATAAATTCAATAAGACTCTGGAACAAGTTCTGTATTATTAGTATGACATTGGTTGGAAATGAAGTAGAGCACTTATTCTTTTGAAAGAGTAGGAGAAATTGAAAATGTTAGATTGGAGGACTTTTCAGATATTTTCTTGTTCATTAGAATAGAGGGAGGATTGAAAGAACTTGTAGAAAGCATGAAAAGATTATTATGAGAAATTTTATCATAATATCGAAAAATAAATAATCGCTATTTTGCAAATATATATGTATTTTTTGATAAATCGATATAACATCGATGCGACGTACGATTCATTACATCGAACAAAAGTCGATGTTTTCAATGGGCATCCCTACTCTTTGTCATTGTCGTAGATGATATTTAGGTTGCGAGTGAAATCTAACGGATAAACACTAAACTAAAGATAAAATAGATAGAATTCTTTTGAAAAATAATATTTTCACATTTTTTTAAGTTTTTGAATTGAATTATTGAAAACATTTGGTTCATTTAATTTAACCAGAAAATTGAACAAAAATTAACAATGTCAGTAAAAAAAAAGCATATAAGGCACAATTTGCTCAGATACATAATAAAATTTTGAGCGTGAAGACGATAATTTTTAATAATTCTCTTAAACGGTGATACAAACCCAGTTTTTATTTTGCATAAGAAGTTTAAATCACCTGTTACGTCAATTTTATAAATGAATGAATATATATATATATATATATATATATATATATATATATATATATATATATATATATATAATATTTAGATTATAAACAAATTATTGATAATGTGAAGAGTACCTACTAGTCATTATTTCTAGCTGAAAAAACTTAGTAACAAAGCTAACAGTTAATTATTATGCCAGACCAATTTAATTATTTCCCGCCTTCATTCGCGAATATTAGATCGAATTAAACTCTGTAGGTGTCGCTTCGATAAAATTCGCGAATTCGGTAAGCTAAGCTAGTGAATTCGTGTCCGCGATTTTATTGTAATTCTCTGAAATTTGCTCTTGATTTTCTTCTGAATTTGTGTTAAAAATGTGTGAAATTCACTTTAAATACTTTTGAACATTTGAGAGCTTCAGACTGTACTAAAGTGCCTCAATTTTCGCGAGTTCTCAACGATTTCTTAAGGTATGGCAAAATAAGTGACCTAGATTTATGAATTCTACTTGAAATAGCATTACTTTATAACGCCTGCAGACCAAACGAGATGGAATGTTTTTTTTCATTTCATTCAGTTCCGCAGAGAAGTTAATTACACTTATATACAGGTTGAATAGATTTTCAATTTTTTAAATACCTATCTTCTAGGTTATTTTAAGAGAGAAATTTGTATGTAGGTATATGGGGCAATTGTAGGCTCTTTGGTATTATTGAATCTATTGCAATTAGGGTATCTAAAGTGTTATGCAATTAGTTATTATATTTTGATATAGATACTTACGTACCTTATTTTTATCTTCATATAAATTACTGATGAAGTATTTTAAATGTCAGTAATTGTGCACAATATTATTTTATAGACCATTTTCTTGAAGTTGAACATATCTTCTACCTATATCTCATACCCCTTTGCAAAGAGGGGTATGAGTTTAATTTTTATGTTGATCGATTTCGGAATAAATCCTCTGTTCTTGATTCGTTGCTCTAAGCAATATAGGTATAAACCATACATTATATGTTTATTTGGTTTATTAATACCAACCTATCTGAATTAAGTATATACAAACTTCATTTATCATTCAGTTATTGCCCCGGTGTATAGAGGGATGTTTGCAAATAATTTCAAAATTGAAGTGGCAGAAAATTATTTCTTTTATACAAGACCCAGTTAAAACTTGAGAGAAAATATATCCAAATTTAAGTATAATCCCCTGCTTGGTTATAGCATGTTTTGAATAAAGCACATGAAAATTCACAGTGAAAATAAGTTCATTTTTTCCAATTTCCTTTATTCGCCTAAACTAGTGTTAGTAATTTTATTAGAATTAAATTTTTGATCAACGTACTATCACAAATAACATTAGTAGGTAATTGTTTCTTAATTATAATTATGCAGTTTCAATTAAATTCTTCAACCTGATGATTGTAGATACCTACGAATCAAGAAGATTTCCTGTTAGTTGATCTGCGAATGAGAACGAGTCGATAGAATATGAAATATTTTCATTTGGAATGTTGAATGAAAAAATATATTGAAAGCTACATTTTTTGAATTGTTTTAAAACAATCTAATAATAAGTATATAAAAGTTGTGTAGATTTGAACTCATTTCTATATTTTATAGATTGAAAATTTTTTTTTTCCTTTGAATTCTGAAAATGCTCTGAATATAGAGTAATTGAATAGTATAAATATATATATATATATATATATATATATATATATATATATATATATATATATATATATATAAGATATATTTAATAAATAAAATGATGACTGAATGATTTTTAAAACAAGGTCAAAATATATTTTTTATAAACAAACAAAACAATTATATTAAATGTCCTGATCAACATCAATAGATATCTACTCAGTTGCGTGAAGGATTAGTTTAAAATTCTATACCAATTTTTTGTTATATTCTATATTGTATATTTATATTGAATATAGTACTTGAATATTCTATTTTTCATGCATTTTTGATATAAATTAAATCTACATTAGACGAAAAATTTTCAATAAGGTAATAAAACTTCAAAATTGACCAAGCGTTCAAGAAAATTGTACACTGAGGTTTATGGAACGAGTTTGATCAAAAAGTATACACAAAAATTCACCTGAAAAAATATCTAGTTAGGTTCACCTTTAGACATCAAATAAAACATTGAACCTTCTATTCAACTTTATAGGTATAGCTTTTTTTTTATTTAGTCCACCTACAGTTTAATGGCGATTTCGAACGGCAATTGGGCTTGTAAATAATGTGCATTACCCAGCATAGGTAGGTACATATATCATCTTTAAACTACTTTAAACCATAGACAAACACATACACCCATGCCTTTCACCGGGGCTCGAACCCGAGCTCAAATGCACCATAGTTGGGTGTTCTCCCGACTAAACCATAGAGACCGGCATAGGTATAGTTAACTTAATTGAGAATTCGATGAAACAAATTTTTTTTCTTATTTTAATGTTTCTTATTTGTCATTTGAACTCATTTGAACATTTGAACACAATACAAAAAAGGAATAGGTACCTAATTGTAATCTATTTTTACGGAATGTTATTGAAATATAATAACACGTAATGCCCAACAAACATTTTTTACCTTTGTTTCTAATATACCTACCTAGGTATAGATACTTTATTTCTGTTGAATGCAAAATACATTGTAGAAAAGGTCATATAAAAGAACAAAAAAAAAAGAAAATATACTGGCTTACAAATCAGCACCAAGATAATAAATAAACCTAATTAATCAACTAAAACATCTTACTCTTGAAAGATCTACTCTGACAAAAACTCATTGAGACTGTAATAACATTTAACAGCTAAAAATTTACTTAATCTAGATCTGAAACTAGGCACCGAAATAGCGTCCTTAATTTCGGTGCCGATTTTATTATATATTTCAAGTCCCATGTACACTGGTGATCTCCTTCCAATTTTGAATTTATAGATTGGCATAACAAGATTATCTCTGTGTCTTGTTTCATACTGGTGTTGGTCACTATGTCTAATAAAATGTTTATTACTTTTGTGGATTAGTGTAGCTACCTCCAGTATATACATGGAAGTAAGCGTAAGTATATTCAGGGACCTAAAAGCCGTCCTGCAAGAGCTTCTTTTGGGAAGTCCAGCTAGACACCTAATTATTCTCTTTTGACACAAAAACACGTTATTGCTTCTTGATGATGCACCCCAAAAAATGATGCCATAAGAAAGCCTAGAGCATATATGTGCATAGTATACAGATATAAGCTGGTTCAATGTTAATACATTTTTCAGTCCCCTAAATAGGTAGAATAATGAACTCAATTTGTTACATACATTGTCGCAGTGTGTTCCCCATTTAAGGTGTTCATCCACTGCAATTCCCAGGAATCTGACACTGCTGCTTTGTGTTAATTCAGTGTTATTTACCTTCACATTAGGTTTTGTTATATTTTTATTAATATTTATGAAAACCGTGAACGTAGTTTTTGTTTCATTTATATGTAAAGAATTCATATTGAACCAATTCTGCAATACATCCAGCTCATTCTGAATGTTATCTTGTAATGACGTTTCTGTTTCACCAGTGACAATCACTGTAGCATCATCTGCGTATAGAAACACCTTGTCTCCAACCGCATTTGTAATGTCATTAATGTACAAAATAAACAATATAGGCCCCAGAATTGAACCTTGTGGTACTCCAATATCATTATTTATTAAATTAGATTTAATTTCACTCTCAGGCACTTTGCTAGAGGGTTCTAAGTAGACATATTGTTTTCTATCCGTAAGAAAACTGGATATCCAGTTAAGTGGTTTTCCCCTTATGCCATATTTGTAAAGCTTACCCAATAGTGTAGTACGCTCAACACAATCAAATGCTCTGCTCAAATCACAAAAAATTGCAACAGGACAGGCCCCGGACTCCAGACAATGTACTAAATTCTTTAAAAATTCATGAATAGCATCTATGGTACATTTCTTTGCTCTAAAACCAAATTGATTTTTAGCTAATATGTCATGCTTATTTAAAAAAGACAATAGTCTTTCCAGAAAAGCATATTCAAATAATTTTGAGAATACAGATGATAACGCAATAGGTCTAAAATTTTTCATATTTTCAGTGTCTCCTTTCTTATGCACAGGAATAATCTTGTTAATTTTAAGTGTATCAGGAAATACAGCTCGTTCAAAAGAGTTATTCACCATGTGTACTAAAGGTTTACATATAAAATTTAAAGTTGCTACCACTAAGAAACCCGGAATAGCGTCTACACCACTGGATTTTTTCGGTTTGAGTTTTCCAGTCAATAATTTGTGGAGTTCCTCCACCGTGAAGGGAAAAAGAAACATTGAGTGTTGACGAATTTTCATTTCGTCATTATAAGCAATTTTTGGGATGCTATTATGCAAGTTATCAACTGCTTCTACAAAGAATTTCTTAAATAACTCAGCAATCTCTTGATGATCAGTTATAATAGTATTTTCATGTTTAATTTTAAAATTTTTGTTTGCATTAATTCTATTACTGAGTTGATTGACAACAGACCATAATGCTTTGGTATTATTATGCGACTCTCTAACTTGATTTTGATAAAAAATTTTTTTAGTGTTACTAATCAGAGCAGAGTGTTGCTTTTTAGCTTGGATGTATAAGTTTTTGAGTTCTGGAAATGCCTTACTTAAGTCAAATATGTTTCTCAAACACTCACTAGAACGTCTAAGTTCCTCACTTATCCAATGTTTCCTCTTCTATAGTCAGGTAAGCATCCTTATTTTCATATTTTCTCCAAAACTGTTAATAAAACAAACTTAGTTTGAAAATTCAAATTATTTGAGAGAATAGGAACTTTGAAAGAAACGCTGTAGGAATTAATGAAATTGAATTATTTCTCTGAGTATAAATAAATATTATATTTCTGATTAGTGCAACCAACAAACTACTTTATGAAAGTATTGAGCTTTCTTCGTTTATTTTTTGATTCAGTTTTCTCGTGTCCGGCTTCATTATTTTTTTTGTGTAGTCCTTCAAAAAGATATTCGAAAAAATGGAACACAGCATGATCAGAATATTATTGTCTTCACCACATAAACAGCAACAATAAAAATCTTTCAAGGCACACATGTGAAATAAGACATTTTTAATTAAATCTGTAGGTATATTCAGTCCTCCCCGTTGCCAATAATTAAAATATTATAAATAAAATTATAGCTTACAAATATTCTGTTTTGAGGAAAATTTGGATTTTGAAAGAATGTGTTGGTTTTGAAAGAAATTGTTAGTTAGATTTGTGAATAGCGATCTGTTTATTCGATGGTTATCGGTTATAAATAGGTTGGAAAATATACTTATTAGAAACTCACCTATCCCAAGCTTGAAACTTACTGAACCATCTACGGAATACCTCTCCTCTACACTATATTTCACAAAAAAATTATTTGTACGTAATCCGTTCTCAAAACACAACACAAATTTGATTCGATTAAATCGATACACACAAAACACTTCGTTTTTATAATTTTATGTTATGTTATCCACAAACTATCAACACTAGCACCTAAATAACACTATAGGAAATTGATGAATAGAGGATTAGAACTGAACTGAAATTTTATATATATATATATAAATATATATATATATATACAGATATTTCATGGTATAAAGGTATAGTATATACAATATATATATATATATATATATATATATATATATATATATATATATAATTTTATAATTATATATTTTAAAAGTTTATATTACATATATTATATCAGTTTTAAAATCGAAATTCAATGAATTATTTATGATATAAATGTGTTGAAAATTCTTAATAATGCTTCCCAAACATCTTTGGCCAAAATTACTTCTTCGTCACCTAAGTTTTTTCTTGAAGTCTAGTATTTTCTTGCGGAGGCCTTCTACTGATTACAACAGAAATTGACGATCCTCTCCAAATTGGATATTGAATTCTGATAATAACCTTGAATCAGTTAGACGCCTTTTTCAGCGAAATCGTTTCAACTATATGAACAAATGTTGAAGGCAAACGAATAACTCAAGTTCTTCCTAGTTTGGATCGCCATGTTCGGAATTAAAGACAAGAGCGGCGACAAAAGCTGCGACTTGATGCAGGGATAGGTCCATTTTGTTTGGCAGTTGACAAAACTCGTTACTTTGAACCGGATTTTTTGTAATGTAACAACTTCGAAAGCTTTGGATTTTTCATTTTAACGCCAAAATCTTAATAGTTTGAGTAACCAAGAAAAACTCTGGATAGCAATTATTATCAATGACTCTTAATACTTTTTTTCTCATATTTAATAGTGTTGGCGTTTACTTGATGTAAATCCATTAAGAAGACATATGGGACTTGTGGCAATACAATTATTACACAAAATGCGGCAACAGTCCAGGTCAGTTGCCATATCTTCAAATATTATTCATTGTTGAAAAAAATTATATATTATTATCAAACGCTCAAAAAAAATGCCATTTTAGACAAAATTTTAGACTTTCGGGGTGCTTGAGGCAGGGTTAGAGTTGATCAAAAATTTCGAAATTTTGTATTTGGCATCAAGCACATCTGTATGTATCATGGGAAAAACGCATCGGAGCTAACATTTGAGAAGACATTTCGGTTATTACAACTGATATATAACTCGAGTAGGTAACACATTTTTATTTTCTATAGTCTAATCGATTTTCATCAAATATCAGCCCTATTAATAAGTTATGTACTAAAGAAAAAAATTCTAAGGATGCCAGTCTGTATGAATAAATTTTGATAAAGGTGATCTACATCGCTGGTGATCTGGTACATTACCCATCAATTGAATTAAGTTGATAACTCAAATGAACTTTTTGACTCACAAAAAAAAAGAATTAGTTTCATCTAATACTTAATTTGTTTGGTCGAATAAAACTGCAAGAAAACCTATTCTCTAATTACAATTTCCAATTGTTCGTTCCCATATTTACAATAAAGCTTTCCAATTACGTAGTCCAAAATATCAATGAAAGAATTTTTAGAAACAAAGAAATTGATGCAACCAAAAATTTCTGTTTTAGCAATGAAATCGATTTCAAGTCGGAGAACAAATATACGTATACCTACTGATGGTCAAGATTCGACAATAATTCATTTAATTTTCAACTACATTAGGGTTCATAATTATACAAATGAAATGAACAATTTCAAAGTTTCTTTTTTATTGACATTTAATAAAACCAAAGAGAAAACCTATAATCATTGAAGCCTATAGACATACATTAACCTTTAATTTGACCATTAACTTAATATGGCAGTAGAATATATATTATTATTGTATATATATTAACGATTGTTTCCCACGAGGAGAGCGATGGAACTTGAATTTGCAATTCTTAGAACTTTTGATTCATTTTTTTCGCCCACCAAAATCGCTTCATCCTCTCTGAATGCTCTTTCTTCCGTTAATCTGTCCATTTGATTCCAGGTTTGCGATTTAATTTTTGCTCAAACTTCACTTGTGCGATTTCATACCGACACTCTTCGAGATTTTTTATATTGATCTGTTGTAGTTATTTTTGGACCTCTTTTAGATACTCTTCCGCATTTACTCTTTATAATTATATCGAATAGTTTCTTCGGTATTCAGGACTGTTTAAATCTTTAGACATGTGCATAGATTGCTCGTCGTTTTTTGATTTCTTCCGTTATTGTATTTGTCTTTTGAAGAAGTTAATTCTGAGCTCTTTTCATCCAATGCTTGGACCGTAATGACCATTTTTCCAGCGGCGTAGATTGCTTCTGGAAGAATGGTCGTGTTATAATGCCTCGATTTGGCGCCTCTTATAAATTAATTATTATTAATAAATTTAATAATATTATAATTTATTAATAATAATTAATATTATTAATAAATTATTAATTATATATATATATATATATATATATATGTGGCGGCTCATTTTCGTCTCTCAATGAATGTATCTCAATGAATTTCATATTTCAGCTTTTACCTGCCATCTTTTGGCTAATACAGCTCCCGCTGGGGTGCACTATTAAAGGGTCGGTAATAAAACTATTTATAACTGATTTGCACGTCCTGCCTAATAGGGTACCCTATTTAAGTATTAAATTCATTGTTATTCGTTTCTCAGACTCGTTTCTGAAGTAATCCATAATATTGTGAAATATTGCATTTTATGTTCTAATTGCAGTAACTTCTCCGAACATCCTTGGTTCGGATTGGCAATTCATAGTTCAACTTTTACCTCCCACCGGGGTAAGTTATCGAAGGGAACAGTAATAAAACTTATAGTAACTAACTTGCACGTTCCGCTTAATACTGTACCCTCGTTAAGTAATAAACTCTTTGTAATTTTCATTTTTCATTATGTACAAATCTTATGATTCTTGAATCTGTAAATCTTGAATCCTGTCAAATTGTCACGTAGATTTCCATTGTAAATGTATAAAAGCAGAGACATGGAAAGATTCGAGAGAGTTGAGAAGAAACGAGTCTAGAGTACAGTGCGTCCTAATAATTCATATCCAACCATATTAATAGTTCTAAAATAAAGTTATATTTAAAAGTTCTTCGAAGTGTATTTCAATCAAACCTTCCCTCACACATCAGATAAATAAACAGGCGGTAGTGTAATACAAGTTCATCGATTAATCTATACACACAACCCCGCCAAATTGGTGACCCCGACGTGATCTGATCGTGAGTGGAAGAAGTGATACATTTGTGATACGTTATTTCAAGTGAACAGATTTCAAAGTGCGGAAATATATAAAAAGTGAGTATTGTTCATTCAAATTTATATTCAAACTGACAGTATATCTCTTAAAAATGCATACTAATATGACAACTGGAAACGTCGCGAACATCAGTAAAGTGAATCCTGTGCCTAACCTTCCCGATTTTGATCACACAGATCCGGAAATCTGGTTTATGATTGTCGAAGCGTGCTTTACACGGTTGAACATTACGGACCCTGTGATACAGTATTATGACATTCTCACGAAACTTCCGTCGAAATATATTTCCGAAGTGCGCGATATTGTGCTCCGTCCAGTGGACAGTAACTCATACTCCGTACTGAAACAACAATTAATCAAACGACTGAGTATCAGCCAGGATCAGAAAACTAAACTGCTGCTGGAAAACGAAGCCATGGGGGACGAAAAACCATCGCAATTCCTTCGTCGCCTACAAGCCCTTGCAGGATCTGCGGTACCAGAAGCGCTAGTCAGGAGCATATGGGTAAGCAGATTACCAGACAATCTGCGCTCCATCTTAGCGACCCAATCACATCGGTCGCTGATAGAAATTTCTGAAGTAGCTGATTCTATTTACACCGCGCTGCCAGCTAGAAATATGATCTCGGTTGCTTCAGTAGACTCCTCTTTATCTCAAGATATCGGTGCTCTGTTACGACTCAGTAAACAACTCTCAGAGGTAAGAGAAGAACTAAGTACCATCAAACGGGAAATACAAAGTTCTAAGGAATCTTACCATTTGAGCAATTCCACCAGTGCGTATTCTGGAACACGTTCACAACCTCCCTCCATTCCCCGTGAGCCACGATCTGCTAACATGTGTTGGTACCACTCTCGTTTCAATCAAGCTGCAAAGAAATGTACTGCACCCTGCTCATGGAATCAAAGGAAACCAAGCCGGCAGTCAATAAAAGCGGCTGATGACACCTGCCCAAATAAGTCACGACGCTTATTCGTTGTTGATAGAGACAGCAGACTTCAATTCCACGCCGACACTGGAGCTGACGTAAGCACATTTCCACTTAAACATATGAATGGAGCACCCAGTAAAGCAGCCTACCAATTATCAGCAGCGAATGATACACCCATAGCAACATACAGATTTGCTACACAGGTACTCAAGCCATTAATATACGCTGTTAGCCATAAGACCACGCAGACATCACCACGTCAGTTCAGATATTCAGACTTCATAAGCCAAACGCAGACATCACCCCGGCAGTTCAGAATCCTAGACTTCATAAACCAGTTCACTATGAATATAAGGCACATAGCCGTCGGTGATAATGTAGCAGCAGATGCTCTGTCTAGAATTGAAGAACTACATACATCAGTCGATTACGAAGCCTTAGCAAAATCGCAGCAGACTGATGACGAACTTGCTAACCTGATAGAAAACAAAACATCAAGTCTAAAGCTCAGGTTGATCAAAATTCCAGGAACCACCCACGAATTGTGGTGCGACGTGACAAAATCTGCACCAAGACCCTATGTCACAACAAGTTTCCGAAAAATTGCATTTGACAGTGTCCACAGCCTTAGTAATTCTGATATGAAAGCTACCAGGAAGTTACTAACTGAGAGGTATATTTGTCATTCCATCAAGGAATATAGCAGGAAATGGACGCAAACATGTAGAGTATGTCAACGCTCAGAAATCACACGTCACGTGAAGAGCGCTGTTGGTGCATGCATCCGCATTTTGCCAGGTTCCATCTCGCAGCTAGCAGATACCATTCAACCAGAACAACCTCCGCCATCACCACCAGACTCAGATCAGCCACCAGAGGAAGCTCATGCTCCTGCAGAACTACATCATCCTCCAGGTCGACCACCAGACTCGAATCAGCCACCAGAGAAAGCGCATGCTCCTGCAGAACTACATCATCCTCCAGGTCGACCACCAGACTCAAATCAGCCACCAGAGAAGCTGATGCTCCTGCAGAACTAAAGCATCAACTTCCAGGTCGACTAACCAGATCAGGCAGACGTGTCCACTTTCCTGATCGCTACCAGGCTGGATTTTCGTGATTCAAAATCACTGGCAGGGGGGTGCTGTGGCGGCTCATTTTCGTCTCTCAATGAATGTATCTCAATGAATTTCATATTTCAGCTTTTACCTGCCATCTTTTGGCTAATACAGCTCCCGCTGGGGTGCACTATTAAAGGGTCGGTAATAAAACTATTTATAACTGATTTGCACGTCCTGCCTAATAGGGTACCCTATTTAAGTATTAAATTCATTGTTATTCGTTTCTCAGACTCGTTTCTGAAGTAATCCATAATATTGTGAAATATTGCATTTTATGTTCTAATTGCAGTAACTTCTCCGAACATCCTTGGTTCGGATTGGCAATTCATAGTTCAACTTTTACCTCCCACCGGGGTAAGTTATCGAAGGGAACAGTAATAAAACTTATAGTAACTAACTTGCACGTTCCGCTTAATACTGTACCCTCGTTAAGTAATAAACTCTTTGTAATTTTCATTTTTCATTATGTACAAATCTTATGATTCTTGAATCTGTAAATCTTGAATCCTGTCAAATTGTCACGTAGATTTCCATTGTTGAATACTGTTGAAAATGTATAAAAGCAGAGACATGGAAAGATTCGAGAGAGTTGAGAAGAAACGAGTCTAGAGTACAGTGCGTCCTAATAATTCATATCCAACCATATTAATTAAAGTTATATTTAAAAGTTCTTCGAAGTGTATTTCAATATATATATATATATATATATATATATATATATTTATATTTATATACTGATGATTGATGAGGCCGATACTTGGAGAAAATTAATATCATAATGAAATAATATTTAGAATTTTCTCATATATTAACAAATACGCATGACGCGTTTCGGAGTACTATTTCTTCATCAAATGCTGAAATAACAATGATTAGTGAATAAATTATTGTTAATTCTGCATTTGATAAAGAAGTACCTACTTAGTAGTTCGAAACACACCATGCGTATTTCTTAATATATGAGAAAATTTTAAATATTGTTTCATTATTATATTTAAAGTATTATTCATTCTTTGAAACTGTGGAAAAATCTTGTATTATCGAAAATTTCTAGATCGCTCACTTTGTATGTATTATTTACCCAGCTGAATGTGCGTCCTATATAAAACTATAATTTCTATTTGAAGATATTAGGTACTGAAATTCAAATTTTAATTTTTAATCACTATATAAATTTAATCAGGTCTCTTTCATTCAAAAATATCAAGTTTTAGAATTTTGCCATC
Source organism: Henosepilachna vigintioctopunctata (assembly GCA_030704895.1). Classification (NCBI taxonomy): domain Eukaryota; kingdom Metazoa; phylum Arthropoda; class Insecta; order Coleoptera; family Coccinellidae; genus Henosepilachna; species Henosepilachna vigintioctopunctata. Next base: position 2,428,931 of record JARQZJ010000035.1, on the reverse strand, counting down.
ATTTTCAACGTTATAAAATTCAGGATTGATAGGCTATTGATTGTTTTATGGACACGTTTTGCAAATCCTCGTTTCGAAAACTGATTTTTCTAAAATTATTGCCGTTATTAGTTGATACTTTATATTCTGAATTCAATTTAACTCCAATCTCTGAAAATACATAATTAGTTCTTATTTACGACGATATTTAACGCCCTAATATGATTGGTCTTCTTGTACTCTTAAATGTTGAATGACATTCGGCCATTTCACCCCTCCCCTAGATTATTTTCGAAAATGGTGGTTACAGAACCAGCCTGCATCCTCGTAGTTCCAGTTTTTCTATTGGCTCACCCTTCGTAGGGATTTTTGGACTAGGTTGATATAACATCAGAGAGACATGACATTCTAACGAACTGATTTACTGTGGAGGAAAAACGCTTGAAACCTCTATAAAAAAGTTAAAAGTAATATTGTTTGAGGTATAACTTGATTTGAAATCTTCACAAATTGATTGTTGAATGATCATTTAGCGGTTAATGGCATGCAAATCAATTTGCTTAGAGCATTAGAACATTAGAGTCTATGCATAATTAGCATATACTCTAAAGTTTGAATAGTAATGACGCATTTCTGTTATTCGCTATTATTGAACAACAGGTAGTGATGAAAATTTAAATAGTTTTATCATTACTTACAAAATGTGGAACAGACTATGATTCGACCCCTTGGCATCAAAAAATATTTCGGCGATCCCCGACCATTCGCTTTTTGAATATGTATGTTATGATGCTTCAAATTCATTCGGAACTACCTTTTTATGCGACCTCATATTTAGAATTCGGATATTATTAGTACACAATACAGTACGTAAAACACATTATTTTATATAGGATATCTAAAACGTCGCCAATTGATAACTAATGCAATTTACGTGGAATCGTAAATTGTTCATTACGTAATTTCAATGACTCCAATGAAAAGTAGGCAAAGCAATCGCTTAAATTTGGAAAACGATTTAATTCTCAATGTAGGTATACAAATGTTATGAGTATATACTTTTGTTGAAATCTCTTCATACGAGATCCTTTTAAACTTTATCGTTTTTTTCATTTATATAATCTTTTCGACATTTGCCACTCCCCACCCCCTGAATAACCCTCGCGACTGCCAGAGGGTCACGACCTACACGTTGAAGAACACTGACCTACCTACCTACTATAGGCATAGATATTCAATTTTGTAGAATCTCTTCAATAACACAATAATTGAATTATTCTGTTTCCATTTGAATTATTTGAACAGTTCAATTGATTTATCTCGTTCATTCCAATATTTCCCATCTGGCATCTTCAAGCATTTGGTGGCATCGGTAAGCATGCGAAACAGCAAAGGGAGGACAGTGCGAATATTGCATTTTTACGCATCATTGCATAATTATATTATTTGAGTGGTCCATGTCGCTTCTCCTATAGGTTACTTGTTTTGCTTATCTAGGCAATACAGGATCTCTAATTGGCTATTAGCTTCGAGAAATCTCCACACTGGTGTTTGTTTTTCCAAGATCTTCTTTCTTTGTGATGACGTTTCTTTTGTTCATTCTCAAAAAATGAAGAAATATGTACAAAGAGTAAAGCATAAGTACAAGCTTCATCTTTCACAGCTGGGTAAGGATATTCCAATGAGAAGTGCACTTCAAATAACGAAATATTGAACTGTGTTGGTAGACGAAATTTGTGATAATATATTAATATCTATATTATACCACTCAATATCTATAGAGTTTCCTTTTTCATCTTCTTTTTTCATCTAGCTTTTCCTAGGTAAGGGCATATTTTTAGGAACGCAACAAGTTTTCGTCATTTCATTTCACACTATATTTCACAAAAAATTATTTGTAAGTATTCCGTACTCAAAACACAACACAAATTCGATTTCGATGAAATCGGTACAAAAAAAACATTTCTTTTTTATAATTTGATGTTATATTATCCACAAACTATCATCACTAGCACCTTAATTACACTATAGAAAATTGATGAATAGAGGTTTTAGCGTGTTTCACTGAAATCGGTAAACAAACTAAACACTTTGTTTTTTATAGTTTTATGTTGAGATTTCAACAAATTATCAACATCAACTGTACACAATTGAAAAATATAGAATTTATACCAAACTCAAATTATTCAACTTCAAACTGCGAAAGTTTTGAGAAGCGTCCTATTTGCATTAGTACACCAGCTCAACTAATGGCGGGATTGTTAGACCACTAGGATACCGTGGCAGATATTCATTTCATGGCCTTCCCAAAAAATTCTATACGCTATAGATAATTTATGTACTTTTTCGATTCATACTTACGACCGTTTTCAATTGACGTTATTCGTGAATAAATGCGCATTATTGGTCCGTCAACTGGAGTCAGTCAGTCTCGAAAAGGAAATATCTTTGATTGCTAACAATATGCCAGTGTTCAAATGCTTACAGAGATTGGATCTGTTAATTGAAGAATTTGGACGTCGCAACGGAAAAAGGTAGTTTTTTTCGGTTGAGGTATTGGACCTGCATTCTAGTGTATTAACCGTTTCTTTCACCTATTCATTATATTCTATAACCACTTGGCTTTGCTAAGTGAGAATAGTTTCAAAATTTTCGTTTGATAATCTTTTCAGTCTGCCAATAGACTATGGAGGCGACAACTTGGTTGATCTATGGAGAACTTCAATATGACAGGAAATTTCTTGTCTTACTATTATATTATTCTTACTATTTTTTTCAATTTTAGGAGAGTGCATAAATCCGATTTGTAGTTCGTACAACTTACTGTTATGCGGAAATGATACTAAGTACTACTCATGTTTACATTAACGACTTACGTACCAAATAATATAACTTGTAAACAAACATGCCTCTATGCTGACGACACCAATTTCCTAATGTCACATCTAGGAAAGACAAATTAAATATACTCTCCGAGAAGACTTTGGAGGATGCTGGGGGATGGTTTCGTCAAATGGACTGAAATTAAATAATAGTAAAACAGGAAGATTGAGCATTGGCGGGGGTAATAGGAGTAGTCTTGAACTACTAGAAATTGTGTTTGATGCCGAACTTACATGGAAAGAGCACATAACATGTCTTACAAAAAAGCTGTCCACGGCACTGTTCGCAATAAGAAGAACGCGGGAACTGAGCATCCCAGAGATCTGTAGGTTCACATATTATTCCAACTTTCATAGTGTTGCAACTTATGGTATTCTTTTGTGAGGATACAGTCCTTGTTTACAAAAATTTTGATAAGACGGAAGGTGGCAGTACGTGCGATTTGCGGTGCTTCAAAGAGAACAAGTTGCAAGACCTTGATCAGAACAGAAGGTATAGTTACTGTTGGGGCTGTGTTCATACTCGCTTGCATTAAACATACTATAGAGAACAAAACGAGATTCAAAAAGAACGACATGATACACACTTATGAAACAAAAAAAAAAACGATTTGGCTCTTGAACGTCATCGACTAAAGAAGACCCAGTTAGGAACAAATTATTGGTACTTGAAATTTTATAACAAGCTACCAGTGGAGTGAAGGGATCGGTCAATGCCTATTGTGCTGAAAGGACTGAGGATGGTTTCGATACTATATCCATTTTACACATTCAGTGTATTTCTCAATTTTGATTTTATGTGACAGTAGACTATGTAAATTATTTCTACTAGTTTTAAGTGTGTTTTGTTCAGATTTTATTTCATGTTACATATTGTGTATACTGTTGGTAATTTCATGACCAAGTTTTATTCAACTTTATAGCTTTTAATATGTATGTGTATGTGATTTTAATTTTAATTTTAGTATGTGACATTGTAAATTGGTTATCTAATTCACAGAAATAAACTACTACTACTAAAGGGTGTTTTTTTAGAGGTATAGAACTTTAAATTGCAATAAAACAACGATGGATCATTCGATTGACAAGAATTTTTTTTTATTCGAAAGATAATCTTGTGGCATTACATTTTAATATGATTTCTGGCATATGACCGGCACGGCTGGCTCGGATGTAGTCCAATCTGGACGTTCAATTTTCGATGACTTTTTCCAACATTTGTGGCCGTATATCGGCAATAACACGGCGAATATTGTCTTCCAAATGGTCAAGCGTTTATGGCTTATCCGCATAGACCAATGACTTTACATAGCCCCACAGAAAGTAGTCTAGCGGTGTTAAATCACAAGATCTTGGAGGCCAATTCACAAGTCCAAAACGTGAAATTAGGCGGTCACCAAACGTATCTTTCAATAAATCGATTGTGGCACGAGCTGTGTGACATGTTGCGCCGTCTTGTTGAAACCACAGCTCCTGGACATCATGGTTGTTCAATTCAGGAATGAAAAAGTTAGCAATCATCGCTCTATACTGATCACCATTGACTGTAACGTTCTGGCCATCATCGTTTTTGAAGAAGTACGGACCAATGATTCCACCAACCCATAAAGCGAACCAAACAGTCAGTTTTTCTAGATGTAACGGTGTTTTGACATACACTTGAGGATTATCTTCACTCCAAATGCGTCAGTTTTGTTTGTTGACGTAGCCATTCAACCGGAAGTGCGCTTCATCGCTAAACAAAATTCGCTTATGAAAATCGGGAACAACGGCAATCTCGTGTTGTCTACGCCTTGCTTGATGATCGTTTGGCTTCAATTCTTGCACAACTTCGATTTTGTAAGCACGCAAACCAAGATCCTTTCGCAAAATCTTCCATAAAGTGGATGGACACTGATCCAATTCCTGTGCTCGATGGCGGATGGACTCATTCGGGTTTTCGTCAATGCTACGCTCTACAGTAGCAATAGCTTCTTCTGGCGTCTCTGGGGATGCGAGTTATCAATAAGAGTAAACGTGGTGCGAAAACGTTCCATGGTTAATCGAATTAACTGCTCTGATGGACGATTTTATCGACGATAAAATGGACGTAGTGCGCGATACGTATTCCGCACAGAACCATTATTTTCGAAATAAAATTGCACTATTTGCAAGCGTTGTTCAGGCGTGAGTCTATTCATGATGAATTGCCAAACCAAACTGAGAATAAATCACTTCTCAGCTTTTAAATCGGTCGCCATCTTCAACAGTAATTCCAACTTAAAGTTCTATACCTCTAAAAAAAACACCCATTACTAGTACATTATGTCTTGTTGCTCGAATGTTGTGGATGGTTTCTGCCAAAAAATTGATACGTTATCGCCTAATGTACTTATGTACTCCTCGTGTTTGTACCAACCTCCAATGATCAACCTATCTACGTTTAGAATTTCTTAATCTAAGCCATTTAGAATTATCTTTGAAGTACATTTAGTATAGCCATCAAGCTGTGTCCTCTACGCATCAATTAGTTTAGAATTTGGAACATCGCTCAATTATTCAGGGGAAGACATTTCAAGGAAAAGGGGTAGAAATGTTTTATTATAAGCGGTTTATTTTAATATTCATTTATCAATGTGTTATTTTTGTTGAGTCGATTTGGAATTGAATTTATGCAGAATGTCTATTTCATTATTTAATTTACCATTAGTTACTAGATATATTTAGAGAAGATGAGTTCAATAAATAACAGTTATTGCATCACTTTGATTCGTTATAACTATTTCATTGGCTAAAATTATTAATTTTCAGCTCTTCAATATTTCAACGTACCTAACAGTAATCTAAAGATAATTGAAAGTGCGGACAATATCTACCTTTAAAACAATTGTTAAACTGATTTACACATATATTAAAAAGAATACTGCATGACGTACGTTTCGATGAGATTCACCTTTTTCAAATGCTACGTGCAAACTAATGTCTGCACGTTAGTCTGCACGCATTTGAAAAAGGTGAATCTCATCGAAACGTACGTCATGCAGTATTCTTTTTAATATATGTGTAAATCAGTTTAACAATTGTTTTATTATGTTTATCGATTTACATCAAGTATCGGCCTTTCAAGTACCTATATTAAATATTTATTTATTTATGAGGAAACTCAAAAATCTGCTCTTGCCATTTGTACTGGTTTCGTTCATTTGTTTAATCTTCAAATTTGTACAAGATTAGCTTGCCGTTCTGATGAGATCCATCAAGCTCGAAACACACGTGAAAGACTGATTTATTATAGGTATGTATGCTGTCTGTAGCAACCTCTTCATTTAATTATATATATAGGTGTCTTTAGAAAATTAACGTTATACCTATTTATATAGGCGTTTATGTGTGTGTTACAAGATAATCAGTAAAACAATTCAACGTAAAAAAATTGGAAGACCCTATTTCAAATGTGACCAATATTGACATCTTCCTGAAAGTTTAAAAATTATCTTACTGAATTTCAAATAAAAATAGAAAGGATATTGAATAAAAAAACTAACTTAAGATTTTGAAAATGGGGCAACAACCAAGCCATTTGTTTCGCATTCAATAAACTTAACGTTTTGTTTTAGCATGAGATCAGCGAACATTCGATCAACGTCATAAAAGAAGAAAGCGTGATTTTGAAATTTGTAGAAATATTTGAATGAAATTTTTCTGTCATATTATCAATTCAGTTCGTATAGATGTAGGTAGGTACTATATAGCATTATATATAATGTATTTTTATGAATGTTTTTAGCAATAACAGGCTTCTTTTAATATAAAAAACTTTATTTTTGTTGACGTTTCGTTGTATATCACAACTTGAAAAAATTGAAACTCTTTAACTTTTGTACTAACAATTTTGTTTTTAGTATCTGTTGTGTTTCCTGTTTTGTAATTAGGACCTGTCCTCTAAAACAGTGTATGTTAAATAAAATAAAATAAAACACATATATGAAATAACATTGCGCTCCTCTATTATGGTACATTTTTAAACTGTCTGTTGAGTGAGCCCTTGTATGTACAAAAATAAAATTATAAAAAAAACGTCTATTATATTATTCGCATTCATAACATTTATAATTAATTGGATTTAACATAGTGTGAAGTAAAATCTTTCACTCTATAAGTGATTTAACAACGTAACTGTACAAACGACCGTAAATGACGACGAAATACTTGATCTGTCCCTCCCCTAGATGCTAGTTATATAAAAATGGTGGCCCCTCTCCTTATCATCGTCATAGTTCAAGTTCTTCTATTGGCAGTCCCTTTCTAGTAACCATTGCGTCTACCTAGGACCAGTTTGAAAGGGCTACTACTCGATCGCTAGGTCGAAATTCGAATTGAATATGGCGATATTTTTGAATATTTTACTTTATACAACATATAAAGGCAAATTATTTGTAAAAGTACTACAATTAATAATTCAAAAGGGGTAAAATTTTTATAATAATCATACATAAAGCGAACAATAAATTTCAGTCAGGAGCTTCTTTTGTGTAAGAGAACGCTTACTTTATAAAAATGACGATTTTAATATAAGGCTTATTCTACGTCGAATGGAATCGGTTGGCAAACATCAGTTTGAGAAAAAGACTTGGAGGGAGAGTAGTGATGGCCGTTACGTTTCAATTCAATTTTCAGAAATTTTTAAGTCCGCCTTATTTTCAATGACCTGCAGGTGTGCCAACAACGAACTTCAGAAGGGGATGATAATTTTTCTCAATAATTGAAAATAAATTACTTGAATTATGCTGGTTAGATGTGTGCAGGAATTGCAGATGTATATTCGTAACCTGGTCGTTTTAAAGGTTTGCTGTTAATAGTGTTACAAATAGGTAACTTCAAACGGTGAAATATTACAATTTTTCTCTATACATATAAATATCTGAAGTTTTTTCAAGATATTGATACTACTTTTTGAATATTTTCAGTCTAGAGGGATATTTAAATAAATTTGAAATATTAATTTCGTCAATATTTCATTATATATTTGTAAATAAAATAAGTTTGTTTGGAAGCTTAGGTAATAGGCTACTTTTTTAATAATACGAGTATTTATAGATTATAAACCAAAATAAAATTTTAATTAATCTCTTGGTTCAATGTTTTCCAAATATATTGAATAATAGAATAATCAGCTTACATATTATCAAGACTGAATAATCTGAAATATTGTCGAAACATGTCGACTCAACGTTGTAATTTTATTTTATTATCCAATATTTTTGTAAACATTAAGCCAAGAGTTTGATTCAAATTTTATTTAATCATGTTTCAACAAAACGTAAGCCAGAATTCAATCTCAGACATTATTAACCATAACATACGAGTTATTAACATTTATTCGTATTCGTATTTACTCGTATTTAACATTATTAAGATTGTTAAAAGAGCTTTGACTTCTCTTCGATTTTTGTGCTTTATATTACACTCTTGGCAAACGACAGTACCTACCACTGCATCCGCCGATAAAATCTGTCCGGTCCCATCGGTGTAGTAAAAAACATGAGAAAAAGGATTTATATCGATTATTGTTCAAATTGATTAATATTATTGTTGAATCTGCAGAATCTAATGAAACTACGTTGCATCTTCCAAGAAAAATTAATCGAAAAAGATTTATTTGATATGCATATAGGTAAAAACAATTTCTCTGAAATGTATCTATAGATATTTGATGTTTTTGAATAATTTTATTAGAAAAAAGCAATACTTGACACAGCATTTGAAGAAATATGAGAAGTTAAGAGGCTAAAGAATTGCCAGCATCAAAAAATTATAAAAAGATATTTAGATAGTCTATACAATTTTTTTCAAGTACCTACAATGCAGACGAATAAAGTATTGTTCGAGCTACAATACCCACATTGAGATCTACCTACACAAGACCACGAAAACGGAGAAACAAAGTAAATACAAGTGAAGGAAAAAAACAGCTCATATATACGCCCCTGAGCCCAATCATCCATCAATTAAAAATTCGTTACCTACTAGGTACTAACTTGTTCACTAATCTAAAATCTTTAATATTATTGATTAATATTTATTACGTTTCCTCACAGTTTAAGTTGTAATTTGGTAATTAGAGATTCAATTGAATTGAGAAAAATTTAAAAGATAAATATAGTGATAAAAACAAAGAAATTTTCGTGTATAATATTTTTACCAAGATTCTATCGATGAAAATTGAGATTATTTTCAACTGGGACTACAATCGCCATCGATTGAACAGGTAATTCTGTACATGCCAATTATTTATCTTCAATATTAGAACTCCCTCACCAATATTATCGTCCGTCAAATCAAAATTGAGTATTGGGATTCGAACCCAGCACAACTGCTCCACAGAAGGCACATAAGATATTTCCTCTGTTCATAGGTACTTATAATTGAGAATGATAAATGCTTTTTGAATTTTTGTATTATCGAACTGAGTAGGAAACATTTTTATTCAAATCTGTTACTGACATTTGTATCTATACCTATGAATTTGTACCTATTATGTATTATCAAATTTTTAATGGAGAATATATTGTAGTGTTTATTTATTTGAATATTATTAGTATTGAATATTTCAAAAAAAAACAAGATTATTGGTAATAATAAGTATTCCGTTTCTACGATCGGTGGTAGGTGTTATTATGGACGGTCTGTAAATTCTTCCGATACAGATCGTCTATGGGATTAGGAATTTTCACCGGATAGTTTCCGAGATTTTCTCCTGTACATCTGTCCCTCAGACGACGTACACCAACGTACGCACGGAGATGATCTCGGGGTTCATCGACTTTGCACCCTTCTCGCAAGTACGCGATTCTTCCTCGCCGGGGTTGTCGCTAACTATAGCCGAGTGCGGAGGGTCGGGACGAGGTAAACGTTACGGGACGTCTGGCCGGCGTCTAGACGTCGGGATTTGTCCGTGCGCGTCGAACAACCGACGATCAATACGCGGAGATCTCCGGATCGTCCTACCCCGCACCCCTACGGTCCAGACTCACGGCGGGAATCCCCCAAAGCCAGTCTAGGTGTAGTTTTTAAGCAGATGTATGAAAGTGTTATGTGAAATGTGCTTGCAAAATAATGGAAGTTAATTTTCGTTTTTGTATTTTGCATACGAATTTAATGCAAAATAAATGGATATTCAAAATATACTGTTTTTATTTTTCAGTTTCAGAAAGCTTTTTCCATATAAAACAAAGTTATTGAAATAATGGCATCTTACTAACTCTTGCCCTTTTTATCGTTCATGAAAGAAGTTCTCTTTAAATATTGAATATTTATTTATTAAACGATTCCAACATTTTTTTTAGTGTTATTTAAACTAATATTTACTAGTAGGTAATTTTGTTTTTCACATATATTAATATTGTTCAATTTGTTGAAATAAATGAATTGGCATTTCTGTCATTTTGAGAATTCGAAAAATGACAGAAAATTCGTTTGTGCAAGAAATGTTGTTGTATCTTGAATTTTTTAAGCCCTGGGATTACAATTTTGCGATTCATAGTTATCAACTTCTCTTCATTCAGATTTATTATAGTTTTACTCCCCATTTACAGCAAACTGAAAGTAACCTGTCCTCCAGTAGGTTAAATTTATCCAATTACGTTTGAAACAAAGGGTTTTCATGAATAATATTGAGGTTTCTGATATAACGAGTTCATAAAGTTCAATTGATTGTCTTCGTGAACAACATGAGTTGTTCATCTCCCAATTGGTCATGTCTGTTTAAAAGGACATCCATATATTTTCCTAATGCCTTTTTGTGAAATTGGTGATTGAAAATATTTTTCCATATTTCTATTCAAAATTTTTCCTCACTTTTCACACAAAGGAAGCTGTTTTAAAAAACGTTGCCTCAAGTCACATCTGCAAACATTTGAAATACCCTTTCAGGATGTGTTAACCGTTTCTTCTAGTTTAAATATCTTCAAAACCCAGTTTCGGATATAGTACAGATATTGAATAATAATTTACCTATTTAATAATAATTAACAAGTGTTTGAGAATCAATCTATTTCTATATCTATGCATATTTCGAAAGCCGTTGGGAACTCCATAGATTGTATAGAATCGATGTCTATTTGAGGAATTTTAATGAGACATCTTTTCAAAAGCATGCCAACAGAACGAGCGAAGATAAAAATAAATTATACTTTAAATTGAAGTAAGTTTAATATTCTACAACTCTTCTGACATGTTTCCTTAGAAAATTGAACTGGTGGGAGAAAAACAATTTCATTTCACAAATAATAATAATTAAGTAAATGTTTGATACCTCATTCTAAAAATGGAGTTTTCTCATTTAGAAATAAGATTTTATCTTTCAGAAAAAATTTTAAATGAAGGAAAACTCAAGTGACATTGTATCTCTATGAAGTTACACCTCAAATTTGAAATTTGTTAAATTTCATCTTCATTACATCTGAATAGAATCTAAATCCACCATTTATCATTTGAGGATCATATATAGGTACATAAAAAGTTGTAGGTGAGCTGGAAAACTTCAGAATGGTTCAAACAAGATTACCTTTTGGCTAATGAGGTCATTGAAGGCCATTTGGGCTCTTTGCCCATAAAGGAAAAAAAAAAGATTACCTTCATTAATAACGAAACTGATTTAACGAATTCAATTCTAAGTTGTGAAAAAAATTATCACTTTTCAGTGGAATGGAGTCCTTGAAAATAGAAAAATTCTGAAAATTGACTACCTTCTTTAAATTAAATTACCACTAGTTTAAAGTTAGAATTTCGATATTGAGCAAGAGTCTGCCAACATTTTTCATGTCTTGTAAATAAGGAAGGGGAGAGAAGAAATTTCTTATTCTACATTTAATACCTACCTATTTGCCCTCGTAATGCAACCCTTTATGAATTATATAATTTTTACATTTTATCAAGAGTTAATAATAAGGCGTTACGCAAGATAATTTATGAAATAAACATAATATTTTTACTAATAAATTCGGAACTTTTTTGAAACAAATTCGCATATTGTACCTACCATGTATCTGTCATGTAAAGCAGTGTTTCCCAATCTTTTTTATGCCATCCCCTACCTTAGCCTTTCTAAAATAGTCATGTAAAAAGTTAGAATTAATAAGCGCGAAATAGTGAAACTCATATCGAGTCCATTTTCGAATTGCCCCCCTTAACAATGCCATCCTGTCGGACGTGGGCCCCTCGTTGAGGAACACTGATGTAAGGTATCATTCGATCCACATCTTGTCCATGTAACGCCGCTTCATTTATAGAAGTATGTACTTAGGTGATAGGTGTTATTCGTTTTTTTTTCTTATAGAGATTGGTTTAATTATTCTAATATGAACTCGACTTCTACGCTAATTGCCACGAGGCAAACACGACTGTGTCATTTCCGGAACATCATTTGGCGTGTGTGAACTGACAAAATTAATCTTCAAAACACTTCTGTTACATTCGGAAATTAGTTTCTACATCCGCCTCGTGAGAAAAAGTGCGTAGCCGGTCTCCGTAGCTTAGTTGGTAGAACACCCGAATGGTGCGTAGAACTCGGGTTCGAGCCCCGCTGGAGGCATGTGGAGGCATGTCTATGATTTAAGTACCTACTTTAATGAATTAAATATTATGTTGGGTAATGTACATTGATTACAAGCCCAATGGCCGTTCGGTACCGGAGTTAAACTGTGGGCCCACTAAATTTTAAAAAAAATGTGCTTACTATTGTACCGTGACATGAAATACTTTATAATAATCCGGTTCCTGCTCTCCATTTGTCTTATATGATCTGGCAGATGGTTGTATATTCTTGCGCTCAATATAAACGCGCTGTGCTGGATCTGCTTCAGTCTGGTGAATGGTGGACGAATCTTTTTTTTCGAAGCATCACGAGTATCATAACAGTGGACTTCATCAGTCACCAAATAAGAAGACCGATGATCCCAAACATTAAGAGCACAATACAAAAGAAACATCGATGCCACTGTCAAGAAATTGTCCCTGAAGAACTCCCGGCAGGAAGTGCGCCTGGATACACCAAACATAGACCTGACAATTCTCTTCTGCATCAAAAACAGAGACCCAATGCTGGTGCAACCTCCCCAAACCAATATTCCATACCTGAGGATTGAATCCACTGACGCGTAGTAATAGGAACACAAAACACTGAAATCACAAGAACCCCTCAGTTGGCCTATTGCAAAATTGCATGAAGCAAGTCTGTTACATAGGTGATCCACCTGCTGTCTATTCATCAAAAGTATACGCTTTCCCTCATCTTTGTCCCAATGAAACAAAAAAATACCCATAAAATTGTTTCGGACCGCTAATAATATCGGAAATATTATCAACAATTATAACGAATCAAAAATTCACAAGAATATAATATCTGCAAAATTAAGTGTGGAGTTGCCATGAACTTTATATACCTTGGTAGATCTTTCGCAAATTTCCAAATTGCATTATCTGAATATAAACAAGTTTTGAAGAGAAAAAAAGATTTCTCATTATGCAACCACTAGATAAAGAATCACACATTTAGTTCAGAGTTCAAAATATTGAATAGAGAGAACAAAGGTTCAGAACTAAATTTTGTAGAATCGTTACAAATTAATAAATTCAGGACTTCAATAGTAAATTTGATCTTATGCTAACTACTTTCTTAAAATTTTCAATAAAATTCCCAGGTCAGAAGAATTATCCCTTCGATTTTTTTATATACATTCCTTGTACGTCTTGTTTTCTCTTTTCTACTCTAATTTTTTATTGTTATACCTGCGCTTTATAACCTGGGTTCTTTGTTCAATTTTAATTTTAATTCTTAGATTTTGTTCACTTTGTTATTCTATGTTTGGCACTATAAAATAATACATTTAAACATCTATATTTGTAAAATTTTAACAGTATAATATCTGAGAAGAAGAACCTTGAAATTTATTAATAATAATAATTAATATCAAGGTCTTTTGGAATTTTGTAAATTCTAAACGCCAAGATATAAAATTACCTATGCAGATGTTTCTTAATGGTACCAAATATGATAATGATATAGATATAAGTAACATGTTTTCTGATCATTTTCAATCAACGTATGTGATAGTCATAAACCTTCTCATAGTTTTCCTGTAGGAAAATAGTTTTCCATAGGATTCCTGTGGAGACTTCCCCTTTGGTTGTCTAAGTTTTGATGTACAAGAAGTTTTGCAGAGACTCAACTCCTTAGACGTAAACAAAGGACCTGGTCCTGATAAGATTCCTTCGCTTCTACTGAGGGAATGCAATTCATCTTTGGCTCTGCCCCTGCAGATTATTTTCAATAGGTCGATTTCTTCCGGGAGGTTTCCTTCATTCTGGAAAACTAGCTATATAAAACCTATTCTCAAGTCTGGTTCAAAAGGCAATATCTCCAATTATAGACCCATAAGCATTCTCAGCGCTATACCTGAAGTTTTTGAACTACTTGTTTAAGATAATATCAACTTTGAAGTCGCTCATAAAATTTTTAGCCAACAGCATGGATTTCTGCATGGAAAAAGTATTGAATCCAACTTACTTTTATTTGTCGAATATGTGTTGGGTAACTTGGAGAGAGGCCTTCGAGTTGATGTGGTATAAACTGATTTCTCCAAGGCATTTGATACTTATTCTATTAGTCATGGAATTCTTAGACAAAAGCTTGTATCATTTGGATTTTTTGGACTTTTGCTTGAATGGTTTACATCTTATATTATTGGCAGATTTCAAGTTGTTAAATTTCGTGAAGTTCAATCAAAGAGTATTTTTGTTACTTCTGGTGTTCCTCAGGGCAGTCACTTAGGGCCACTTCTATTTTCAATTTATATGAACGATATTGCTTCCTTGTCCAAATTTTGTGATTTCCTCCTCTCTGCTGATGATTTGAAGATCTTCCACTCATTAAATTGCTCCAACCATATCACTCAATTCAAATCAAACTTGGATCGACTTGATAATTGGTGCCGAGTGAATGAGCTTGCTCTAAATATCCTTAAATATAAGCATTTGAAGATGCTTAGAAATCATTTTGATTCTGTTTTCCTGCTGAATAAAATTTTTCTTGATCCTATTTCGGCATTCAAGGACCTCGGAGTCGAGCATGATAGCCAACTGGGTTTCAGGCCTCACTTGGACATGATTGGTAGAACTTTTAGAGTTCTGGGCTTCATATTCAGGCACTCATCTGATTTCTCGGATATTTCAACTCTGAAGTATGTTTTTACTACTCTTGTTAGACCTGTACTAGAGTTCGCCTCAATTGTTTGTTCCCCATATACATCTGAGGATTGCAAAAAAATTAAAATCAGTGCAAAACAAATTTCTTCTATATATCTCCTACAGACCTGGATATAAGAGTAAAAGTTTTTCAGCTACTGCGAAGCTATGCTAGAATATGAAAAATTCAAAAAATCATCACATTTATGTGTCCAAAAAATAACCAGCATAATAATTGGTCTTTTACTACTCTGAAAGATTGGAAAAATTATAAATTATTGAATAAAGATGCTAGTCTTTCAAAAATCCGACACTGCAAGTACCACTACCATTTTTCTGGAAAAACTCTTTTATAGCCTATACATCTATTTCACTATAAAATCTTCTCTATCTCTAATATCATTCTACCCTTGATGGGTAGAAACTTTAAGGTTGCTTCATCAATTTTCACCTTAAAAACGTTTACCTAATATATTTTGCGACGAATAAGTACCTAATCCGTACTATTATGACCCACTTACTTATCAGATTACTGCAAAAAATGATTGGGTAGGCGAAGAATCGAAGGCTCTGCTCTATGTTATGAATTTGAAAGCTAAGAATTTATAATATAGTTTAGTCTTTATATGCCTATTAATCTCAGATTATAATTTCAATGAGCAATAATAATATATCGTAACTTAAAACGCTTGGCTAAATTCCTTTTTATAGTCGACATAGTTTCTATTTACTAAATGGTTATCAACATTTCAATTAACTCCATTTGTATCAAATACTTGATAAGGGGTTAGTAGCCTAAAAAATATGATAATTTCAAATATAAATTGAAAACATTCAATTATAGGATACGTTTTAAAATGTTCTATCATATTTTGAGGCATTGACTGAAAATATTGAATGAATAAAATTAACTGCTTTTAAATTACAAGATACAAAAAAATCGATAAATTGCATCATCATACTAAAGTCATTGTAATGATGAAACAAACGACATTATTGTGTAATCAAATTGTCTACCCACATAAATATATAAAAATGTTTTCGTTGTCATTTTATTTTTGAAATGGATTCACATGAAGAACGATCGTAATAATTTTTTCAACAGTCGAAAAATATTTTCATTTTAGCCGACATTCATCTTTTATTTCTCATTTCTTCAAATGAAGATTGATTTAGGGAATGAGAGACGAGTTGAGCATTTTTTCTCGCACTTCAACCGAATTTAGTTCAAACTGAACGAGATAAAACATTGGCATGATTTTAATCTCGACGCGTTTGCAACCCCACATTTCGTATACCCAATAGTTCGATGGGTTCAAAGACGCCGTTGCATAATTTTGTCCCCCTTATTTTGACGAGTTTCGAAACAAAGGGGGAGATGTTGTATAATGTTGCTTCGCTATCGGGGACTGATTAGGGTGGTGGTCGTGGATGGGGAGGGATTATAACTTGAAGCGTCCGAGAAATTGGGTAGGTACGTAATTGACGGTTGCAAAGCGATAGTAGAGGTTTCTGACGGGGTAGTTCTTAATGCCATAAAATCCTAGAAACTTTAGTTTTATGGAGGACCATTGACCTGCACTTAAGATTTCAGAATTGGGATTATATACGTTTCAAGTATATTAATGATCATTGAATAATTACTTCCAGGTGAATAATAATAATATCTTTATTTATGTTAAGATTGCATAAAAATTGGCAATCTATATACGTCAAAAAATAAATACAAAATTACAATTCACTTAGATTATATATACATACTTTCTTCTTAAAAACAATTTTTAAAAGAGAACCTAAAATACTGGCCCTCAAAACGTCGTGAATGACAATAAAATGAAATAAAATTAAAACAAACACTACATTTCCCGAAGAAAATAGTCGAAGTATTCTTCATTGTAGTGAAACACACTTGAAATAAAAATTTGTTTCATTCGTTTCTTGAATACATTAAGTGGAAAAGTCTTCTAATTTCCCTTGGTAATGCATTAAAGTATTTCATTGCCAAGTAAGTTGGACCATCTCGACACCTTCCCAGTCACCGATACCCAGGTATAAGGTTATCTCTATTTCGGGTCGGATTAGTATAAATGTCTCCATGGGTAGGAAAGAGAAGCTCGTTATTTTTGATATAAATTAGGTTTTCCAAAATATAAAAGAGGGCAGGGTAAGTATTCCCAACTGTCCAAACTTCGGTCTGCAATCTTTTCTATAGCCCAAGACACCCGAGGCATGCCCCCACACGAGTACAGCGTATGAGAGCCGTGTATGAAACGTTGTAAAATAAGCTATCCGCAGTATAGTGCGGGATACATTACACTGGTCAACAAATTTGTAATTTGTTTTTTGTCACATGAAAATTTATATCAAATTTTGAATATACTAGGGCCACCAAACAATAATATATCAATGAAAAAAAATGTACACATCATGTTTTCTTGTGACATCAAAACATATATTTTCGTAAAAAGTACAAAATTCAGCCACACTTACAGAATTATTTCCTAATATCTAATAGATACTTATGATTTTCTTGAATATTTGGCTTCCGGTAGGTCCCTTTTAAGTCTCCAACAACAGTCTGCTAGCATTCCTGGACTCCATTTCCCTTGATAACGCTTCTCCATTAAGGAAATGTCTTGATGGAACCTCTCACCTTGTTCGTCACTCACAGCACCCAAATTTGCCGGAAAGAAATCCAGATGAGAGTCCGGCATATGTATTTTCAAGAACATATTACACCCCAAAGCTTTAAATGATATCATAAGTTCATTTATTAAATCTTTGTAATTTTCCGCTTTATGGTTACCTAGAAAATTTTGAAAGTAAATTCCAGTCGTTTAATAGACCCCAAAAGCTCAGCCTGTTTTTTAGACAGATTCAAATCACGTACTAAATCGTTTAAATCACGTTGTGTCAATAAGTGCGGTTCTTTTGAAGTTGACAGTTCATAACTTGGGTCACTACCTTCAGATACCTTATTATGCTGACTGAGAACAAATTCCAGACTAGAGTTCTCACTTTTTGATCGATTTGGAGGCATCGGCACAGGCAGTTCGGCACTATGTAGGATACTATGTAGGGTCTCTTGGCCGAAAACAAGTTTGGATACTGGATAATGTGTTTGGATTTGGTAGTAATACCTTTTGCTTGAATCAAACAAAAATAACAATCACTTACATGATCCTTTGGTTCCGTCCAAATCGTTGGTATAGCAAATGACAAATGTCTAGGTTCTTGTTTAGCCCAACCTAAAAGGAGCCTCACACACGTTACACAACATTTATGTGGAACCCAGGATTTGTCTTGATTCCTTACAGGAAAACCAAAATAGTCTAAATAGCACTGTTCAATTAGTGATGTGAAATTTCGACGCTGAGATGTAAAAGTTAATTCTCCACACACATAACAAAAATTGTCCGGGTTGTTCAAACACTTTCGTGGCATATTTACGATCTAACTAATGTAAATAAAATGTAATTTAGCAAACACAATAGTTACACAGTCGACTAAATGCAGTTATTTAAACAAGGAAACGTATATGAGGTCAGAAATGAATATGTAACGACTGTGTCCGTCCTTTGCTGTTTATTAGTCAATCACGTGCCATTCGGTCAAATATCAGATTTTGAATTCATATAATATTCTATGGTGAAGAATATCACAGAGAACTTTACCGACATAATGTACCTACATTCTCTGTTATTGTTATTTCATCACATTATTCTTGTTGTTGACATAATTACAAAAATTACATACATTATTTTAGCTATTATATGAGCCAGTATAACTCTCTGCATTACACTTTACCGAGATACACTCGCCGACTACGACACTTTTCACAAAATTTTAAGAAATGAAATAACAAGAAATTTTTAAAAAAATTATTTTCAATATTATTTAATATTCAGGAAATACATGAACTTCGAGTTAGCGAAGAACACAAATGAAATAGCAAACTCCAAAAACAAAACTAAAGAGCATGAAGAATAATTGCGAAGGAATCAAATCAAGATCACTCTCACTCAAATATAACAATAAAGTCTGTGGACAGCACAATTGTGGATGATCCGCAATCGATAGCGGATATGCTCAGGGATCATTTCAACATTCCAACTGTGCCACATGGCTGTGACGATGTTGATCGTGGAACTGGAACTGAATATCTACGCTGTTTCTTCGTCCAGTAGATGAGGATGACTAAAGAAGTGTCATTGATAACTTGACGAATAAGTACTCTGCAGGATTGGATGAAATTCCAATAGTTATTCTGAAGCACGTATCGACTTGTATATCTGCCTCTTGTAGACATTGTAAATACTTGTTTTGAGAGTGATTCTTTTCATATGGGAAAGCTTATTTCAGTTCGAAAAAAAGGTGATAAACAGGACATGACAAACTACAGGCCAACCTCTCTACTTTGCTCAATATAAAAATTTTCGAACGAGTCATATATAGTTATGAAATTCTTAAAATCTATCCGGATTTTAACGAAAAATCAGTATGGGCTCCGACCGGATCATTTTACACAGTTGGCAATCTACAATGTTATCTCTTTCATTGTTGATAACATAGACAAAAACAAGAAAGTAGCCGGGCTGTTCTTTGATCTGTCCAAGGGCTTCGATACGATAAATCATGCAATTCTCCTGAATAAATTGGGAAGTTGTGGAGTACTAGGAAACTGTTTGGAACTTCTGCGCTCTTTTCTGCAGGATAGGTAGCAAGTTGTGTCTATTCACCAGGATGGACAGCAATATTACTCTGTCCCAACTCCTATTACCCATGGTATACCACAGGGATCCATACTGGGCTCGGTGCTCCTTTTTCTCTAATGGTCTTAGTAGGGGAATTCTGGGGGCCTTAGTGTGTCAGTATGCGGATGATATATCTGTTTTACTGTCTGGTCCTGTGGTGCGGATGAGGGAATGGTGCTCCTTTTATGTACTCAAAGTCAACTCGATTAAGACGGGCCTTTTGGCATTCAGTAAGGCTTCGGGGTGCTCTGAGTCGCCTTGTGTTTGGTGTGATGGCTGGGCTGTACCAGTGCTGGAGTCTGCAAGTTTCTGGGCGTGTAACTTTACACCTCACTGACATGGGAATTTCAAGTGAAATACATTGTGTCCAAGCTTAATAGTTGCTGTGCATTACTCCGCAGACTTCGCGAGTTGATTGCACCGGACATTCTCAGCCAGTTCTATTTCGCGGCTGTGCAGTCCGTCATTATATACAGTGTGATGTTCTGGGGTTCATCGCGTTGGGCCCACTTTGTATTTGTATCGCAGAAGTGGTTGATCAGATGCCTGCTTCGTTTGCATCCTCGAACATAATGTAGGACCTATTTCAGGTACCTTGCATTATGACCGTGCCATCAGTTTATTTCTTTACTTTGGTCTTGTTTGCCAGGAAATATCCGGAATTGTTCTCTACAAATGAACAAAATTATACCGCAGCAATGTGGATGACTACTCGTGGCAGGACTGATCTCAGTGTGCCTCAACACAGGTCCGCATTCTTCGACAGGTCACCATTGAAAATGGCAGTCAAAGCGCATAATTTACTTCCTATATCTTTAAGGAGGGAACAAAGTCTCCAGAGTTCTAGAAAATATACCATCGAGTACTTGTTGCGGAAGTCATTCTATAGCTTTAAATTCGAATACTACATAGGAGAATAATTATTTATGTTTTCGATTATATTTAATATTCTATTCATTTTGTAATCACAATGTTCTGATAATTTTTACCTGACGTTGCTGGTTCTTCATGATTTTGTTGGCCATAAAGTTATTATTATAAGAATTAGTGGTATGTCCTTTAGGTGGTCGAGAACTTGAATTATAAATTGCAATTTTAGCGAATTATTTGACAATAATCGAAGGATAAAATTTTTGAACCCTTTTTATGAAGCGAATTATCTTTTTTTCGCGGGTCTATTCTTTTCACAAAATGTTTTTGAAGTGTCGAATAGATCGAACATCTGTATTCTAAAACACGTCTCACAAATATTTTATATGTACTTAGCAGAGTTTGGGGATTCGATTTTACTGCAGACACTAACCGGGATCTTGTCTTTTGAATGGGAAGTAGGTAATATCATCCTGATTATGGACTTGTAATTTGTGTGTTTTTTTACAGTAGGTCGGTTCCCACCTATTGTGTTATTTAAATACGTTTTCAAATTGTAGCGTTATGTCTTTTTTCGCTACTGTGGTATTTTGTTGGATCTTCTTGGGTTTCTTGTATCTTCGGAAGGGGTAAGTACATATATCATTATTGTTGTATGTGTTATTCTTGATGAATATAACAATTTGTGTTCCATAGCTGTTGAACACGAATTTTGGACCAACACATCCCCAAGTTTATCTATGCTCTTTTTTCTGAAATAAATATGGCTCATCTTTTCAATCCGATTTTTTTCATTATTCATCATATTAATCTTGACATTGAATGTGTGACTCGAATGGAGGTTAACAAATTTTTCCGAGCATGTGCGTTATCATTAAACATATATGTGCTTGATATTTCCTATCAAAATTGTTCTAAATACTTACTACTAAGATCTAAAAACAATTGAAGTTTCTAATGAAATAATTGAAGTGTAATCCATGTAAATTTGTAAGAAATCAATATAAACCACCCCAGAATAAGTAACACGAAATCAGTGCAAAGGTGGAGTTTATGTTACAATATTCATTTTTATATTTATTTTAATATATTCATCAAATAGCGCTAATCGAAAAATCATGTCCACGTCAACACAAAGTACCTAAAAGTCGTTTTTGGCTTTTTAATACCTAATTATCATGAAATTAGTATAATAATCATCATATACTTATTAATATGTGATCATTCCAATATTTATTATAACATTTTATGTGAAATTAATATGAAATTGTCAAAATTATCTCATATTGATACAATGAAATACAATTAGAGAATATTCATAATCTCCTAGGCTCATTATGAGCTATTGAGGTTTCATCGTAGAGAAAAAGGGTTAATCAATGTATTTCCTAAGCAGATGATAATACAGAACATAGCTTATTCTTGATCAATTCATATGACTCATTAAAAATATTATTAATAAATTATATGATTCATTATTTTATAATATATTTTAACAATGTAGTGTATGAAAGTTGTAAAAAACCTTCTACAAACTGCTGCCTTTTCTTAACCAGGAGTACTGAATACTTTTTAAAATCATGACACCCTTTAATTCCGATTAAATTTTCCCACTAGTTACTCATTTTGCAATTAATAATTTGACAGTGTTTTGTGTCTAGTCCTTCGTCTTCTGTGTTTCGTTCGTAGTAGTTTCTTCTTCTCCTAAATGTGGAGTCGTTATTATTAGTATCTCAACAACTGTTGTATTTTATATGAATTGATCCTATACTGATAACTCGGAACATTTTTGATTTATATATTATTTATTTCTAGGTATTTACACAGGAAACAGCACCTTTATCGATTGGATTTTTGTGCTTGTCGTTTCTAATTTTCTGAAAATTATTTAATTTCCATTTGCAGTCCATAGACAACTTTTACATTGTTTGATTAAAATATAACCAATAGTTTGGAACAAAATTTTTTTATGCATGGATTTTTTTTCTATACATTTGATTTCATGTACCTTTTAAGCTTATACATAAAATAATGCATTGTTTTATAATATATAGGTACTCACCTATATATCTTTAATTTGCGGTTCAGACAATACGCTAACTACTTGATTGTTTTTAGAGGAAGAAGATATTCGGTATATTATTATAATTTAAAAATAATATAACGATTTGAGAAACGGGCGAGAGTGTGGGCTACATCAGAACAATCAATAGATTAATTGTTGTAATTGAACTTATTTTCAGAATTTAGATACGTATTTACATATCTCCAACTACTTTCTGTTAAGTCAGATCATACCCTCCATTATGGGAGCTTTCGTATATGCAGTGAACATTTACTGAAACTTCGTTTGTGTTGAGATTTTTCGCCAAACATGTCCACTTGCCGAACATAAATGTGTTGTTAGGGGTTAGAAAACCCTCGAAAAACGATAACTAATACAACCTGATGTCTTATCTTTTTCAATAGAAATCAAGTGAGTCATAATTCTGATATCGAATCTATACGTCTTCAATTTGCATGATAATGTCGAAGACAACCATATGAATAAGGTACCTACTAACCTAATTTCAACCGAAATAAGGTCTACCTGTTGATCTCCATAAATCATTCATAACTGAGCTTTATGAATAGAATCATGCAACATTATATAATAATTTTCCCATTAACTATCTATATATGACTCATATTCAAAATGAACGAATTGAATGCTTCAAATCCGTCAGTAATTTTAACTTGGTCTTTAGGAATAGCGAGAAAAACTCGTTCGAGTATGATCTCCAGTTTCAACGCTCCCAATAACGTATTCCTTCGCCAACGTGATTTTTTCGAATATTAAGTTTGAATTCAACCATTCTTGAATTTTATATGTGATAATACAAGAGATCCACGGTTGAAATAGAAATAGCGTTTACAGTTGAGAAAATATCAAATTTTTTGGTAAGTTTCCTTCAAAAACGGCCTAGGTACGTATTTTTTATCAGATCTCGACTGCATGTGTTTATAAGCGAAGTTGGCCGAGACTTTACGACACGTTTTAATCGTATTGATCTTAGATGTCTGGTGAAGTGCTCATAGTGCTCACCCGAATGAGTCTCATGCACCTTTATGCTTCGTGGACCACAGATAAAAATGGTCTATTTGATAGAAGAATGAGATTTTTGAAATCTTTGAAATTAAGTGTCATTATAAGTCTGAAGTATTTCAATAAGAGTATTGAAAATACGCTACCTCCAATAAAAACGTTAGGGTCATTGAATTCGAATTGAATAATTTCAAACTATAAAGGAAAATTAGGTGCTTTATAGGTGTTTGAAAACAACTGAAATATTCAATATTTAATTAGGCAGATATACCTATACGTGGGTACACTTCAGCTTTCAGTAGGTGATAGTAAGTTTTAGACGGTGCGAGTAAAATTGCCGGAATGATAAATTACCTACTTAGATATTAATTTTGTAAACCAAGAAGGTTTTTCATTTATTAGGTAGAATTATTTTTTATACATTTTGATCTTTTTCCCAGAGAGAAAAACAAAAAACAATAAAAGACTGAAAAATTTTAACATAAAAATAAAATTTAAAATAATTCAAAATATAGAATAAAACAGTTTTATCTTACCTACTTATATATTGATTTTGTAAACCAAGAAGGTTTTTCATTTATTAAGTAGAATTATTTTTTATTTATTTTGATCTTTTTCCTAGAGAGGAAAACAAAAAACAATAAGACTGAAAAATTATAACATAAATATAAAATTTTAAATAATTGAAAATATAGAATAAAACAGTTTTATCTTACCTACTTAGATATTGATTTTGTAAACCAAGAAGGTTTTCCATTTATTAAGTAGAATTATTTTTTATTTATTTCGATCTTTTTCCTAGAGAGAAAAACAAAAAACAATAAGACTGAAAAATTATAACATAAATATAAAATTTTAAATAATTGAAAATATAGAATAAAACAGTTTTATCAGATAAAAAAAAAGGTGAAAGTTATGCCAAATGAGTTTTCATTTATTCTTATTTGCAAAAATTAATTGAAAATATCTTTTACATTCCACATATCTAAATGAAGTAAATTTTGTGAAGGGATAATAGAGTTAACCCAATTGTTTAGAACTTATGAAGTTACAAATCTTATATAAACACTTATTTTGGAGTTCCCAATTTCCGTGTACTATTTTTTCACGTTTTATTTTCAGTTGAAGATAAAAAACTCCTTAAATAGTGTAGAGCCCTAATACTTTCATTTTTGAAATAAAAGGTCTATTTAATTTTCAGTAGGTACTCTCAAATATTATGGAAAAGTGCTTTCGATCAGTAGGAAAAGTATTTTTTTAAAAAACACTTTTAGAAATAGAAAGCTATTTGATCAGAAAGAAAAAACTTAATGATTTCGAATAATGCTTTATTGCAAATTGTCAATAAATTGCAGTTTTAAAAGTGGATATTTCCTTATTTTCACTGAATTTGTTTATATTAAGTAAGTAGAAGTTATAGAATTTTTTGTCTCAACTAAAATTATGTGATTTTTCAGAAGTATAATTGCATCAAACTTTCGTTCAACATAAAACGGCAAAGCTCAATGATCACTAAAGTATTTAGTTCTTTATCGCTACGGCGATCGACTGTTACGGTGAGCGCGAAAATTTGAAATTGCGGCGTAACTACTCGGCAGACGCTCAAGATGTCGCCCTACGTTGCGTCTGTGTGGGAATCGACACACGTCGCATCTGTAACTGCATTTTCTGTGCATTCCGAGATGCAATTCCGTAACTCGCTTCAGACTTCGCACGGAAATAAAAAAAACAAAATGTCCGTTTTAGAACACTGAGCAAGCGTTGAAATTGGCTCGTTGTTTCAGTTGAGTCGAGGCGCACTTTGGGTTAAACGAAATTAAACGAGACGGTTCCTTTGTGGGGGAAGTATTATGTTTTTTTTTTCATAAATGTTCGTTTTCGGTGGTGCTTAGGGACGTGGAGAATTTATTCACTGCGAGTCCAATAAGCAGAATGATTTTAGATCGGAAGAATATGGTAAGTTGAAAAAATATTTCAATTTAAATTGAAGTCTTGAATTCATATTTTTTTCTAATCGATCCTCATTTTCTCTATTCTAACGTGGGAGTTATTTGATATATTTATGTAATGGAAACTACAGTAACACCAAGTAATGTAACACTTTTATAAGATTAAGTATTAATTCCGCTTCCTGCGAAATTTAAAATAATTATTAGTTTTATTTGAATCTTTTCATCGCCTTCTCAGAAAAATTGCAATGCTGGCTACTATTTAGAATAACCTCGACGAAAAGAAGCCCTGGAAGTGCGCTTTCCAGTACCTAACTATTCTCGTTTACCAAGTCGGCCATTTTATAATAAGACTTGTAAGTAATTCGTTCGATGAATGTTGATAAGAACCATAGCTATTGAAATGTTATATTGTGTAACACAGACTTGAATTTTTTTTTTGGAACCTTCTGTTTAGGTAGATTCCGTGCTTCCGCCCACAGAGTTTCCCCTTCTTTCTTATCCTTGAAATAGTGGCGTTTCGAAGCACCCCTCAAAATTTTCTTTCAGGTAGGTATCTATTAGTGTAAAAATCAACGTTCATGTTTTGTATATCTTTTCAACTATAGGTATCAGTTGAGTGTTGCGGCAAATGTGCCCTGCTCTGATCGGGGTTTATCAGAAATGTAATGGACTTATATTTCCGATCATTCTGTTTGATTCCAGTGTCCTGGCTTTGGACATTCTGTTAGGTCCTAAAAGTTATGAGATCTTTAGTCCTAAACTGAATACCTACTCATTAATCTGCTTCTTAGTTGACGTATGAAACGAAAAAACGAAAATTAATTTTTTTTATCCATTGTAAGAAATTTCTTAAAATTCTATTGATAAGTAAAGTACATACTTATGTACAATTTGGAGAAATTCAAATATGTAATTTGTACAAAAAAATTGAAACATTATTTGATACATTTCTATTTACTTAATCACTTGCGTTAGTCTAATAAGATGCCCAACATAACACAATAAGAGGTCTAATATAAGATACTAAGAGGTCCGTACCTATTATGTTGAACTCTAATTTATTGCTTCATATAATTATGTTAGATATAAATGTAACATAACTCTTCCCCTTAGTACTTATTACTCGATTAGAAATTGAAGGTTGTAATTTTATAAATGACCATATAAAAAAAAATGAGTCATTAAAAAGTTTTGTCGATCACTCTTTCAGTAAGACAAAAAATAATAGTTATATTTATTCAAATAAGTAGACTTAGGTATCCTCATATGCGCATCTACATAAATAGTAGATGTGAAAGGTACTTAAGTATACTTATATATAGGTATATATATATATATATATATATATATATATATATATATATATATATATATATATTTATATATATATATAAATATATATATATATATATATATATATATATATATATATATATATATATATATATATATATATATATAAACAAAAACACATTATCGGTATAGCCCGCAACTCAATTGGAAGCAGCCGTTGACACGTGTTTCGAGCTTATTTGCTCTCCTCAGAACGGCGTAGCCAAGTTCAAGGTGTACGAACCTGGAGATGGAATCCACAACAAAAGAACACATCTGCAAAGGAAGTCTCCACTGCTAGGCTTCCACGTGAACTCTCCGGGTTTGGAGATTTGGTCAACGTATCGCCATTGTGGCGACTTTTTATCCTTTACGGAGTCTTCAACCGACTAAGTAAATAAGGAATGAAGAATTTTCATGCGGTGAAAAGTACAAATAACAAAAACACATTATCGGTATAGCCCGCTTATTGGCTCTCCTCGTTCTGAGGAGAGCCAATAAGCTCGAAACACGTGTCAACGGCTGCTTCCAATTGAGTTGCGGGAAACCATACACTTCTCTATGGTTTTATTGCCTGTTGGATATGTTTGGCAATAACAGTCTTGTTTCTGGAACTACCTATATCAGGTGAAAAAATAACTATGTTAAAACGTTTAAAATGGTATATAGATAAATTTTATTTGTCCATCTATCTCCATTCAGTTGGAAGATAAGTGATAAGTTTTTGAATGTCTATTTTTTCTTATGATTATAATAATAATAAGAGGTATTTTTAAAATCCTCAGCGAATTACTGATCCTCCTCCCATTGTTGATCCACTTAACCAAGCTTTTTCTGTTTTAATACGCAGTGTACTACAATTTTCACAAATACTCAAAAAAATGCCTTTCTCCCTGAGGCATTCGGTAGGGTTCTCAATCAAGTTTCACATAATTTTTTTAGATGCCTCCTCAATATCGGAATTTGGCAAAGACGAGCGCTTTCTATTTCTTACAATGGTTTTTTTCTATGGAATCGTTTTTTTCATATTTTTCATATTTTTTACATATTTTTTTCCTATATATTCAATATGGAAAAGTTATTTTGTCAAGGCTCCATATTTTATTGTCATAATATTTTTAGGAGAATTCAATAGGGAGCAACGGACTAGTGCTCCTTATTTTTGATGTAATTCTTTATGTAAAGCTTTTATATGTACTTGTCTAAAATTTGTTTTCGTTCATCGCCAAAATACTGTCTTATTCTCGGAAGCGCCGTTCACAGAAGATCTATTTTTGTACCGGTGAATTCGAAGCTTGCAATTGTTTCAATTGTCTTTTCCTTTGTTTTTTTTTATTCATTTGGCATTCTATACAAGAAGCATAAAATGGAAACAATCTGCAGAAAAAAAAGAAACGTTGCCATCTGTGCTACTGTTGAGGCCGTCTATCTCAAAGGGAGAGATGGCCAACCTATGAATTCTTTGAAACAATTTTAACCGTTTACTTAATTTCGAGTATCGTTAATTCATAAATTCCAGAGGATGTTCGATTTTTGGCTATTTTCTGATTTCCTGAATGCTTGGGTGAGATTTATGATGGTTAGTGCCGTTATCGGATCGATTACCTCTTGTAAAGCAGAGGACTACTGTTCCTCCTGCCTTTGTATGCCTTTCAAAATGAATTTTTTCAGCCATGTGACCAAAGAATTACCCAATTTTCTCTGATACTGAAATGATTAATCCATTCTTAATTATAAGGGGGTCAAATATGGATTGATTTCTTTTCAATACACTTTTACGATCTGTGACAATGGAATATTTGGAATGCATTGTCTTTTGTTTCATACTTTTTTAGGGTCCATCATTCTGGTCCATAAAGAAACTCCAAAAACACCACATTTCCTATTAATCTCATTTTGGTGATGATTTTTTCCTTTATTCCTTGTCTTTGTTTCTCCGCTGCCTTGTCTTTGTTTTTCTTACCAAGATAGGTATATGACGTTGTCAAATGCTTCGTTATTATTTATCTTTTTTACTTCTGGTCTTTTGTCTGTTGTTATCTTGGCGATCGATTATCATTATTTCAGTTTTCTTTTTAATTTATCTGCGAATCTACTTCGTTACTATTTTCTTCAATTCTATGTATAGGACGCCCATTTCAATTTCAATGCCGACAACGGTGAATTCCGCTATCCGTTTTTCCAGCCTTGTTTCATGATGGACCCACCATAAATATAAGAAAGTAGAAAGTACTCAATATGCATCCCTGTCTGTTTCAGTTACTGAAAAGTTCTTGAAAAATCGCTACTCGTATACTTTTTGAACGAATCATGCAATACTTTATTCTGAAGTATCTGAAGAGCTATAACTCTAAGTAACTTCAATGCAAAATAATAACATATATAATCTAAAATATAAACATTTTACTCGATTCCAGGTACCTACTTAAATATCTAGCTAAATATCTAGCTTGCCAAATCCATCACGCCTCTATATTTTATAGGTATATATATATATATATATATATATATATATATATATATATATATATATATATATATATATATATATATATTCGAAATTAATTTATTGCCTGTTTCAGATAGTCATAATTTTAATATTTTTAGTAATTACGCTATTTTCAATGTTAAAAGCTTCATTTTCGTTGACGTTTCGTTGTATATGTTTGTTATATAATAATTGCAATTTGCAGTAAATGGTATATAGGTCAAACATCGCAAAATCTTGAAGAAAGAATTAGAGTACATACATTTGCAAAAACTCCAATTATAGCTTTAAATAAACATAAAACGGAAAAACACGATTTTGTTCAGATGAAAGAATTTGATCAGATTTTGAAAGATTTTAGAAAATTATAAAGACAATAATAGAAATTTTACACATTCGTAAAAATTTAGAAAACACAGTAAAGAACAGACATACATCATCTTGATTTGATTTACAACGATTTAATAAACCTTACAAATAACACTCGTAAAATAAATACACAACAATTACCAAACATTATATCTCAAAACTCATTCTTTCCTGATCTACCATCAATTTCACACACATAAACCCATTAAAAATATTTCAATCTTCTTGACATATTCTCGATAAGTATAATAAAACAACTATATAAACCACAATCCTTTGAATCACCTGGCTTAACACGAGTTTTTCAGAGATTTCCTCATGATGAAGAAGACCGAAACGTATGCTAAGCCAGAAATATTCCTCTGAGCTCATCGTTGGTAAGATTTGCTGCGGAATTGAGGAGCTATTATTTGTCTCATAGGCAATACGACTAGCGAATGGAGCACGGTGGCAATGATATTTTGTTGATTTTCTGTTTTGGTTCCTTTTTTGTTGGTTGTTGCGGTATGATAGAGTATTAGATTTAAAGAATTTCTCATTTTTACTGATTGATTTATGGTGGAAGGATCGTATGGAAGATCGTATACAGTTTTAACTGAATACGATCTTCCTTATTGTGAATGGAATAATTTTAGTTTAATGCTTATTTATTATTTGTTAGAAAAATTGTAGTTCTTTTTTCACAATAAATATATATTATTATATTATATTGTACTTGGTTGTTTTGAATTGTTTGTAGATTATAGATAGTACTGAATATCTTTAGAAAACCTGCCTGATCCGCTGGTTGATACGAATCGAATTTTGCGGTTAGCCGATTGGTTATAATTCTGGTAAAAAGTTTATAGAAGTGTGCTAGCAAGCTTAATAAGCCTGTAGTTCCCCAAATTTGTGCGTTCTCTCTTTTTGTATATGAGAAAAATCTTCGCATTATTTCAGGATTCAGGTATTCGTCCTTCCATCAAGCACTTTCCTATTCCCTAGAGCTTCTATTAAAACCTTTCCCCTCATTTTCAACATATCGCTAGCTATTTGCTCTTCTCCTGGAGTCTTCCCATATTTCATTTGTCGAAGTGAACACTCGATCTTGGGTTTATTTTTGGTATTACCTCTGATCCCAAGTTCAAGATTTGTTTGGGGGAACTATTTACTTTGGATATAGTCTCCGTGTAAAGTTGTTTGTAGAATTTCACTATTCTCGTTTTCTTCCAACCGTAATCAATCTTCCATGTTTATTTTATATTTTATTATTTTTTGTTTTCCGGTCATTCGGCGGGATCTTAGTACTCTCATGTTTTTATTATTTTTTATGATTTTTGAGGAATGGTCTCGTTTTTGGTTTCTCAAATCTGTTGTTATTTCTATTTTCACTACTTTATTGATTGTTCAATATTCTGGGTCATCTCCGTCAATGATTCTTCTTGTTTTCATCTTAATTGTTCATCGGATTTTAATTCAGTTTCCATTTTGTTCTTTTTCTAACTGCAAATTTTCTTTGTGACCGTGTTTACCTACTCCTTTCTTTATCTTCTCTGCTATTTCATTTACGTCTTTTTCTTGAACCGTTGTTGGGTTTATTCTATTTTTTTAGTTAATTCTGATTGGTCTCTTGGTTAAGCTATAAAACTTAGTGGCGTATGAAATCTAAAAAAATTTCCTTTTATGATACCTATTCATTTCTATTTTTTTGAACAGCACTAAGGTTTTAATTTTTCATACGCGACAATGGAAAACAGTCGTTTATGTTGATCGGCAAAGAAACAAAGAATCTCTTTCTGATCCAGGGCATAAAAGTAGAGTAGTTTTACACAAATATGCGTATCTACAGAGCAAATATATACCCAATGCCGCTTTTAACACACCAGCGTCCTGGGCGAGTTTTCTACGCCTTCCCCCCAAAGTGCAATCCAAACCCATAAGAAAAAGAGGAAAGAATATAATGAAAAAACCATTCTTCGAAAGAAATAAGAATTAATTATAAAAACTAATAAAATTCTACTTTTCTGGCCTTTTTATCAGCGAACTCTTTTATAAGGTGTCAAAAACGATTATTTTCAGCAATTTTGTTTTCAATTAACAAAGTTGCTAAGTTTGTGAATCTAGATTGATATATTGTTGATCGAAGATAGGTTTTTATCAGCTCAGCTTTGAAAAACTCCTCTCCCTACTAGCAACTGTCGCAGGTATAGTCAATAATATTCGCAATGCTATCCATATATTTGGGTATAGTTTTTGTAAATTGCGATCTTTGATGAAATTTAAAACAAATATAGGAGTAACCACATTCTGATCAGACAAAAAGTATATCAGACTTACCGAGTTCATCACACAACATAAAACCATTTATGTCTGATTCAGAGTTCACAGTTTATTTTAATTGGGGATCACCACAGTGTTTGACAAGGTCTGGTTTTTCCGGAATTTGTTTAGTATTGTACAAAAAAGACCAAAATTCTGAGTACTCACTCCTTCAACTGTTCGAATCTTTCATCAATTTAAATAAATGTACCTCCTGTCCAGAAGACAGTTGAAAAATTCTACCCCAAATTTATTTGGGAGAAATTATAGCGTGAATTTCACCAGCTTGACGCTTAACACATCGAATTCTTGTAGCTCTAAACACAGTTCAATTTCTAGCTCTTCGACCAAGTCCTTTGCAGTTAAAATAGCGCTTTTAAATCAAGTATTTCTGTCTGTCTTCCAAGTAATTGCAGCATTTTCTCAACATCTCTGTACATTTACTGAGATCCGTGTCTTTTAATTGTAGACAGTTACTTACGATATTTATCTGTAAAAGTATGTCATGAGAAACAACCAATGAAACTATGAAGCTGAATCTTTTAGCTCTTATGTCATTGGCGCATAAATTGGACGATACGTGATGTCTCTTGATTGTCAACCTGACTATCAATGAAAGTAATAACAAACTATAAGATAAATTCAAACACTTGATTTTGATAAATGATAAAACCACTATCACATATTCACTTATCAATTCATAAATATCAGCCTTCCTTCATATCCGATGTATCAATTAATTTTTTGATCATATCATTTTAACCTCGCTGTTGAGTGATTTTAAGAATAGAGTGTTCTGTGAC
This sequence comes from Henosepilachna vigintioctopunctata, assembly GCA_030704895.1. Classification (NCBI taxonomy): domain Eukaryota; kingdom Metazoa; phylum Arthropoda; class Insecta; order Coleoptera; family Coccinellidae; genus Henosepilachna; species Henosepilachna vigintioctopunctata. Next base: position 2,395,897 of record JARQZJ010000035.1, on the reverse strand, counting down.
CTATACAAAACTATACATACTTCCGACATTGTATTATTCCGTCCTCCATACGAATTGCAATGTTTGGCAAAGGCACAATAACGGCTAAAGACGACGTAGACTCATCCCTATGTCGCTTTTACCGCCTCATCCCTATTAATTCCACCAGGGGTCATCTCTTTCGAGCGTCTTATAAAGCTGGCCATTCCGCACGTGTTCGATTCACAGTAGTACCCTCTGGTTTGTTCATTCTCACGATCACCCGGTAGGGACTGACGACTGACCGCATATAATGGAGCAACCTGGTTGAATTTCGATCGAATCATCACCGTTGAATCAATTTTCAACTCAGTTATAGAAATATTAATACTCAATAGTCACCAAAAATGTCAGTCAATTGTCTCAAGTTATGTTCGCAATCTGAAACAAACAGTGTAATACTTCACGTATTCTAATAGGGGAGACTGGGGCTGAAAGTTCCAATTTTCAAATAACATGGAATTAAGTGATGAAAATGATAAGTTTTATTTTTGATATTTGTATCTATTAAAGTATCTTAATCTGTCTCTGTAATAGTATAGTAATTTTTTTCCAATATATTAGTAGTATTATACTTACAGGCATATTTTTGCAAAATTTCGGAAGGGAACATTCGGCGAGTTGTTCCATTCGTGGGGAAAATTATGCCGCTTGGATGATAGAAATAAAATATGAGAATAATATAGTTATCTTCTAAATGAAACAGTAATTTTTAAATTTAGATATTTATTGTGTGTTAATACAATGCTATAAACTATAAGGAACAACAAATCATAATTACATGTAGATAAACATTTTGCACTGGTCAACTAAAATTGAGATGTTTTTATAACTGAAATATATTGCACTTCCATAATAGAACTTGAGAAAACTTGAACATAACTGGTAATCTACAAACTAACGTTTCACTAATAAGTGACAAGTGAGAGCACAACTTCAATTTTAATTAAATAACAAAAAGAAAACCTTTTTTTTCTGGCGTGTCAGTCAAAACAGCCGTCTTTCTTAGGCGTTGCTTTGTAACCGTCTGTAATCTTGGTGGTGCCTTTGGTAAAGGTTTTACGATTTCAGGGTTACACAGCTGAAGCATTTGTCTTTTCTGTTGTTGTTTGAAGTTCTTGTCTACTATTAATAGTCAAAGTGGCAGCCTGAGAGACATCACCCTGATCTATTGCCGATTGCTGAGGTTGTTCACTAATCTGAACCGATGTTGAAGTGGTTATAATTACTGGTTCTGGCTGCACATTATTCTGAGGTAATATTTGAATATTGGATGGTCCTGGCTGGTCATCTGTTTCAGACTGAACTGAACTGCTCGATGCCTGGAAGGGTTCCTCTTTGGACATAGCTTGAAGCAGCTGGTAACAGTGGCCGATCTGTCACGAAATATGGAGTTTCTTTTCGTATGGACAATATGGGGTTTCTTTTTATGAACCTAGTAAACCAATCCTCCCCAGATTCTCCATTCTTGTGCCATGAAGGGGGAAAGTTTCCCTAAGAAAATTTAACTACACATTCAAATGCGATTTTTCGCAACTCACATGGCAGCAAAACGAAGTATATTGATGAACACCTTAAAATATAGCTTATTAGCTCTTTTTCCTGTTCCGTGGTAAACAATGATCTGCTTTTGTAACCTACATTGGGTTCTTTACCAGCTCTCATTTTTGTAACCAATCGATGTAACGTCATGTGGTAAATTTAAAGTTCTCTGGCGACCGTTTTCATTTTTCTTCCATCTTATATGTCAGCATTGGCAGCTTGGCATAATAACGATTCGGAAGCTTTACCCATCTCAGTTTTTCGTTTGTAGTTACGTACCATCCAAAAAAAAAAAAAAAGACCTTAATAAAATACGAGAAGGGGTAAGTTGTTCCGGGGAACAACCAGCCCCTTTAGAAAGGTACTTGTACCCCAAAGTAGGTTTTTGTATAAAAACTGTCACACAAGCAAACTAACGAAATCAATTGAAAAGACATTGAAACAATAAGATATCTAACTAATGCCACTTTTAAATAGGAAAGACAAGTATAAATCGGTCAATAATAAAAAAAATAGACCAAATATATTAAATACGAAAAAATTTACTGTCGTTGTTCTATGGCACGGTGCAGACAGTCAGTCACTCGTCCGAAGCTGTCGTTGCAACGAAGATAGCCGCCAGTACGGCGAGTCACCTAATGCTTAAACCACGCACTTTACGTGTATTGCTATCTCTTTTCTTTACAAAGTTATAACCGTCGGAACAACTTACCCCGGGAACTTCCAGCCTTGGTCTCCCCTACCTAATTAATTAAGTTCTTCACCAATTAGGTATACCTAAATAAATAAGTATAATAACAATATTCATATCTCAATTCTCAACATTCCAAATTACATAATACAACTCAATTAAGATTGAACGCTCTGAAGACTGTAGGGATATTGTCATTGTCTTTCGATGCAACTATACATATCACAGAATAGTATCACTATTCTGTGATCACATTAGCACGCCCCACCAGCAATTGTCAACATATAAATTGGCTACCAACATACATTCTGTCCTTTTCTCTCAGAGTTCTTCGCTGACAATCACTTATATGTTCAACAATATGTCAATCTCACTTCCATCGAGTAACAACCATAACAACCGCGTGTTCAATAGTTCGCTCTTGTAAATAAAAATTGTCAATACTAGTGTCGTTTAATATTTCCAATCATAGAATATTATAGCACAAGCGCTTTAAGACTTTATCACTGACGACTAAAAGCTATAAAATAGCACAACTGCTTACTGTATATAAACCAAGGATAGATTAAGTTTACTAAATATTTCTACATGTGCATGTCAGCACTTGAGTTTGTCACCTAAACCAATCGTTTGTGAACAAACTTCCCCAATTTAAATAAACTTATGTAATTCGGTATTTGCCAATATCTAAAGAATATTCTTCTAGAGGGCAGTCAATGAAACAATCAAAAAGAAATCAGAGATTGATAAGCGGAGTAAAAAAAACAAAACAGTGAAATCAAAAAGAAAGAAAAAACCGAAACTAAAAAAGCCTCAAATCCCCAAATGACTACAAGCATACCAAAATTTATATAAATATGATGAAAATTTCTCACTATTCAAATTAACATAATCTTCAATTCTCTTTTCAAATGTTTTCAGAGAAATCAACTGGATTATTTCCTTCGGTAGTAAGTTATATACCTCTAATTTAAATAACATCATATTGAGATGTATAGTAAAAAGAGTATACTCTTTATTTTAAGTAAATAAGCTAGTAAGTAAATCATTAATGGTTTCATATTCTGTTGTCTCCACCTCCTCCGCATCAATGAAATCAAAGTTGAAATCCATTATTATAATTCAGCAAATATAAATTAGAAAACTATTGAAATAGTAAATCATTTATGGTTTCCTATTCTGTTGTTTCCACCTCCTCCGCATCTATGAAATCAAGGTTGAAATCCATTATTATAATTTAGCAAATATAAATTAGAAAACTATTGAAATTTTGTTAATGAAAGTATCACAGAACGAAATGACTAAAAGAAAAATATGAGTCGAATAACTGAAACGAAACGACTGAAACAAAAACTCCGTAATTACAACAACTAATTATTTCTTGAATGAAAATTATACCTAATATTATTATCAATATCATTTCAAAATAAGAAATCCTACAATACTTGAAAATACAATAAACTGAAATAAAATCGCAATTAGCGGAATAAATAAAATCACTAAAAAATACCTCGAAGGATATCTAAAAACATCACATGCGTGGTGATGGCAATTAATATCCTTGCATAATGATCGATAATACCTATTGGACTCTCACTTTGTCACAATTAAAACAATGCACAAAATATTGAATTATATAAAATTCCAGAGAATAAGTCTATTGAAGAACCCAGATCGTCCAGAATTTTCAAACGAAATAGAATGACTTGTATTTTATTCGGAAATTAAGAATTATTTATAGACGTTGCTCGGTTTTTGGATAGGTAGTTAAAAAATTCAGGACGGGTCCTAAATTGGAGTTCAATGGAGGAGGGTGTAAGCTCCAATTTTGTTGTAGTCGTATCTATAGGCATGTCGCCTCATTTGGCAATAGAACGTTGCTGTTTTGTTTTTAATTCAGTGGACCTGCATTACCCAACATATATCATTATTAAGCTACATAAATATAGACAAACACATACACTTCACCGGGGCTCGAACTCGAATTCTACCGCACCTTAGTTGGGTGTTTTCCCGACTAATACTCGGAGACCGGCAAACGTTACAGTCTATAAAGTATTAAATGTGTACCTATTTATGACATAATTTTGTGTCATATAAGTCTCATTTTATATTTGCAATGATAGGTATAGCTTAACTCTAACTTTTTAACTAACTCTTTTGAAATATTTTATCATACATAGTTTTCGCATGAATTTTATTTTATGTGAATTTTTTGAATTTTTGAAAGTAAATATAGATCAAAAATGCAAATTAAAAATTTCAAGATGATTAACGTATTTTATACATTAAAATAGAACACATATGCAGGTTTAACAAATGAACTTTTGTCATTTCAAGAGTTTTTCTTTTTGTGCCACCTTTATTGATTTTGTGTTATTTTTAAGGTACATACATTTATATTTCTCGAAACTTTTTTCTTCAGTTATATTTTGATAAGAGGCTCATAACTATAAGACGATAATTATAATTTTTTTTCATAAAACAAATATTGTATATTTGCGTTATTGCAGTTCAAAACTGTCCTTCAACTTTTATTTTTCAGTGTAATGGAGTTTTTTCGAAACGGTTTTTTATCTTCATAACTGTTTGTGTTTTCTTCAGATAGATAGAAAAATTATGGTCTAGATATTCAATAGAAGTAAGTAGATTTGTTTAGTAGTTATATGAATTGTTTCAGTTTGTAACTGAAGTTCATTAATGCTTGATATAACTTTTGATTGAACATATTGCGACTTGCGAATGAACTTTAGGTAGGTACTTTTTTCAGTCATCTGTTAAGATTCGCTCAGAACAGTATTTGCAAATTCATAATTACGAAAATATAGTTGGAAACTTTGAGTTTTCAAACATGTGTTAAATACGAAACTGTTTCAACAAACGTTAAATATTAATACCATGAGTATTTTTGGAACGAATTATTTCTTCTTTTTGGGCATTACGGGCGTTGTTTTGAAATATCAACTCTAACGAAATATCTAGTTCCTAGATAAACGTCTCATATATGCGTTGAGGAAAAATCGATACAATACCTCATATACTTGCATAAAAGGTTTCACAATTCAATTTCGCAATGTTTGTGCAATTTCGAGAACATTTTATATCAATTCCTATCTTCGTGAAGGTCGTGTCTTCTATGTTTATGTATTGTATGTAGAAGAAAATTTTGTTAAATGAAGATTGCGATGGTGTTATGGGTTCCGTTGATTCATTCAAATCCTCGGGATTAGAAAATTAATTTCAACCTACATCTTTGGAACTGAAAATCTACATCTAATCTAAATCTAAAAGTTTTTATTCGAACTGAATACATTTTTCATCAGAAAGCTCTACTTTGGTGAACAAGTAAACAGCTACCAAAACGCATATCCTTTGTTTAATATATTAAGTCTTATTATACATACAAGAACCGTTTTTGTTCTTCTGTCGTTATCAAACCATCAATAACCTGTATTCAGTTAATATTTTTCTCCGATGAATATTGTTAGTTGAATATTGTTTCTAGTATTCAGAGATCCTGAGTTTCTTGAGAAAACTGCTACCGATTTCTAATCGAGAAAATATTTCTTCGCTTTAACATTACACATCACTAATCGATTGGGAGATAGTTGATGAAAATTAAACAAGAATAATTCGAATAAAACTAAGTAGTTTTTAATTTTCACTTTAACTCAGTCAAACATGACAATATTGTTCTGTGGCTTCAACAGATCCACAGTGTAGATGATAAACATAGTGGCTTCATCAGATGTAGATGAAACTGTTTATCGTCTAATCTGATGAAGCCAATGTGTTGACGAAACAATATTGTTATGTTTGAAATAAATTTGAAGTTACAAACTACATAATTTGATTCAAATTATTACCCATATTTCAATGGCTCACCTTAGAACAAGTTGAATTGAATCTGCTCTCAAAAGAATTTTATGTTTTAAATATAAAATAATAAATATTTGAAAATAACGAACTCTTACTCACCGTATAAAGAATCTCTTCCGTGGATATAGAATATATCTCTTTGGACAATGGTGCATACTTTGTGCTTTCTTTCTAGGTTTACAACAATATCATCTTTGTTCTTATTTTCCAACTCATTTTCAAATGTTAAGAGTATTACTACTTTTTCTGATAAGTACCAGAGATATTGCCTGAATTTCGACAGGGCCGCTTTGACTTACTTTAACGGAATATCCGGTCTACTCGTGATTCGGTCTATCTTTGATTCAAATATACGTTTAAGCACTAATTCATATAAATGATGTTGGTAAGCTAAGAGTAAGATTCCTCGTTCGGTTTTTTATTTTATAAGAACACAGGCCCCATTCAACCAAGCTGTATTAGAAAAAGTCGTTTCAGAACTGATAATGTACCTATACCCTATCATTATCTTCGAGGTCCCTTTCACAAAACGCGTTAAAGCTGTTCTATTCTGGTCATTACTTGGAGAACTGTCCAATTTTGGTACAGTAAGAAGTTGTTCCCTTTCTTTAAATGATATAAGAATTGGTAGGTACCCCTTCTTCTTGATAACTTCTCATATCCAAGCCCTTCCCTATTATTTCCACTTTCAATATGATATATGTAAGTATAAGAAAATTTTTAAATATTTAATAGTGTTGGCGTTCACTTGATGTAAATTCATTATAATGGAATATAAACTTAAATTCAAACACTTGATCTTATGATTTACACTTATTCACTACATAGCATGACGCGTTTCGTCGTTACAAACGACTTTTTCAGATGCTTACAGAATAATTAGAATTAATTATTACAGAATTATTATTCTGTAAGCATCTGAAGAAGTCGTTTGTAATGATGAAACGCATGATGCTATGTAGTGAATAAAGTGTAAATCATAAGTTCAAGTGTTTGAATTTAAGTTTACATTCAATTATAAGAAAAGAGTTCAATTTTTCGGAGAAAATTGTGAAGACATTCCATTCAGCTGAAGAATTGTCTTTCGAAATATAATTTTCAAAAATGTTGATAGCTACACTGTCGAAAATTTGGTATAACAAATTTATCTATTTTACCTATTTAAAAATTGACTGTATTTCGAAACTAATAACAAGAATCAATCGAAAATTATTGAGATTTTATTTTAAATGCATTCAGTTTGAATAATGGAGCAATGAAACGTATATTTACTCTTTTTGGTCTAATTAATTGATCTGGAAATTGATCAATGAATTGTAAAATTTAAATGAAGTATGTAGATATCTACCTATAAATATCAAAAATAATATACCAAGTTTTAGATTATTCGCCATTTGAAGTTATCAAATTACTTACTAACGTAATAACGAATTGTAGTAGCGAGATTTACGTCATTCCTTACAGGGAATCAAATTTCCGTTTTTTATATTTTTCATCATGGATGGTAAAATCACGACAACTTATGAACACCTAAAAATTGAAAGCAGCGAAATCTGTATGAGTTTACGCAATACCTACTTGTATTCGATAAAATTCAATAGAACACGAAATATATAAGACTATTCGCTTAGGTTTCGCTTATCTCTTAGTGAAACATTATGTTAAAAACTAATTATTAAAATTAACACACTTGGCTTAAGTTTCTCTAAATATATTGAAAACTCTATGTTGATAATGTTATGGTTTAACCACCCGAAACATATGTAGAGTTTTTAATATATTTAGAGAAACTTAAACCGAGTGTGTTAAATTTGAATTTATTATTTTTATTATAATTGAATAAATGAAACAGATTCATAACTGAATAATAAATATACCTAAGTGTTTGGATTTAGAAGTTATTTGGTGGGACCAAATGTATATCTTGTAACATTCATATAAAATAAATACGATTGAACTTTGGGACGTAAAATTTAATTACCTACCATGCTTCAACAAAATTCTGGAGTATTAAATTGAAAATTAACACACTTGACTTAAGTTTCATTAAATATATAGGATGTTTTTTTTAGAGGTATAGAACTTAAAATTGCAATAAAACAACGATGGATCATTCGATTGACAAGAATTTTTTTTTATTCGAAAGATAATCTTGTGGCAATAGGTACATTTTAAATACGATTTCTGGCATATGACCGCAACGGCTGGCTCGGATGTAGTCCAATCTGGACGTCGAATTTTCGATGACTTTTTCCAACATTTGTGGCCGTATATCGGCAATAACATGGCGAATATTGTCTTCCAAATGGTCAAGCGTTTGTGGCTTATCCGCAGAGACCAATGACATCAGATAGCCCCACCGGAAGTAGTCTAACGGTGTTAAATCACAATATCTTGGAGGCCAATTCACAGATCTAAAACGTGAAATTAGGCGGTCACCAAACGTGTCTTTCAATAAATCGATTGTGGCACGAGCTGTGTGACATGTTGCGGCGTCTTGTTGAAACCACAGCTCCTGGATATCAGGTTGTTCAATACAGTTCCCGACATCATGGTTGTTCAATTCAGGAATGAAAAAGTTAGTAATCATGGCTCTATACCGATCACCATTGTCTGTAACGTTCTGGCCATCATCGTTTTTGAAGAAGTACGGACCAATGATTCCAACAGCCCATAAAGCACACCAAACAGTCACTTCTTCTGGATGTTCCGGATACACTTGAGGATTATCTTCACTCCAAATGCGGCTGTTTTGTTTGTTGACGTAGCCATTCAACCAGAAGTGGGCTTCATCGCTAAACAAAAACGTGCGCGATACGTATTCCGCACAGAACCATTATTTTCCAAATAAAATTGCACTATTTGCAAGCGTTGTTCAGACGTGAGTCTATTCATGAGGAATTGCCAAACCAAACTGAGAATAAATCTTTTCCCACCTGTTAAACGGTCGCCAGCTTCAACAGTAATGCCAACTTAAAGTTCTATACCTCTAAAAAAAACACCCGTAATTAAAAATTCTGCATATGTTTCGGGCGGTTAACCCGCTATCAAGAGTATACAATATTACTGAAAATATTACTCGAAACATATGCAGAGGTTTTTAATATATTCAGTGAAACTGTCAAAGTCAAGTGTGTTAATTTTTAATTTTATAATTTTTAACATAATGTTTCACCAATAGATAAGCGAAACCACAGTGTCATTTATTAAATTCTGGAGTGTTGATGCTTAATCTCTGTTGTATACCCACCTACCATATTTCTAATGTGAATTTTTATAAGAAGTAAGGAATTTATACCATTTCATTTCATCTCGATTTTAGGTATATAATTTTAATGAAAAGTTATCTCATGTTCATTATTGATGGGATAGTTTCATCATCCTATCAACAACCTTTTTCTTTAATGTTTTTTTTAGAATTTGTCGTATCAATTAGGAGGCTAAGTGAAACAAAGTCAAGTGTGTTAATTTCTAATTTTATAGTTTTTAACATAATGTTTCACCAACAGATAAAAAAAAGATAAGCGAAACCACCGTGTCATTTATTAAATTCTGGATCGTTGATGCTTAATCTCTGTTGTATACCCACCTACCATATTTCTAATGTGAATTTTTATAAGAAGTAAGGAATTTATACCATTTCATTTCATCTCGATTTTAGGTATATAATTTTAATGAAAAGGTATACCATGTTCATTATTGATGGCCTATTTTCATCATCCTATCAACAACCTTTTTCCTTTAATTTTTTTTAGAATTTGTCGTATCAATTAGGAGGCTCAGTGAAACTTAAGTCAAGTGTGTTAATTTTCAATTTTATAGTTTTTAACATAATGTTTCACCAAGAGATAAGCGAAACAACCGTGTCATTTATTAAATTCTAGAGAGTTGATGCTTAATATCTGTTGTATAACCCACCTACCATATTTCTAATGTGAATTTCTATAAAAAGTAAGGGATTTATACCATTTCATTTCATGTCGATTTTAGGTATATAATTTTAATAAAAAGGTATCTCATGTTCATTATTGATTGGCTAGTTTCATTATCCTATCAACAACCTTTTACTTTTAATGTTTTTTTTAGAATTTGTCGTATGAATTAGGAGGCTCAGCAGACGAGAGGTATAGTGATATTGCTTTCGTCTTACTGTTGCTATTGGGTTCGATTCCTACCGTGATCTTGGTCCGTTCGGAATCGGGGTTAAACCCTAGGTTCAACTTTCGCATAAGGACAGTGCTCAGCAAATAACTAGCATTAGTTAAAATTCTTCGAAATGAAAAAAATAGAATCTTCTGTTCAGTATAATCTCAGTCTCGATGGACCAAGATGTTGGATTTAAATAGTTGGCTGTACATTTCTTTATTTGTATAAGTATATTGACTTTTCATCGTATTAAAAAGAACTGTGTGACCCTTATAAATTTATTTAATAACTGCTCTTTTTCAGTGCTCTACAAATACACACCAATACAATAAAACTTCGAATTTTACAATAATGTTTTCCTTAATATAAGAATCACCCTTATACAATAAGAATCACCCTTATACAGTAGAGCATGAGCAGGCTAATTCTTGCTATTCTTGATACATTTGGGGTATTACGGGTAAAACCAAATCCGTATTTCCCCAAAGTATCAGGTGTATGGCATTTACTTAAATAAGATTACTATTCCACTAGAATTTGCCTTAACATCCCCTTTTCTTTCATGGTGCAATGCGTAAAGTGAATGATGGATTCGTTGATTGTTTTTATAGAAGTTTTTCAATGAATTTGCTAGGTATATAGATATTCAAATGTGATAATTGCAATTAGTTTGAGTCTAAATATACCCCGTTTATCTCATGTATATAATTCGACCTTGTGTGAAATTCGATAAACTCGTATGAATCTGAGCTGGACTTCAATTCATTTCGAAATAATAGTTCGTTAAGTTGATAGGTTGAAAATTTGAAAACTATCCCTTTTTATCTTGCTTAGTGTTTTTGTATTAGACCATACCTATTGGGATTTTTTAGCAACATTAATGTCTCAAGTATTATTACCAGTATTGGATTTATCACTGAACAGTCGAACATGAAATGATGTAAAAGATTTATATGTATCCCATAATACCGATGGGAACCTATTAATCTATAGGCATCTACCTTAAGATAAGTACCTAACGAATGCATTGCGAAATTTAGGTGTCCATTGTTTCCTCATATCTGTGTTTTGATTAGTTCTCAGCCAATTGCCCAGATTGATAGGTTTCAAAGTGTCATATTCGTGCTCGTTCGCAAAGGAATTTCAATGGTACATAGGTACTACCTATATGTAGATGTGTACACACAATTGTGTGTGTATTTGTTTGAATTTGTTACCTATGGGTATAGAAATATAGAAAGAAACACCTCTTATACTAAAAATTTGGAGAAGGTTGTAAAATAAATGACAGATTTTTGTTACAAAGCAATCTCTTTGGAGAATTTTAATCTATACCTAATATTTCTTTGATTGCCCTGAAAATGAAATTGTCATTAAACAGATCGCAATTTCATCTACATCAGTGTTTTTCAAAGTGTTTGTCCAACCTCTTAAGCAAGTCACAAAGCTTCGTCAATTGGGGTACTTCTGCTAAATAAGGATTCAAATTTCAAAAGTTAAAGAGATACTCATTAGTTACATTTATCTCAATGTCGAGTAATCGTTTATTTTTCGTTAACCAATTCTAGTATGCCAGTTTTTAAGTTTGAATTTTAGTTTATTTAATTGAGGCAAATTTTCTATTTGCATTTTTCTTTGAATGAACGTCAACTTCAATACGTATTAAGAAGCCGTTATTCGAATCAGTCAATTGGAATCTCGAATGTTAAAGTAGATAATTCAAATTGGACCCAAAAGATTGAACACTTCTAGAAATCGATAGAAAATAATAACCTATAAAACCAGGGCAACTCCAAATATCGAGTAGGTACCTAGATACCTACCTAGTACTACTAGATACCTACAGGTATATTTTTGTTTTATATGGGCATTTTGAGTTCGTAACCAATTAGGTACTATGAATAAATGATACATAAGTATAGGTAGGCCTACCTATGTTTAGCATTTTTTCTTATGGTCAAAAAGCCTTTATTGTTTAATTCAATTACTCAGTTAATTCATTATTTTATTTATTTCAGGAAAGAAAGTGTTCAGATTGGCTAAATAACTCAGATAGTCTTCAAGAAAGAGAATATTGTGAAAGGACTGCGACAAAGTAAGAAGGTGAGTTGTATTGTTTGTATTCATCCATCTGATTTCCAATTTAAATTTCCAACTTTGGTATCGGAGAATTCATTCAAGTTAGCGATTGAACTTCACTCATATCTATTTCGTGTAGATGTTGAAGCGAAAAATAGGTATTTGAATCAAAGATTTTTGAAGCATTGTGTAGTAACTACCTAATATTGATAAATATGTAATGAATATTAATAAAATATTGAGATGATAAAATGGACGAATAACAAAATTAATACTCTATTTATATTTATTCGATCTTGGTCTTTCGTTTGTTTTTTTATATGCTTATGATGATGAAAATAATTTCCTCATTTTTTCAACCCTTTTTGAAATTCAGCTTCTGATCTATTTCGATAAATGTGACTGATAATTTAAAAGAAAAGTCTCCATTTTGATGAGAAATTATAAAGAAAATATTTTTTTGGTGTTTTTGGAGTTTCATCAGTAAGAATCAAATTCTCAGTAAATCATTCTTATTATTTGAATAACTCGCTTATATTACTTCTGTGTTAGGACACTCATGATGAATTTAAATCAGAACTCTTTATTACCCGTTCCAAATTCTAAACGTCCTCCATTATTTCGGCCATTTACCTTATTAAACTATTTTTCTCTTGCAACGGCTCTCTCTGTCTTCCAACAACCGAAGGATATTGCGTGTTCACGCAATGGGCTTTCTGTAAGAACCAACCAATCGTGCGTCGACCGTGCTAGAAATGTTACCATTTGCGTAAGGTGGATGGTCCCCCTCCCCCTTAGCCCATGTTCTCTTTCGTTCCGAAAGCCGGGCGAACGAAACCCCCGCCCCGCGGTCGATTTATAGACCCGTCTCTGTCGCACTAGAGGAGGGGCACGCACCCAGCAAACGCACTGCCACAAAAGTAAGGATGTTTATTTTAGGTGTTCTAGGCGAAGAGAGATTCCGTTTAGAGAAAGCATGGAAAGATTGATAGCAAGATATTAAAATTGAAAATCGTTTAAAACAAATCAGTCCAACGTCCAGTCATTATATCTATTTGTCTCGTTTTGTTTTTGGTAGGAGATTATCCCTAAATTACATAAAAAAGCATATTTGGCGGGGTAATTTTGATAATAACGATATTTATTTCAATTTTGCAAATACTATACAGAAACATATATTTTGAGAAGTCAAACATTTTTCTTTGACATAAGTCATAATCTAAAACAGAGGTGGCCAACCTTTTCAATGTGGCGAACTGTTTTGTTGATTTTTTCATGAGCAGTGAGCTACCTAGTTGTAAGCGACGTCGGCCAACCCAAGTAGAATTAATGCACATTTACATTGGACATATATTTATTACACTAAATACCCCCATCAGTAATAAACCAACAGAATGACTACACCTAGGAGTTGTGATCACGCTTGTTTGCTGTCGAGGTTTGACACTAGGAGCCTCCACATCAGTAGAGGTTTGAATGCATTGAAATTTTTCTTCAATTTGCTCAATGATACTCTCAACTGTCATGAGCTTCTGGGTAAACTTAATTTCTTCGTTCCTCAGAGGTGTCCTAAAATAAGCCAAATATCTTACTCAAAAACCCAAAGAACAAATTTCTCTCGCAATTTCCGCTTAGCTTTGCATGTTCTAGTGCAAACCAGGTATTAAACTGAAGTGGTTTGCACTGGGACTCACTTGTTTCTATCATTAATGTGTATTTAAATCATAACCAGTGAGGTGTCTTGATTTCTTCTGGTTTGAGTTTTGAGGTATTTGATTTCGTGATTATTATTATGATTGAGTATTTATATAGTGACATTATACATTTAGATTATTTTATTTTATAATTTTTTTTATTATTATAATTATTTTTTGATATTGAATATCTATGTTGTTGTTGATATTTTTAGTAACCATATTTATTCATTACGTATTTTGCGGTAATTGGGTAGTTACCGGTTGGAAATATATGCTTATTATTATTATTATTACGTTTGTTCAATCTATTTCAAATCTACTCACTTATAAAATTACGAATTTTTTTATTTTCAATATTAGGGTAGGTAGAAATATATCTTTAAGGAAAGAATCTTTTTTAACCTTGTTAAACTTTTTTGTGTATTCTTGAAAACCATTCTTATTACCTTAAGTAGATATTTTAATATATTTTTCGAAACATTCTGTAGGTATCGGTAAAAAATCTATGCTCAAAAGAATGAAATTCACTCAATGCAATTGTATTTAAATGGGCGCTGTTTTTGTTGAATACATCACTATGTATTGGTTTCTGTAGGTATATATCAAAGCTGGAGCTTCTGTTAGAGTTAGTTAAAATTGTTTAAGTGGGTGATTCGATTTCTTGTTAGAATCTTATGAAATACTAAAATGACTCTACATATTTGAAGAAAATATGTAATTGTCTTTCCTACCTACTCGACTAAATACACAAAACACATGGTCAAGTACCAATGTCAATCTTTGCTATCATTCGATTATAGAATCTCATTATCGATATGGAACCGAAATTTCACATGATAACGGAGATAAGAATGATCCCATAAGTAAACCATCCGTCTGTTGGTAGTCTATAATCATTGAACTTGAAATCACTTTGATCTATAAATAAATAACTCAATCAGAGATGCGATTATATGCTTTTATCTTATTGGTAGTTCAGTATTTGTTTGAATTTTTTTTTCTTGAAGTTGAGTTTGATTGTTGTGTAATTTTATGTGAATATAAAGATATTGTTTTGTGAGAAGAAACGATTGATAGTAATAATTAACTCTCCTGTATGTAAAACAGGTAAATTCCTACCGTCATAATATTTTTGAACATTTTTTGAGTATCTAAATTGTAAAGTAAGTACTATTCAATTATGTGTTCTAATCTCAGTTAACACCGCACTCCAGTTAGATGTGAATATCTTTCTAAAACACAAATATTTTGTCTTCAGTTTTGATTTTGATCTTTCATATGTATCTATGACCTATTGAAAGAAAGTTAATGTTCCATAATCTCGTGGTAAATCATTGATTACCTAATGTATTGAATAAAAATACATGGCTTAGATTCACAAAAATCTTATTGATTGCTTGACAATTGTTTCGAGTTGTTACCCCGAAAAACGGGGTCAAGAGCTAGTATGTCTATTTTTCTGAATTTGTAGTATTAAGCAAGGTCAACTTTAAATAGATCACGAAACTGACTACTACGGCAACAGCGTGGTTTGGTCTACTGAGATTTTACACCACCAGCATTACCTACTTATATATGTATTATATACTAACACGGCCGACTTTAAACAGGCGATGAAAAGGGTAGTCCGGCGGTGTTGCCAAAATAGAGCGGGTGGTCTACTCTCCTATTCGGTTGTTCCCAAAGTTTCAAGCATTATTTCAACTCATTATTTTTTGTGTATTCCAGAATACACAAAAAATTTATATTCTTATAATTCTTATTATATTATTATTCTTAATAACGTTATTATGGTATTATTCTTATAACAGAAAAATGTAAAACATTAGCAAGAAAACAACGATGTTTTCGATAAAGCTCCACTGCGTAAAAAATACTACAATTATTTATACAAAAATTGCATATATTGCGAAATATTACAGACATTGAAGATATCTTTTTGTGTGAAAATTGAATTAAATCATCCGCCCAGGGAAGAAGAGTGGAAAACATGAAAGACATACCTAATTATGGTATCAGACGGGTATCTTCTTTTCTTTGGAAGTAATAATTTTATTTGATAAATTAAAATTCGTAGATTATTTAAATCTAAGAAAGTATCCCTGTTTTCTGAAAAATCTCAAATCTTTTAGCATACCACAACTAGTTTTAATCGATGTCTCATTTAAATACCAATTAAAATCTTCACGATTAAATATGTGAAAGATTAATCCACAATGTCTGAAATATCTTTGATTCTAATCAATAAATTTTCTATTTTAACATGTCTGCTTTTAATACTGTAATTTGGTTACTTATGGTAATAGTTACTTCACTTAAATTAAGAAAGGAAAATTGAAGTTTGTTAACATTTTTACTTTCTAAGATTCAGGAATACTTATTTTACTGGAGTAATGAAGAATTTAATCCCAAAAAATGGTAACTAAATCTGACTGTTCAAAGATGTTATTCAAATAATTTCTCCTCCTTTCCTCTGGGCTCCTAGGCGAGACTACATTTTTTGACAAATAATGCCGTAAATTTGGAAAAATAGAAGGAATCGAGTGAGGGACTAATCTCGTTCTTTTTGGTATGCTTACAATACCAACATGTGACACACATTTCTCTGCCCTTATGATATCAGTAATTAACTCCATTTACTCTTTGAGAATTCATTTTTAGTGAAACTAAATATTGATACTATTTGCCCACCCTCCTTCAGGGTACTGTTATAATTTGATTTACAACCAGGAATCCAACAAGTTTACGTCATTTCAAGAGAATATACTTATTAGAGACTTACTTATTCCAAGCTTGAAACTTACTAAGTCTTCTACGGAACACCTACCCTCTACATTATATTTAACAAAAAAATTATTTGTAAATAATCCTTACTCAAAACACAACACAAATTTGATTTTGATTCGATTAAATTAAACTGATTTTATGAAATCAGTTTTTATAATTTCAAGTTGTGGTATGCACGAACTATCATCACTAACATCTATATTACACTATACAAAATTGTTGAATAGAGGAGTAATACTGAAACCGTAAAATATTCAACTTCAAACTACGAAAGTCTTAAACAACACAAAATTGATTTCGTTTCACAGAAATAGGTAAGCACAAAAAACGTTTTGTTTTTATAGTTTGATGTTGTGATATCAACAAATTATCAACAACACTATACACAATTGAAATAATAGAATTTACATTAAAAGCTCGAATTATTCAACTTAAAACTGCAAAAGTTTTGAAAAGCGTCTTATTAGCATTTGTATAAAAACTAAGCTAATGCCGGGGTGTAAAATTCCAATAGACCACCAGCGCCACAGTTGCTTCACTCATTTCATTGCCTGTTTGAAGCCGGCCGTGGTACTATTTACTGTGGTGGATTTAGATACTTTCAAAACTTTTGTGGTTTGAAGTTGAATGTTTAGAGGTTTTAGTATAAATTATGCATTTTTCAATTAAGTATAATGTAATACAGGTGTTGGTCATGATAATTCGTTGATATAACATCAAATTTGAAAAAACAAAATGTTTAGCGATTTGTTGATGACTAATTTGAAGTTACAAATTTTTGGGTTTTAGTATAACCTCATCCTATATTTTTCAATTTCGTATATTGTAATACATGTGTTGGTGAAAATAATTTGTTGATATCATAACATGAAACTATAGAAAACAAAGATTTTCAGTGTTTACCGATTTCTTCGAGTCGAAATTGAATTTGTGTTGTGTTGTTAATTAGGAGAACTCACGAAGAAGTTTTTGTTCTCAGTGTAGTTTTCAAGCATGTGTTTTATTAAGTTTTAATTTTGCCATGATGATTTCATAATTCTGCTTTTAAAAGTTTATTTTATGACACCTATTCTGCCTTTCGTCACAGTACTTCTATATTTTTTTCTAAATTAACACATACATATCTTATATTTCGCCTGGCTTTACCACCGGAAAATTTGGGAAAAGATTCGGCAAATGTTAGGCGGTTCTAATTTCAATGTTATTTTAGCAGTCATTGATGCAGAAAAAAAATTCTTTCAAACATTCAAAAACCTATCATGAAATGAATTTCCACATTTCAAGAAACAAAACCGACCACTAATTTGCTTCGATGAGTACGATTTTGAGCGAGTCATGTCTGGAACCGTCTAAAAACTACCGAATGTGACAAGATTACTTTTATTTAAACTACCGATTGTTTGATTCGATGCATAAATTATTTTGTATATGATGAAGACAATAAAAATATTCTGAATATGCTTATGTTCAGAAAAACGAATCTGAAAATAAACGGGAAAAGTTTAATGCTTTCATTGAGTAGGTATTATTAGCCCTTCAGCAAAAATTTGATAATTGTTTATAAGTCATATTATTTTTATAATAGGCACCTATAATGTTTCCCCGAAATTCATTTATGAAATAAATGAATTTCGAGGAAACTTTTCAACTCGAGCATAATTTTGTGTAAATAAATTCCACTGAGGTTTCAATAATAATAAATACATCGTTGTTTGCCGGCATCTGTTTTACGTTTTTGATTACTTAAATCTGTACATTCCATACCATATAATATTCCATATGATATAGATACCAATAATTTGTTCAAGCCATTAAAAATAAAGAAAAACAGTTGAAATGAAAATAAAAGCTCGAAGCTTTGGGTGCAACTGGCTTAGGAGATATGACGACTATCTGAAATTGGACATCGTCGGACCACTCTCTTCATGACCTGTTAAAAGTTGTATTAAAAATGACCAATTTAATTTTGTCGTTTTTCAAACATTTATTATCACTTTCAAATTGCTGAAAACAAGTATATTGCAAAAAAATAATTAAACTAGTACCTAGGTATAGGTATTATTTAGTTCCATTCGGACATGTCCAGGAAAATGAATGTACTTTATCATCATTAGGCAGGTAAGATTTGTTTTTTCTATCGATTCTTACAAAATTATGTAAGAATTATGCTGGAAAAATCCTCATTTGATATAAAAATGTTCTTCTGCATTAGTAGGAAACTCCAAACCATATTCCTACATCAATTTCAACAATATATTCAATTGATTTAGAAACTCCTTTGAGACGTCTCAGTATCACACGTCAGTCGTTTCAGTGAACTTTCCCAATTTCATTGTTAAGTACGTAAGTACTTACCTGTGTTGTCGTAGTGCAGAATAGCCATTCTTGTCAAAAAACAATATTTTTTCTCTTATAATGTTAAAAATCGCGATTGCATAATCGAAATTGTGTAATAGTACGGACTAAGCAATAGGTAGTAATTTTATTCTTAATTGACTGAATATGTTTTTGTTGTTAATTTGATTGAAAATAGTTAACACCGTTAGGCAGTTACAAAAATTTGTAATGCTTCAAGGAAATCGATCTTTTCCATAGAAATGTAAAATAGCTTCTACTTTTGAAGTTTGTAAAACACTTGACCTTAGATTCTCCTCAAATTGTTCAAACTGAAAATTGTTTCGCTATAACTTTATCGCATATAACATTTCTATTTTGACCCGCTAGTAAATGATGGCCCCCAATACAGGAAATGAACGTTTATCGTTAAATGCAGTCGTGTTGTACGCTTTCAATTCGAAAGATAGAATTAATGAGCAGAATATACCTATATACGATAGAGGAAACTTTGAATTGAAACTAACCGCAATGCAATGTTTTCACATTATTTCAGATGTATGTAGATGTCAATTTTCCTATTGTTATACTTTTTACCTATATATATATATATATATATATATAAATGTGTGTGTATGTATGTTATTTAAGAGTCTGTAGAATGCTATTTAGAATAATTTGTAAGGGTTTATTGACTCAGTATTTGCAGTGGTACTCTTTTCTGTTTACCAAACTTTCGCAATCTACTTTATTGCTTCTTCAGGATTCTAAAATATATAAAACAACCTTAACCAACATCTACAGCACAATATACAATGTTTGCTTAAGTTGAGGTTACAATCATTAAACTATTTATTATTATTATTAAATATGATTAAAGGCAGGGTTCTAAAGACCCATAAGCCCATTAACACTTTTTACAGAATACTGCAATGTGAGGATAATACATTAGATAAACATTTGAGAAAAGAAAAAAATATAATAACAAGAGGAAAAAATAGTGATCAGAACACATCGACAATGAAAATATATGACAAAAACAATTTCTCAAAATGAAATTAAAAATTCATCTGCCACCCTCTTAAACACGTTGACTGACTGAGAGTTCACAACTTCAGCAGGTAAACTGTTCCATGCACTGAATACACGATTAGGTAAAAAATGATGCCGCCTAGATGTATGAAATGATTCCTTCTTCAGCTTCAAATTGTGACCACGAAGTCTGTTGCCATCAAGAATGAATAAATGTTTAAAATCTCCAAAATTATATTTCAAGATTCGAAAAGTAATGATTAAGTCACCACTTAGTCGAGGAGCCTCAAAAGTTGGTAATCGAGCTGAAGTAAGCCTTAGAGGGTAATTCGGTCTTTTAAGTTTGAATGATAGTCTAGTAGCCCTACGCTGAATGTTTTCAAGTAGATCTCTGTCCCGCACCAACTCCGGACACCACACAGCACCACAATACTCCATAGTAGGACGTATGAATGTTTTATATAATCGAATTGATGCCTGAAAGGATATTTTCGCAAACACTCTTTTAAACAGCAATAACATAAGCGTAATTTGTCAAATTCATGCAACATTTACAATTTAATCTCAATATTTAATTCTAATATATTTCAGGTTAAATGTCTATATTCTTATCACGTATCATCTGATCCCAGTTGTTTCCTTTTTTCTTCTTTTTTGTCGTGTTTCCTTCCTTGCTCTATATCCAGTAAGTAGCTATATATGTTACTCAAGTTTTGTGTGTCATTTTTTCTATTTATAGAGTTTTCATCTTTTCTTATTTCTATCATCTCATGTATAAGTCTTTTGTGATAGTTACGTTCAGTTTTTAGGATTTGTACATCGTCGTAGTTTGCTCTATGGTCTAACTTTGTTGTATGTGTTACTAGGGCACATCTATCTTTTCCATTTTTATATCTGATTTATGGTGAACTCTCCTATTTTTTAACCATTGTGATGTCTGTCCTATGTATACTCCATCACAGTATTTGTAATTTATTTTATATAGGTATTATTTCACTTTTCAATGGTTTTGGGATTTGATCTTTGAGTGTACTATGTAATCCTTTAACTGTTTTCTGATTGTATTTTGTAATCTTCACATTGTCGTCTTTAAATATATTTTTAAGTTTTTCTGTTAAGTTATGTATATTTGGTATGGACGAATAATAATTTTTATTTTCTCCTTCCTCTCTTCTCATTCTTCGGAATTATTATTTTTATTAGTATCACTTGAGGCATATAACAGCTTCCTGATCATGCTGACGGGGTAAGAATTTTGTACAAGTATTTCTTGTAGATTTCTCAATCCCTCTGTTCTGAACGTGTCATGGCAGATTTTATTAACTCTGTTTTTCATTTCTCTTACAAAATTTATTTTTATGTTTATGTTATGATTTGAATGAAAGTTTCTAAATTTATACCAGCCTAGTTTCAACGTATTATCTTTTCTATGTATTTTTGTGTCCAAGAATGGGACCCCATGTTGCTTATCTTCTTTCTCGACAGTATATTTCCTCAGTATGTTTCCTCATTTTTTGTTTCTGATAATGTTATTATAATATCATAAACAAACTTTTTAACAGAGGTACTGCAAAGTTTTTGAGGCGAGGCGCTGCAACGTTTTTGAATAAGTTACAAAGAATTGGAGATCGGCTGCCGTTGCAGCGCCGCGCCGCTCTACCGACCTAATGGACGATAGCGCGGTCGGGACTCGTTCAGTTCGAATATGTTCGATTATACTCGGCAACATTCGTACCTCCTCCAACCCTTCGAATCGGCACTACTTCGGCAGGCAAGTGGCCACCCCAACAACTCAACAACAATTCGTAGTATTAGATGACATTCGAAAGTATTTAAAAAAATATTCTCATCTCTTTGGAGATCTGGGAAAAAATGATGAAGTTCTCCAAAGGTTAGCTTTTTTGAATTAATTTCATGAATCCACATCTTACGAAGGCCGTTTCAATTTTTTCCTCTTCCTCTTCTTCAATTAAAGCTGCAAGGAAAAACATTTCTTCATCGCTATCCGTATCCATCTTTGAGCACTGTCAAACCAAAACTGAGTACGTTCACTAAAATGGAGCAAGGGACGACCATAGAGGGAGAAAATAGTCACGCCGTGCATTAATGGACGAGGCTCCTCATGAAACGTCCGCATGGCGCCGCGCCACGTTGCCGACCTAGTGGACAACCAGCTTTAATCGACAAAACTCCCGCTTTCAGGGTTCTGAGAAACGACATGTGATTGTCGAAAAACAAATGCATCCACAACGTTTGGTGTGGTGTCATAATTTTACCATACTTTTTTGATAATGAGGGTGGTCAAGCAGTACCTAACTGTTAATGGTGCTCTATATCGCGATGTGATATCAGTTCTTGATAAATAGGTAAAAATAGGTAATTTCTCGACCCTGCGATACTTTGTAGAATTTAGGTAACGGGAATAATTGGTCTGGTGAAGTGTTTGAAAACTTATTTATTCATTATAATTCTCGATATTTCGACACTTTCTTTGTGTCTTCTTCAGGAGAAAAAAGAAGCTGCAAAGTGATGACTACAATGATCAAGTTCCATATATAAAAAATATAAAAAACTTATAATTAGAATTTTTGCAGTGATATAACGGAACAAACATTTTTTTTTGCAACAAACGTCTCTTATTTTGTTTCCACTCTTACCCTACATGTTTATAAACTGAATTGTCAGGAATTTCAACATCCTATAAAGCTTTCTACTGTTTTGATTGAACAAGGTACAATTTATATTGATCCAAACAAGACAATATAAATATTTGTAATGATAAAGATTAACGTTGAATACCAATTGAATTGAATCTTTTTAATATTAATTAATGAATTCATTGCATTGTAATTTGTAGAAGCTGCATTAACTGCTACCTCGTACGTTACTACCGATTTACAAATTTTGTATTTATATCCCATTTTTTTCTATATACTCACATACATGTTGCTACGTGTCTCGTCAAATTTGAATATAGGTATACACGAAGTATAATTAGTGAAGCTCTGTCGCGCTCCGATAATGACGAGTGCCAATTATGTCCATGTTTCATATCTCGAAAATCAAGATAGCTTTCCCGGGCTTTCGGTTAGTCAGTTTTCCCGGGGAAATAGATGTAACAGGGAAACCAGCGTGGGTGTACGTATGTCGAGGCGAGTCTCTTTCGTGGAAAATCTGGGAAGGCTGGAAACCATTGGCAACCGGACGTCAGATAAACGAACGGCAAAAGGTGCAATTGGATCGGGAAAAAATTGTTGGAGAATATCACACAGAAACAAATATATTTCGACAGGTTTAGGAAAAATATATCGGTTGGAGAAATCGCTGCTCTTTCGTTGTAGAAGACATTACTCCTAATTCAATGCCAATGTACCTGTTATTACCTACTGTTATTATATTATGCTGTTCGAATTAATTGGGACAAAGGATAAAAAACGATGTTTTCGTAAAATCTTACCTTCTAATGAAGTAAATACATACAAAATAGAGTAAATTCTTCATATTAATATGAAGTATGTCCTTCTTTCACAGAAATAACTTTTCGAACTCGTCTAGGTATCGATTCTACTATCGTAGCGCAGATTTTCTTCAATTCGTCATCATGAAACCACACCTGAATTGCACTTATAATCATTTTTTCTTTTGTAGTGCAATGTCTGTCAGAAGCGAAAATTCCTTTTCTGTTGAGCATAATGTTAAATTAGGTGTGCCTCAAGATTCCCTTCTCGGCCCGCTCTTGTTTCTACTGTTTATTAACGATCTCCCCTCGAATTTGATAGTGAAGGCAGATAATGTGCCCCAACTTCTGTTTGATGATGATACCTCAGTTGGGATAAAGGCTCAAAGCTTTGAGGAGCTTCAAGAGTTGTGCGTGATTCTGGTGCGGAGCTTTATTCGGTGGTGTCAGAAAATGCGTTAATAATTAACATCGGTAAGACAGAATGTGTTTATTTTTCATTGGGTAACGTTAGTAGTAGAAGATTGACCGTTCACTATTCAGATAACATTATTACATCTAAGAGTAATGCAAAATTTCTTGGAGTTCATATAACCGCAACTTGAAATGGAGTACCCATGTCGATGCTTCTGTAAACAACTAAACAGGTCATATTACGCAATTAGTATGGTAAAAAAAATCTTCCTCTGGAATAATTATGGAACATCTATTATAGTTTGGTTTTCAGCCACCTACCATATAATATTCTGTTGTGAGGAAACTCTTCAGGTGCAGGTAGTTTTTTAATTCTGCAGAAAAGGATTGTGCGCATGATTTTCAATATTGCTCCCCGGTCTTCATGTAGGCCCATATTTCTTGAACATGGGATCTTGACACTTGCTTTCATTTTTATTTTCAGAGGTTTGCTTTATGCGAAAGAGAACGAAAATAACTTGTTGAAATTATCTAATTTCTATGACTATGGTACTAGAAATAAAGAAATATTAGTGTTTCCAAAGCATAAAACTGCTAAATTCGAACTATCTCCCATTTATCAATCTATTATAATCACCTTCCTAGCCATGTTAAATCGCCAAATTTATGTAAATATAAGAAGTTAGTTAAGAAATACATTTGTATAAGTCTTATCATAGCGTTAAAGATTAGTTTCAAGAAACTTGTAATTTCGAATTTTTTTCTCTTAACTTTATCCTATGCATGATCTGTAATGTCTAAAAGGATTAATAAAGTTATTATTATTATTAGTTATTATAATGAAAGCTTACCCTCAAAATTACACGACAATCTAATCGGTATCTAGAAAAACATAAATCTAAATTAGGGATGAAACGATACCATTGAGGCATCGATACTTTTACTCGATGCTGTACCCGGCGTCGAGTATGGATACTTACTAGTATCGAATGAGAAGTACCAATACTCTCGTATCGAACCGTTTTTGAAAATTTTTTAGGCAGAACTGTAAAAAGTACTAAACACTAAACGATATAACCAGGCTGTCTTTTCAAATTCTCAGCAAATTAAATGTATTGCCACAACAGAGAACGGTTTTAAAGCATTCTTTGGAGATTGCACTTTTCTCGTCATTTTTTGAGAAATATTGCCGCGCACTAGATTTGGGACGACCAATTTTCAATAAAAAATTCAAAATGTTTGAAAAACAAAACTAACTCCCACTACTTCTAGAGTTAACGAACATGCGAGGGAAATAGAACTAACGAATACAATGCCAATAGTACTTAAATATGGCGGCGCTGACAGCTATTTATTTCCTGTGGTTCAAACCAAATCTGTGTTCATGGTCATTTTTAGGGTTAGAGACGATATGCCCGAGGTATATGTAAACTTCACTCGATATTGTATTTGTACTCGATTATTACATTTTACGACAATACATCGGTATTATTACATTTTATCATCAGAGGATATTTCGAGGATTTGAATTTGATTTACACTTTTGTCATAACGTGGCACATTTCGTCGTTATAACCGACTTCTTCAGACGTTAAGAGAATATGATTCGACATGAATCACATTGGTTAGTAAAGAAGGAAAAAATAATCAATTAAAAACATAATCAACTTGTACAGGAACACGACTCCCAAATATTCCGTAAGTGTTCAAGTAATGCATCATTAAATATATTAGTAAGTAACTCATGAGGTATAATTAGGTTGCTTGATCTGAATAAAAGTATCTTGAAAAAGTTCAACATTCATTTGATAAACACATATCCTGGATTCCAAACAACTCTAGCATATTGTAGTTTTCATCCATTTGGAATTTCCAATTACAAATTACATCATAATTAATTTTATTACTTTTCAAGTTATAATCAGAATGAAAAAACTAAATTCTTTTCATTCTTTTCAAAGGTAAAATACATGCTATTAGAAATATTCAGTGCTTAAAGATTTCTTTCGCAACACCAATTCGAGTTATCTTGAGGAATGTAGCAATCACTTACTGTTGAAATTTCGGGAAATATCCGGCATATCATATTTCCTACATTTTATATTACAGTAAAAATATATTTAATAGTGTTGGCGTTTACTTGATGTAAATCCATTATAATTGAATATAACTTAAATTCAAACACTTGAACTTATGATTTACACTTTATTGACTACATTGCATGACGCGTTTCGTCGTTACAAACGACTTCTTCAGATGCTTACAGAATAATAACAACATTTTGAAAAATACAGGTATATATATCAGGGAATTTTGGTGTTCAATGGTTTTGGTTTTACCTAAGATATTCCATTCTGAGAATAATTTCTATTACCTGAAAAGGTTTAACAATGGTGAATTGTTTAATTCTATCTGTTCATTGAGCAAGTTTCCAGAATTTTTAAGCCGATTTATTTCCACTACCTCCCAATAATCTAATTGACTACTTCTCTCTATATTGTGTAGAATTTTGAAATTCGTATCAAAAGTATGGTTTTCTGTTAATAAATGGTTAGCATAATTCGAATTACTTTTATTATGGGCGAAGCTATATTTATGTTCCTGTATTCTAGTACCGAAATTTCTACTAGTTTTACCTATATATATATACCGGGACATGTTCCACAATTTAATTGGTAAACACCTGATTTGTCTTCTCTTTTAATTTTGTTTTTATTGTTCTTAATGTGTCTCGATAAATTGTTGTTCGTTTTAAATGAAATATTAAAATTATGTTTACTTAAAAAGGTTTTGACTTTTTGACTGACGTTTCCAAAGTATGTTAAACTGTTATATTTACGATTTCTATCCGGCTGATAAGGAAATACTAATCGTAGAGCTTTCCGATAGAGTTTTTTGTCCAGAATTTTTGACACGACTTCGCTTTCATAATTATTATTAACCGCAATCTGTTTAATGATATTCAATTCTTTATTGAAATTTTCTGCCGATAAAGGTATATTGGTTAATCTGTGTATCATACTTTGAAACGCTGCCATTTTATGTGGATATGGGTGGCATGAGGAGTTATGGATTATCGTATCCGTATGGGAAGGCTTGTGAAATATGGAAAAATCAAATTTATTATTTAATCTTGTTATTGTTAAGTCTAAAAAATTAATAGAGTTATCAGATTCTATTTCAGTTGTAAATTTTATATTAGGATGAACCGCATTAATGAAATTCTCAAAATTTTTTAATGAACGATCTGTGCCAGTAAAACAAGTGATTATATCATCTACATATCTATACCAGAATACAAAGTGTTTGAAATTCGGGTTGTTTTGAATACTATTTTCCAACTTATCCATAAATATCTCGGCTAAAAGAGGACTTAACGGATTTCCCATAATTAGACCATTCTTACTACTAAAAATCTTATCATTGAACATAAAGTAATTTTGGCTCAAACAAATTTCCAATAACATGATTATTTCAGATTGAACTATTATATTTACGTTATTTTTAATAAGCAGATCTTTAATTATTTCAATTGATAAGATTACTTTTCAATGATAAGATTTTTAGTAGTAAGAATGGTCTAATTATGGGAAATCCGTTAAGTCCTCTTTTTAGCCGAGATATTTATGGATAAGTTGGAAAATAGTATTCAAAACAACCCGAATTTCAAACACTTTGTATTCTGGTATAGATATGTAGATGATATAATCACTTGTTTTACTGGCACAGATCGTTCATTAAAAAATTTTGAGAATTTCATTAATGCGGTTCATCCTAATATAAAATTTACAACTGAAATAGAATCTGATAACTCTATTAATTTTTTAGACTTAACAATAACAAGATTAAATAATAAATTTGATTTTTCCATATTTCACAAGCCTTCCCATACGGATACGATAATCCATAACTCCTCATGCCACCCATATCCACATAAAATGGCAGCGTTTCAAAGTATGATACACAGATTAACCAATATACCTTTATCGGCAGAAAATTTCAATAAAGAATTGAATATCATTAAACAGATTGCGGTTAATAATAATTATGAAAGCGAAGTCGTGTCAAAAATTCTGGACAAAAAACTCTATCGGAAAGCTCTACGATTAGTATTTCCTTATCAGCCGGATAGAAATCGTAAATATAACAGTTTAACATACTTTGGAAACGTCAGTCAAAAAGTCAAAACCTTTTTAAGTAAACATAATTTTAATATTTCATTTAAAACGAACAACAATTTATCGAGACACATTAAGAACAATAAAAACAAAATTAAAAGAGAAGACAAATCAGGTGTTTACCAATTAAATTGTGGAACATGTCCCGGTATATATATAGGTAAAACTAGTAGAAATTTCGGTACTAGAATACAGGAACATAAATATAGCTTCGCCCATAATAAAAGTAATTCGAATTATGCTAACCATTTATTAACAGAAAACCATACTTTTGATACGAATTTTAAAATTCTACACAATATAGAGAGAAGTAGTCAATTAGATTATTGGGAGGTAGTGGAAATAAATCGGCTTAAAAATTCTGTAAACTTGCTCAATGAACAGATAGAATTAAACAATTCACCATTGTTAAACCTTTTCAGGTAATAGAAATTATTCTCAGAATGGAATATCTTAGGTAAAACCAAAACCATTGAACACCAAAATTCCCTGATATATATACCTGTATTTTTCAAAATGTTGTTATTATTCTGTAAGCATCTGAAGAAGTCGTTTGTAACGACGAAACGCGTCATGCAATGTAGTCAATAAAGTGTAAATCATAAGTTCAAGTGTTTGAATTTAAGTTATATTCAAGTAAAAATATATCCGTAAATAATCGTTTATTCTAACTGTCCGACTTAATAAAACATCTATTTGTCTATTGGGAAGGTGATGCTAGTTACGTTCATTGTCTATATAATAGTAAATAGTTTGAATTACTAATGTGATTACTAATTTTATTATGACTTCGAAAAAACTATGTGACAGTCGCCAGTCACTTGTTCTTCTGGATCTGTAATGTTGATCAGTGTTGTACAATCAATCTTTATTAGTCATTCACACATTTTCTTCGCTAGTTGATTATATCAAATACCTCGTTGTATGTTTATAGGTTTCAATTGGTTTGTTACACTTTCACAACATACTAAGGAACGTTTGTTTGAAGATAAATATCTAGTTTTTTTCACGCAGTAATGCGTTTTACACCTGATTATTTCCATTTCAAATTCACTTGAAAATTTCTATTATTCTATTACCGTAGCTAAGAATAAATGCTAATCTGAAATAACAATATAACTTTAAGTTGAAAATTGTTTCTTGGGTAATGAGTAGGTACTATTGATCTTCGGGTAGAAAGCTATCTATATTCTGTCTTTAGTCGATGTTTAGCTAATAATTTTACCTCCATAGTTACCTAGGTACTTACATTAGTGTCTTTTTATTTATCAACTAAGTTGAAATCACCTGTAATAATCCACCATTAGGTATTAGTGGTGGATACGCTTTAAAACATGAAGAACTCTTTATTGGACAAAAATTAACAAAAATGTAGTTAATATAATCAGGAATAGCGGTAAGAGTATGTGTTGAGATCTGACAAACTCTGAACAAAAAGGAATAAGCTGCGCTCTTCCTGTTCAACTTTCAACACCTTAACTATATAATTTGTATTTGAAAAAAAAATTTGATGGGAGAGTGGAAAAGAACCTGACGAGGCAAGATAATTGAGAATCGAATATATGAAGTTTACGGCATATTTATTGACTTCGATGATTGTCGGTTACTACAACTTCACCCAATAGATCCAGTGGAAATGTGTTGAGTCTTTATTATTACAGATTTTTTGATATGAAACATTGTAATTTTCTACTGTAACAATCCACTATTAATTTAAGTGAACAATCTAACTTGGTTTTAAGAAAAGTTTTTTATTCATATACCTACCACACATTTATTGTATCTAGTTGGAACATAAATGTTCTTAAAAATTAGCAAACTTGACTTAAGTTTCACTGAATATATTAAAAACTCTCATATGTTTCGGGCGATTAACCAATTATCAAGAGAATATAATATTACTGAATATATTAAAATGAGTAATAATATTGTATACTCTTGGTAATGGGTTAACCACCCGAAACATAAGCATAGTTTTTAATATATTAAGTGAAACTTCTGTCAAGTGTGTTAATTTTTAATTTATTGTCTGTTACATGTTTCACCAAGAGATCAGCGAAACCTCGTTGTCATTTATTATAAATGTTCTTGTTGAAGAATTTAATATAAGCATATGATTGAATAATTTTGAATTCTGAAATTTGACTGCACTATGTTCATGTTATGTGTATTAAGTACAATTTATAAAACTTTTTAAAATCGTAATTTTTTTGAATGAGAGTAATATTTATGCGATCTATCTATATGCAAATAAGATTTTCCGATAAATAAAGCTTAGTCACTTTAACATGATTCAGAATAGTATTCTTATCAATATGCATATGTTAACCGTAAAGTATTGAATAAACATAAGAATCGAAGGTGCATACACACGAAAATACATTACTTGTAGGTAGAAAAAAAACTACTTCAGAAATAATTGTTTTGTCTTTTTAATGATGGAAACTAGCGACATCCGTAGGTACATCAATTCTCAATTATAAATTCGAATCGTTCGTCATACCTTGATAAGCGCAGCTTCTTGGACAATAACATATTTCCAAATGGAAGAAAACTGCTGATTACGACAAGAATATCTTTCCAATTTCCGCCAACGGACTCGAATTATTGTGAATTTTCTTTTGTTGGCAGATAGGTAGGTATACCTTTTCATTGAGATATTACGTAGGTCGTAAACATATTTTCCGTGTAGGTGTAGCTACAATGATACAATATCCTCTCAGAAACTGCTCGAAAATATAACAGGAAAGACCCTTATTTAAGTATAATTGATGTTACCTTCTTGAATGCTTGTTAAAACAATTTTTGGAAGCCTTTGATGACCTGTTTTATTCAATAATGACGTATGTGACCATTTCCGCTAGCAGTTGTGGACATGAGTGATTCAGAGTTTTGCATCGATTGCAAGTCTTGATTCATTATTTTCTTATCTCTGTGTGCAAGGTCGTACTTATAATGCATAGAGATATCTCTATCTATTACAGACATAGATATTGTGGTCTATTTTTGTTGGTCAAGCTGGATTCAAATATTGATACAGGTTGAAATTGAATAAACTTCTTCAATATTTTTCTCTCTTGGACTCCCTTTTTCGATATTTTTAATTCAAAACTTCCTCCACTGTTATCCTTTATGAAAATGTCTCATCTCTAGAATATTTGAATTTCATGTCACAATGTTTCTGCGATGGTCGTCATGCTTTTTATCATCTTCCATGAGATCTTTCAAGTCGTCCTTGTGATTACATGTTATGTGCAAAAATTGTGGTTTTCATACAAATAGTGCGAATATAACAATTTGAACATCGAAGATAAGTATCCCAACGAACTTACTAATATACCTGTCTGATAATATACTATACCTTTTGCCCTTGGATATCAGTATTAGTCGTTATTTTGGTTTCACTTTTTGAGCATGATGTTAATTCCCTTTGTAGGATTTTTTGGTTTCTTTGTTAGCGTTTTGATTGTTTCTCTCCCTAATCAATTTTTACCCCATTTTATTGTATGTTAGTGACATATTTGATAATGTTACAGCGACTCACAAATTGATGGAATGAGTCTATGCCTTCTGTGTTGGTGACTTTGGTTGTCTATGTTTTCCGACGTGGTTGACGTATCGTATTTGGGAATTGTCATTTTGTTTCCTTTGCTTTCTGCTGGTTTTCAGGTTTAATTTTGATTATTATTTTGTAAATTGCTAACTATATATGAGTTTTCAACAAACTTCTCACTGTTTTGTATTATGTATTCACTACGTAAAAATTGTTGTAAATCACGTCTTATTGGTGTTTTCTTTAATGTTGATATAAGTTAATCCACCACCCAATACATAATTTTTGGTTTGAATTTTGTTCAGCCTAGTTCAGCTGTAAGTGTTGAAGTTTTTTCAATTTATTGTTGTTATATAACATGGTATTTTTTAAAATAATAATAAAGGTTAGAATCATTATCCTTAACATAGCAAACAAATTGGTTGTGTCTCTTGATGAGTAGTGTCTTTTTTCTGCCGAGAATTCATAAATTCTACGTTACCTATATGACAATTTATATATATATATATATATATATATATATATATATATATATATATATATATATATATATATATATATATATATATATATTTATTGCCTGTTAACATTTCGTTGTTATATTACAACTTTGTTAAAACTAATGGATAATAACTACCTAATAATTGAATTTATGAGTTACTATAGATATCAAAATGTCAAACTTATTTTTTAGAAAAATCAAATTATTTTTTTGTATCTTCACTCATTGATTTTCATTATCAGAGGAATATTTCTGGCTCAGCATTCGCTTCGGAAGTTTTAGTTTTCTTCACTATGAGGAAACCTCTGAAAAACTCATGGTAAGCCAGGTGATTCTAATAAGTGTGATTTATATTTACATATATATAATTATTTTCATATCAAAAGAAGCCTGTTATTGCTAAAAACATTCAAAATAATATATATATATATATATATATATATATATATATATATATATATATATATATATATATATATATTTATTTATTTATATATACCAAGTGTCGTTTCATCTTCATTTCGATTCAAATGCGAATCTTCATCAGGATGCTGGAAAATTTGAATGAATTACTTGAAAACTCATTTTTCATTTAAGTTTGTAATGAAACAAAACATACATAACATATCTATGACGTTAAGCGATAAATAGATTATAAATTAGTGCAATAACCACCATCCAGATGAAAAATAAACTATTGTAACTCAAAATCCTGAAGGGTGAACTATATATGTCTATTACACTAATAGACATATACTAATTCACAAATAGCATTTGTAGGTTAGACCAGACGGAACATAAATATATGGGAAAGCACAGAAAACAATCACAGTACAAGAATCTTCAGCCTTTGTCCATATACAGCAAATAGGTGTAAATCTTACTAAGAGCACTAATATTTGTCCTCCTGTTAACACTGTTTTCTTTGTCTCATCAATATAACACATCTCCAAGAACAATCGTTTATCCAAATTAGAGATGGTTTTCATTATCCTGACCATCACTGAAATTGAAGTCATGAAGCTGAGATGACGCATGTCCGGCTAAGGCCCATCTCCCCGGATGCAGTCGGATGTCACTCTTGTGTATAGCTAGACGCCTCTTAAATGATTGTGAAGTCTGTCCCACATATTTCACTAGAGACGTCTAGCTATACATAAGAGTACATAAAACTACATCCGGGGAGATGTGCCTTAGCTGGACATGCGTCATCTCAACTTCATGACTTCTTATTTCAGTGATGTCAGGATAATGGAAACCATCTCTAATTAGGATAAACGCTTGTTCTTGGAGATGTATTATATTAATGAGACAAAAAACACTGTTAAAACAGGAAGACAAATATTAGTGGTCTTAGTAAGATTTACAAAAAATAAATTTTATGATAAATTTTCACTTACAATAGTTTATATTTCATCTGGATAGTGGTTATTGCACTAATTTATAATCTACGAGTATTTCTCGCTTAACGTCATAGGTATGTAAAATTAAATGAAAAATGAGTTTTCATGTAATTCATTTAAATTTTCCAGTATCCTGATAAAGATTTGCATTTAAATCG
Source organism: Henosepilachna vigintioctopunctata (assembly GCA_030704895.1). Classification (NCBI taxonomy): domain Eukaryota; kingdom Metazoa; phylum Arthropoda; class Insecta; order Coleoptera; family Coccinellidae; genus Henosepilachna; species Henosepilachna vigintioctopunctata. The sequence continues at coordinate 2,362,027 of JARQZJ010000035.1, read as the reverse complement.
AAATATAGATGAGATGACACATAGTTTGTGAATTATTGCCCAGATATTTGCCTAGTACCCAACTACTACCTACTTATTAATTCTTAAATAAAGTATTCTCTGTTTAACATTGCAAAGTTTTAAGCAATTCAATATTCTTTCGATTGCACTATAGGTATTTATTACATTTCAAAATTATTCGCATAGTCTTTTTCTGTTTTGTTGTTTGGAGCTGTTTTTCTTTGCTCAAAACGAATAACAGTGGAGTAATAAGATTCAAAGTGTGGCATTATTATTGACTTAAACAGAAATAACCTCATATATGTGGTGAGATTTTTTTTATGAGATAATGAAGTTGGTTTTTTCAAAGTTTTTAGGCTATTCGAAGTAAACGTAATCATCGAAACTCTATTTCTCATATAACATAAACCCCAAATATTTAAGTGGTCTGGTTTTAAATTCCCATTGTTTAAGTTTTTCAAAAAGTCACAAATCTTTTCGAATTTGCAGATATTGCTGTTCTAATAATGTGTATTAATGTTCTACAAATAATTTCTCTTTTATTGTCTTGAGGAGTATGACACAAAGGAAATTTGTTCAGACTTATTTTGTTTCGTCAATATTACAGTTATAGGTAAAAATGTAACATATAATTGAAAACACTCGGCTGATTTCCACAAAATTTTTTGATAAATTCGAGATATGTTTCGAGCTGCTAATCCATTATCAAGAGTTCAAGTATTGCAATATGTTGTTTAGTAACATTTTCTCACATTTTTACAGTTTTGTATGTTTGAGTGTAGGTATTTGCTTTTAAGTAGCTAGAGGAAAAGCTCAATTCTACTTTCTATTTGCAACACTCGAAATTGTTGACATTCCTTCATTACTGCTTATGTAGAAAGAATTTTCTTAATAATAAATAACCGAAATTCTAGTTCGGATATTTCTACCTAAGAATTACTTTTACGAATTCTTTGGCTTATTTGAAACGATAAGGTTAACAATGGACGCAATTCCAATCTCGTGTTCATTTTTAACAGGAAAATTGTGATGTAGGTACATCAGATATACTCCAAATGTTTTTACTCTGAAACATTGGCATTTTTGCAGTTGCATTTTCGTTTGATCTTCATAACGGGTAGGTACTATCATGTATCGTTGATATATATGATGCTAAATTAATGTTTAATAAATTACTCCTCTTTCATTCGTTATATGAATGACCAGTGCAACGTTTTCATCATTCACGCTTTTCGAGAATTGTCAGACGTGAATTGAAATGCGCACCTCTGATTTTTAATCATAAATATTTTCCCTTTCTGCAATTTCCTGAAATGAACTAGAATTTAAATTACCAATACATTAGAAAATTATTAACGAGAAATAATTGAAACAAAAGTTAGTATGCATCTTCAGCAATCAATGTATCAGTCACACCACTGAAGATGAATATAAACCCGAAATCTAGTGAGGAAATTAGTGTTGACTGAGAGTTTATGGTAGCAACTTAATGCAACGTTTTAATTCTTTTTCATGATTAACTACTCAACAACTGAATATTTTTGGAGAATTAATTTGAATATTAATTCTCAATTCATTTCAAGGTCTTATTATCATAAATGAACTCATTTCTTTCGTGAATTCTGAATATTAATTTTCATGATGGAGTTCGTGTTATCGAAGCTGTCAACTTCGTGCTAACAAAGCTGTTGACTATTCAGTATTTTGATTGCAAGAAATATAATCTCTATCAAATAAAATACATACAATAGTAATATTTCAACTGTTTACTTACTTGATAATAATATAACATATTTTCATATATTCTCAACATTTTTTGAAGTAATGCATACAAAATTTACTGATCTTTTTACAATACGTTCCTACAAGATTCCTATAAGAATTTAAGAAGAAGAATATAGTGAAATTTTGGTCCATGTGTATTATTATTCATCGAATTATTTATACAAGAATTTAAGAAGAAGAATATAGTGAAATTTTGATCCATGTGTATTATTATTTATAGAATTATTTATTAATCGTCAAATCAAATAGTACTTATTCACATTAGTGAATTATTTGATTTCATAAGTATCTACGTTTTCATCAGATATATTCTGAACAAATACAGAGCTATAAATGTATGTTTGCAAATACATACTATGTACGTATAGGAGTTTTATTTATTTTGATTTGTCGAGCTTAATTTTATTCAACATCTTGGCATAGCTTGCCTATGTAACCTGTTGCTTTGTTTTTATTGAAACAATAAAACTTTTACCCTCTCTTCAATTGTTTTTGTTGTCCATTTCAACTCCATATACGTATTTAACAATTACCTCAATAAAGACCTTCGATATGCAAGGTAGTAATAGCAATTGCTCAGTAATTATTACAATAATTCTTATCTTTTTAATCGTTTCAGATAAGAAAACGTTTCGTTTTTTGCAACTTTCCTGGAATGTATATCCTTCTTGGAAATATTTATGAATCAACGATGAACATGATTGAATGTCGTTTACGAAGTCTGATGGTGGAAATGAAGAATACCTAAGGTGAAGTGGTTTCATGTGTTTCAGTGGCTCATGAGGAGAGCGACTGAACTTGAATTCGCAATTATTAGGACTTATGCTTCATCTTTTTTGCCTCGCAAAAACGCTTCATCCTCTCTGAATGCTCTTTCTTCCGTTCATCTGTCCATTTTACTCCAGGTTGACGATTTGACTTTTGCTCAAACTTCACTTGTGCTATTTTATAGCGACATTCAGTGCGATCTTCCAGATTTTTTATATTGATCTGGTTGTAGATCCTTTTGGACCTCTTTTGGCCACTCCGTTCCGCATTTACTATTCATAATTATATCGAGTAATTTCTTCGGTATTCTAGACTGTTTCATTCTGTAGTCATGTCCATAGAACTTTGCTCTTGAATTCTTGAATGACCGTCAATAACCATTGTTTCAGCTACATGAGAATCTGCGTAGCTTCTGGAAGAATCGTGTTATAATGCCTTAATTTGGCGCCTCTCGAAATGCACTTTTTGTTATAGTGAGCCCATGTTATTTTGTAGGCTCTTTGGAGCTTGGTAATTCTCTGTTCATTAGCGATTTGGTTCAAACCTGAGGACTGTATAACATCTCCGAGGTATTTAAAATGGCCGAATTGCAGAATTTCACCATGTTTTGTGATAAAAGAAGATTTATTTTTTGGTTTTCTTTCCATGTATTTGGTTTTATCATAAGAAATTTGTAACCTGATTTTGAGCGAATTTTATGTAACTTTTCTACGGCGAGAATGGCTTCAGTTCTGTTGTCTGTGATGATAGCAATATCGGCGAGACATTTGACATTTAATTCTATTTTCTTTTTTGATACCCACTCGTATGACCTTTACGTGAAGTTTCCATTCCCTAATGATCTTTTCTAAAACAATATTGAAAAGGATTGGCGAAAGTACGTCCCCCTGCCTCACACCGGTTTTGATTTCAAAGGGATCTGATACTTCGCCCATTAATTTTACCTTGGAAGTTGTACCTTTACTGTCTGTTCTATAATTTTTCGGATCTTTCGATCCATTCCAAATTATTTCATGATTTCAAAAAGGGTTTCGCGATCTACCGAATCATATGCTTTCTTGAAGTAAATGAATGAGATCACTGTATTTCTACATTTCCTCATCTATATCATCACATGATCGGCCTATTCTGAATTCAGCTTATTATTCCCCAATTAGTGGATCCGCTTGGTGTTCTACTCTGTTAGGAGTGCTTTAGAAAGTATTTTGTACGCAACCTGGAGTAAGAAAATTCCCCTGTCATTATATATATATATATATATATATATATATATATATATATATATATATATCTACCAATTTATGAATTGTTGTTGTGATAGATGAATACAGTTTTTATTACTTTTATTAGTTGTTAGTATTGTTATACATTTGTTTTTATTTCGCCTTTATTTCTTATTTCAGTGGTTTGACTTGAAATAAAGGGTTCTCTATAGGCATATATAATTAATTAGAGTAGGTAGACACGTTTAAATAAGATTTTCTTCGATTGAAAAAATTGAAACGAAACCTCTATATAGTCACAAACAGCCTAGCAATGAAGCAGACCTATGTACCTATATATATTTTATTTATAACATATTCTTCACCTTATATAACGATCAAGAGTAAACAGCTGGATTTCCATTCATTCTAGAAAATTGTGTTATTAAATTAACTTTTTTATTTGTTTTCTGTATCTTTTACTTGAATTGAATATAACTTAAATTCAAACACTTGAACTTATGATTTACACTTTATTGACTACATATAAACCGACATAACATAAATATAAAAATTATGCTATGTAGTCAATAAAGTGTAAATCATAAGTTCAAGTGTTTGAACTTAAGTTATATTCAATTATAATGGATTTACATCAAGTAAATGCCAACACTATTAAAAATCTCTTACTTGAAGTTAAGAAAACAAAAAGACATTTCAGATCAAGCGCACCTTACTTGGAGACCCCATACTGTATAGCAACTGGAATATTCATAAGTATATTGGGCATGTTAAACGTCTTTTTTCATAGAAATATTTTCCGTTTTCGTGTTGACACAGACGATAATAATGATATCGCACACGGATTTTTCCGTCGGCGACTATTATCCAACCGATTTTTCTTTCTCGCGACGTAGAGCGTGTTATCTCGTTCGACCGCGACAGAGGTCATTCGATTGTTTATCGCGGCCAACTTGTTGCATCCAATTCTACTTTGCATAAAACGACAACGACCTTCGAATAATTCGTAATTTTATGCCGTTCTCATTCAGTTCAAAAAGCATCGGTCAATTCGTGTTATCGTATTCAATTTATCAATCAATGCACTTAATTTTTTTTCAATTGAACGGAGTGAATTTTTTTGGAAATAATTTTTTATTTCTAGTGGCGCATCTATTATTGTTTGGAAAATCGTTCATTTTTCTAACTTAATCTTCTTTTATAAACTACACAGTTCCCTATTACTTTGATATGACACTGGTTCGCCATTCCTTTCTTAGACGTCCATTATAGTCCATCTCTATACTGGATATCTCATAAATAGTCTCATACTTGAAAAATAAGATTTGGTTGGATTTATTATGTCCCAAGTTAAATGGACACAAACGTATGTAGGTATCCAGAATTGGAAATGTTAGAATTATAATTAAATGTATCTTTTCTACATGAATATTTATCATGACGAAAATTGAATCGTTAGATTTATATTCATTATTTACAGCGTTTATAATTTCGCAGTTTAAGTTGAAAACTGAAGAATACATATATGAAACGTGAAAACCTTGAAATTATCTTCTCCTCATTCAACAATGATGTGTTTTATTTATATGCTTCAAAATGAAATATTGTTCATCTTTATTTGTGAGGCAATACTTTTGATATCAATAATTTCAAGTTATTAAGGTTAATTCATGTTATTTTTATCGCACGTATTACTTATAACACTATGTTGGTATTAGTTTTTCTATTGAATAACAAGAAAGATTTCCTAATTGTATCGATAAATATCATAGTAAAAATCAAATTGATTTCATATGAGTATATGATAGGATACATATGAGTACTTTCTAAGTGTTTTTGTAAACTAGGTTTTTATTTACTGAATGTCAAAAAAATAAGTTTTTATTTCAAAATTCTGTATTTCGATATGTCGATTATTTCTATAAAAATAACTGTCATTAAGCTTGAGTGTGATGTTACCGTCTTACGACTAATCGATTTGGCCGATACTCGATGAAAATTTAACAACATAATTACAATGGTAGTAAGTAGGTAGTTTGTAATTTTCACATTAATTTTGTCAAACATGACAATATTGTTTCGCCAAAGCAGTGTCTACAACACAGTTCGACAACACAGTTTATCTATCATCTCTATATCTAATGAAGCCAATGAGTATTGTCATGTTTCACTGAATTGAAGTGAAAATTACAAAGTACTTAGTTTCATTCAAATTACCGTCTTACTATTGCCGATGCAAATATTATCCGCGTTTAGCCATAATTAAATGTATCACGATTACTTAATGAAACATATTGCTGATAGCAGAAATACGAAATATATATCATGCCTTAATGTGTACCTAGTAGGTACTTACGGAAACTCGTAAGTGAGTTTTCATTTATTTCCAAACGTCGAAATTATGAAAAAAATGGGAGACTACTTTACGAATAGACAAGCCGACTTCACCAGCAATGACAGTTTGTTCCCATCATTTTCAAGCTACAAACTATTTTCTATTCAGTAAATACAATTGTTTTCATTATTTCATTGTACTCACATTATATTTACATGCATTTAATAAATTATTTATTTAGTTTGGCTAAGTCGAGTTTCTCGTCCGATAAGGAGATTATACTTATTGTCCTAGTATCTAAATAACAGAGAATGTTTCCTTATGTGGTATCTAATGCAGTATCAAGTCTTGTACATGTTATGATTTTTTTTCCTACAAAAGTCTGATTCCATTTCCTAATAGTTCTTCTCCAGAAGACATTGTTGGTTTTGTGTATCCTACAGATACTTTTGACAACATAATTATTATTTCGTCCCACAAGAAACCACATATTTTCGATTTATATGAAAATACTAGGGGACCCGACAGACGTTGTATAATTCCAAGAAATTAGATAACACTATCAAAAATTCTCAAGTCGATCCAGCCGTTGAGTTGCATATATTAGTAATAAATTGAAATTGAAACACTATCAACTCTACATATGTTTCGGGTGGTTAGTCCCTTATAATGAATAATACCTAGATTTCTGATTTAATTTTTGAATTGACGAAAAGTCAATATGCATTATTTCTAATTGTAAATTCCTGATTTCAATTTATTTCAAAATTAAATCAGAACTTCCTCAATTTCTGAAATGATTTTGAAATTTCAGAAAGCATAATTTCTACTTGAAATCAGAAATTTCCAAATAGAAATGATGCATTTTGATATTTCGTCAATTTCAAAAGTTATTTAGAAATTAAGTTATTACTCTTAATAATGGGATAACCGCCCGGAACATACTCGTAAGTAGAGTTGTTAAGTTTCACTCATTGAAACTCAATCCATCGTTTTATTATATTTTATTATATAATATTCTCCTCGGCATCGTAAATTGTAATTAATCAAAGTGAAAAAGTTCTCGCGCACTTAGAAAGTTAATTGTCACAATCACAAAAGTCAACAAAAAAGAGAGCACATAACTTGACATTTCACTATCACAAAGGATCACCTGCGTTTGCAAGTAAGCGGAAAAGTTCTCGCGCACGTGGCGGTAATCGCCACTCACTAAGACAGATAGGATGCACTCTTCACTTTGTATGAGGTATCGATCGACATAGACTCTATGTCATAGAGGATAGATCGATATATTAGTTGGTTGTCAAATGTCAAATATTATGGTAGCTTTCAGAAATTCAATTTGTGACAAACCTTAGGATTTATCAATCTACATAAAAATAATCTGATAGTTAACTGTAGTTAGCTAAAATTTAGTTCATTTTTTACCCCCTAAGAATAAATATGCAGTAAGAAAGATATAAAAATTCTAATTGGTTATTCATTTTGAACTATTCTTTCAATTTGTTTTCTGAACGACGGGGGACACATATTTAATTCCGAGCATTTTCATATTTTTTCACCTTCTAAATCTTCTCTGAACTTCAACAAATAATTCAAGACCAAAATTAGCGAAATCAGTCCAGCCGCTTTAGAGTTTTAGCGAGACTTACGAACATCAATTCATTTTTATATTATAGATTCATTTGAAACTATTCTATCAATTTGATTTCTGAACGACGGGGAACACATCAAAGGAAAAACAAGTGTTGTTTTTATTTAATTCCGAGCATACTCATATATATTCACCTTTTAAACCTCCTCTGGATTTCCACAAATAATTCAAGACCAAAATTAGCCAAATCGGTCCAGCCGTTCTTGAGTTTTAGCGAGACTAACGAACAGCAATTCATTTATATATATATATATATATATATATATATATATATATATATATATATATATATATATATATATATATATATATATATATATATATATATATATATATATATATAATATGTATAGTTATTCAATTTATAAATAAATTTATAGACTTTGATTGTTCCTATCGAAAACTTTCAAAGTATCGTTCTTAATAACATCTGGACAATATTAACTACTTGAGGCGCTTGTTGAAATCTTTGCAGCGCCAATGACATTTGAGCGCAGACAAAAGATTTTTAAGGTTTTTACAAATTTTCAATCTACGTTCTGAATTCTATATGATACTGTGATAGATAGGAAAACTTCCTACTCTGTAGGAGAATTTTGAAAAAAACTAAGAGACATGTCTGAGAGGATGTGTTATCCTAACGCTTCCTCAAAGAATATTGAGTATGCATTACTATGAGGGACTGTGATTACATATAATTTCCTGTTAGCATGTTGATATGCCTAATTAGCAGGTAAACTGAATATTTTCCCATACATATGAAAAAGGAGTTATGGATTAGCTTTTTCTGCCTTCTTGTCCACTAGTTGCTCTCGATAGCTCGACGCCAACATTTTTCAGGTTTTATTTTCTGTTTTGAATCTTTTGCGTATTAATTTTTTGTTGCTCCAGTTTTATTTTTTCTCTTAAATCGTATTTTAGATGACTTTGTTCTTTCACTTTCTATCTGTAGGTAGACTTTTTTCTTTTTTTATAAGATTCTTTTCTCAGATAAGGAAAAAAAATGGTTCAAAGCATTGCGGAATTGTATACCTACATGTTCAATTTCGAAATCGAAGATTGTGTTATTGTCCACTTATTGATTATTGAAAAGGTTTTAATTTTCACTAGATCGAGGTATAATTTTGATCAAATTGAATTGTTTGGAGAGAAATTCAACGAAACATGTCTCAAGTCCCCACAATTACACAAATTAGTGTATTTCAAATAAAGTTTCTATTAGTGGCAAGAGGTTGAAGCATACCCTGTCCTCAATGTCCAAAAATTTGTTAGGTAACTATTTCAATGCTTATAATGTCTTAAATAGTTTTTTTTTGAATTAGTTCCACCTCTATTTAGAATTATAGCTGTACTTCATTGCTACTATTTCCAAGTTAGTATTGTCATGAATATCATGAAACTCCCCTTTTCACTTTCTCTTCAGCTAGTAAGTAGATCTACCAAATCGTTACAGCGATAACAGCATAACTTGGTGCTGCAGCCAATACTTCTTTACAAAATTACAATGTTTTGTTATGATATAAAATTCATTCATTATGACTAAATAATTCCGAAAGGTCCCTATTGATAATTGAATAATGTTTTCTTATTTCATACTTAAACTACTCGATGTTTTTATCTGATCAATGTTTTTTTATTTAATAAATTAGGTATATCCGTTCATTTCATCGTAGCAGACGTAATACCGTCCTTCCATGAGCTTTTTTGATATTTTAAGTTTTGAGGAGGAATACGTCGTCTTCAAAATATATTTCGCATCAAGATGGCAAAAGGTTTCAAATGTTCAAATGTTTTGTTAGGTCTCTTATATGTCTTAAAATGCCATTGGTGTTTTTGTAATTTCCTAACCTATAATTACCATCTTAAATTTTTTCTTTCTAAATTTCTAAGGAAAAAAGGAATTTGAATCGTTAGCAATTGAATTTCTTGAACCTCGACCTCTTGGCATTAGTTTGAATTTCTATTTTTAACATCATATAGTTTAAAGGTCCGAACAAGGCCTTTCAGATCATCCTCTGAATAATTAAGTAATTTTGTTACTTTGTTCAAATTCGCGAGTAAAACAACCAAAATTGATTTCAGTTCAATGACATCTCACGTGAAACATCGTAGGCTGATTTTTCCCCCATGGGTATCTAGATCGATTTCTTACCGAGGATCCACGGAATAAAATAATTTGGCGGTTTGGTCTGATTAATTCTATTCAATTTTTGAAGTAGCAGGCGTGAACAGGCGATTGACAGGTGCATTTAACGAATAGATTTCTCCAATAATGTAATCACTTTCTGTAGTGAGTCTTACAAACGACCAGCTAAACGACAACCATAAGCTGGTTGTACAACAAACAATATTCAAGAGAACGGCTTTTCTACAGAATTCTTATATACATTTTTGATTTATTAATGGAATTTACTGGACGATAAGTTTATACAATAAAGGTGAGGAAAATACAGCTTGAATTTTTGGAATATCAACTTTGATTGACATTTCAATAATATATTAGGAAAAATTGTCTTCATTCGCAACATACTTTCTGAAATGGTGAAGTTGTATCTGATTTAAGAAGTCCAATGTCTTAGTACATGTGCTTTGTTGCGGGATATATTAAATTTTGGTGAGCCCTAAAGCAAATTCTTTATTCAATAAAGTTGGGTGTTCGCTGATCTCTTGGTGAAACATTGCTTAATAGAGTAACAAACACTTCGCTAGGTTTCAAAAAATTCATAATAAATAACTTGAAAGTTGTTTCGGGATGTTATTTATTCCTTCAAGTGGGTTCAATAACCCCTTTCTTTCCTTTTCTTTTTTTCATAATTGTTTTTTTTTTAATCATAAACAAAGTAAAATATTGATATCAACTTGTTTCGAGTTTTTGCAAAATCTTATTTGTTGGGCCATTATTACTCCAATGTTTTTCAAAATATCAGAGCTACAACCTCTTCTACTCTGCTGTCGCATTATATCCAGCTTTTATTGAGGGCCTAGAGACGATCATTTGTTTTTGAAATCTCCCAGGAATCACATTTTCGAAACCTCGAATGATAATTCAAGTATTGAATAGTGTAAGCGTTTACTTGATGTAATTCAATTATAATTGAATATAAGATAAAATTCAAACACTTGAACTTTTGATTTGCACTTCTATTGACAACATTGCATGACGCGTTTTGTCGTTACAACCAACTTTTTCAGATGCTAATAAAATACTGACTGAAAGAAGAAAGTCATGCTATGTTGTAAATAAAAGTGTAAATCAAACGTTCAAGTGTTTGAATTTTATCTTATATAATTTAAGTAGTTAACTTTCTATCGAAAATGACAAATGCCCAATCAATTTATTATTCCAGTATGATTTGATTCATACCTTTATTAAATTTGAAGATCGAGTGTGATAAATATTTCAGAAAACTTGAAGCACACTTGAAACGTGCACTATTTTGTTACATCTGCAATTGAATCATTTCATTCATATTTATATACGTCCCGTTTTTTTGAGTATTTCTTATCAGAATTTTTATTCAAGAAAACGGTGGAAATAGATGGCGACCGAAAATACAAATTCATCTGTATATTTGTAACATTGCAAAAATTAAGAATTTTCGAAGTAGGAACCTTGATTTAGGTTCAGTGTCAACAAAAATATTTTATGACTGGAGTGGACTAGTCAATTTTTCAGATATATCATCTAATCTTTCGCATAATACAACATAACCTAACTGTACAACATTTTAAGGGCTTAACGGATTATATACATACGTATTTAAGAAATTGCATCTTTATCGTCTGTTCTTGAATATTTTAACATAATTATTTATGAACCCCCAACTGAAACAAATTATTTGCACAAACATTGGTTTGCTTAAGTTATTGGTGCCAAATTTTAATTCTAGTGAAGCTGTTAGCATATTATTTCATTAAATAAAACAAGAGAACATATACTTATATATTTGAATTGTTGCTACTGCTTTTTCAGGATTGTAACTCAAATTTTCATAAGTTTTGGGCACCAGAGGGGTTTCGAAACCAGTAAACACGCTCAAGGTTATTCGAAAGAAATATTTTGAGAATATCTGATCGATAGTCCGACGATAGACTTAACAGTTTTCGTCAGTCCTGTCCTGTCCGAATCTCTCACAAGCATCGCTGCGCAAGCGGTACATTGCACCCAACTATAATCGCCGCCAAAAACGCATTCCTTGCTCTGCGCTCCCGTCTCCTTTCAACTGTTTCATCATTCAACGGCAATAAATCGTCATCATCGTGGAGGCTATGGAAGGAGCTGATACACACATACGCGCGCAATTTTATACAGCAAGGGCATGTCGGGGCAGGTTCCGTCGAAACGGTCTTGACGATTGTTCGTTATTTTTAAACCGGACTCTGTGACCATTGAGTCACAGATTCGAACGAATCGATGTTCGTCGTCGAACAACGGTGAATCTAACCGCGGATGGGGCTTTGGACTTGGAAAAATGCATTTGTGGTCAGGGCCGTACACACATATGTTTAGTCATGCATTACTGCTAATCACTTCAAGAATTCTGATGCGCTTAGTAATGCTAGAGTATAATAATGGGAAATCAAATTTGTAGAGTGAATATAAGTGAAAGCACTTTATTCGCAGCGGATACGTTCCAAAAATATACCGCGAATACAGAAACTGTGAATACGTAATGGTATTTATATGAGATTATAGGGCATACGTTCCTGGGTGACAAAATGAAAAAAGTATATAAAAAATTAATTTGAATGAAGTTTTTGATCATATTGATTAATTATTATGTTCAGACTTAGGCAATGCTTAGAAGAATTTTGTAATTTTTTCTTGCTTGCCCGTTTTTAAAGGTTCCTTCAATTTAGACTGATATTAAGCAATGACTTTAACAATTTGCCTTTAAAATAAGACTTTCCAAGAACGAATCTATTTTCATAAATGAAAGCACAATGCTTAAAAGCCATTCTTACACCTCACTAAGAATTTTCAAATTGAATGTCACGTTTCCTGTGCTCGTTGAAGCTTTTTCTCAATAGGATGTGAATTTAACATTTCCTCCAAGTCGGTTTCAGTCTAATCTTCATCTTGCGATTCAAGCAACATCTGAGTGTTACTTGATTACTATCTGTTTGAACCCATCTCGTCCTATTCCATTCGCAATTTCAGCTATAAGTATTTGCAGTCATAGTTTGAATACGCAGAGATTCTTCGTCATTTTTCGCAGTCAGAGTAGGCCACAGTTTTTTCCAGCATGAATTCAATGTGCACGAATATGGCTTCTGTTCTTCTAATGGTTCTTTTAACTATGCATTTTGCTATGTTAAAATCCTTCCAGCATTCCATAACATTCATATCAGGATCACATTCCATATTATCCAATATGATTTTGAAGGTTGATCTAATGTAATAGTGCCTGGATTATCCTTTGCTCCATAGGTTGAAGCAAGCCTTGATTGGTTGGTTGGTTGAAGCCATAGGTTGAAGAACGTATTATTTATTGATAGCATAAGTAATAATAAAACATGTTTAATATAAAAAATACAAACAATTGTAATATATAAATATCAATACTATACATATACATATTAATTGGGAAGTGTATTAATAGGTTTTATTACAGGAATATAGATTTTGATTTAAAATATATTTTTTTACAAAAATTACATGTCTGTGATGAATGAGCTAACGCCAAAACAAACCATGCTGTGTAATACTAGATACAAAAAATGGATTACAAATGAAATTATCAGTGAGATGAAAAAATGAGATAACTTATTCAAACGTTTTAAATATACCAAATATAGTGTTGAATGAAAGAGTTATAAGGTAATTAGAAATAGAATTACTAATATGATTAGAGATGAAAAAAACTATTTTATGTAAGTAATATTGACTTAGTTACAGGTGATGCTAAATCAATGTGGAAAACTCTAAAAAAATTGTTAGCTTCAACAACTTGTAAATAGTATTAATACACCTCAAAGCAAATTACAATAACAGCACAACCAAGGCAAATTAAAACTAAGTGGAGAACTTTTAATCTTTTGGATAAGAATAAACTGAAAGAAATGATAATGAAGTTGCCAAATAAAAGTAGTCCTAATGAAGCTGATATGTCAATGATAAAAGAATGCTTTGAAAGTGTTTGATAATTCTTGATCAATAATCATTAATTGTTCACTTAAAAGAGGTGTAATCCCAAGTAAACTTAAGATTACTACAATAGTACCATCAAAAAAGTTCTCAATACTAAGTTCATTGAAGAATTTAGACCAATAAACACAATGTCAAGTGAAGCAAAAATCTTAGAATTTATAATATATAATAAACATAACATAATAATATATATAAAATAAATACATATATATATATATATATATATATATATATATATATATATATATATATATATATATATAATATAAAATATTACAGGCTACATATCCTGCATTATACGAAATCACATAGCTGCCCCTAGACACTCCCTTCTTACTGTCACCCTCATAATCACTTTCATTGTTATTAGTAATGATATTGTTATTTCTATCATTATCATCAGCCTTGTTGCTACTATCATTATTAGAAGGTAAATCATCTGAATTTACATTACTCTCAACATTATTATTATTATCAAAAGTATTTTCAATTATTTCGTCCAATTTTTTACTCCAATTTTCCTTATTAACATTACTGCCTTCAAACGATGCTCAGGTCTGCATTAATGATCCTAATAATTCCCCTGCTGTCACATTAGATCCTTTTGGAGGTGTTGCAAGTGAGTAAGAGCAGATTATAGTCCTCTACTTTCTTCTTATACCTTTCATTTGATGCTAATATAGCAGTACAAATTTGTGAACATCTATAAACATAAAAAACAAAGTTTAAATCAAATTTTAAACTTGATATTTAAGATCTTATTTGCTACAAAGTAATTGCATGATTTATTATCAATTCATTTATCTGTCTAAATTCATCATTACTTCTTCTCATTGTAACCACTTCCTTTGCAAAAAAAGGTTTTTTTCGAAATTGCTCAGTAACTGCGAAACACAAGCCATCGAAGAAATATTCACATTCATAACAAGAATATTCGTTTGTGCATTGATTATCTGTAACATGATAAAAATTTTATAATACTATTTAAGTAATGATTTATATTTCAGCTTCTTACCGTAACTTTCAAATTCATATCAATTGTTATGTGAAAAACTAATTCCAATTTCAAATTTATATATGATAAAGTAATATTACTGTCCAACTCCAATTTTTACGTAATTTTAATTTTAACTCCACTTCTTACGCATTTCAGCATCCTGTGGAAAAAATAATGACTTTGTTGAATCAACGACAAATAAGACTATAAATTTTTCAAGTATTATTTAACGCCAAAATTTATAAAACAAATATTTATTAACAACTCTAATTCCCAGGACAATTTTAAGGTTACTTACTTTGGGTACTTTAAATAAAGCCACTTTTCCTAACAAATAAATTTATAATTAATTATAATTCCAAATTCGGTCTGATGGACATCTGTACGTTGGGAGGAAAAAATGTCACTTATATTAATAAAAAAACAATTGTTAAACTGATTTGCAATATTAATAAAACAATTGTTAAACTGATTTACAATATATTAAAAATAATACTGCATGACGTACGTTTCGATGAGATTCACCTTTTTCAAATGCTACGTGCAGACTAATCCATTAGTCTTTAGTCTCTAGTCTCTTAGTCTCTTAATCATTAGTCTGCACGTAGCATTTGAAAAAAACATTGTTTTATTATGTTTATCGATTTACATCAAGTATCGGCCTCATCAATTATTCACTTATATCATATTTGCATGCATAATTTCAAGTTCGCGAGGTCTTCAAAGTCAAAATTCTTTTTGTTTAAATAAGTTTCAACTTCCCAAACAAAAAAGTTTCTGAACCAGTTATAATAAATAACTATTAGATCCGCGAATAAAGAAATTTATTGACTCGAATATAGGAATTTGGTCGCATTTTTCAAATCCGCGAATAGTGAAACGCTAATAATGGAAGCGCGAATAAGGAGCTTTTACTGTATTTCAACCGATCTATTTGTTATACCATATTTGTTTGAGTGGAAACAATAGTTAGTTATATTTGAATGATTGGTATTCCTAAAAGTTTTTTCTTTTAAACATTATTGAAACCATTAGCGCGAACAGAAAACATTTATGTTCATTTCTAGTCAATGATGAAGAGAAAAAATGAAGGCCATAAAAAAGTTGAATATATCGATTTAATTCTACTGACTCTGACGTAGGTATACTAAATAGGTAGTACAACCTCTTGATAGATTCTTCCCCACAGACGAAAAGGAAACTTCTGGATTTTCCAGAACAACAGACAATTTGTTCTACGACCGACGCCAGAAACCAATAACAAATGGTCAACTCACTATCAGTTAGTCGTTGTTATCATTATAACTTTCTTAGTTCTCAACTTCTTAATTTTAGCTTCCCTTTTTCGAACATTCCTTTTTATAACTTAATTTACCTACTTACCGAAATACTGTTCCCATCAAAACGTGTTCCCATCATTATCAAGAACCGTAATCTTCTTTGTCTCTATTTCTCCCTCGCCATGTTTCCATATCAAGTAAAGATGTAAAATATGAAAATGTTATTATGAAGAATAGTTGTTCAATTTAATTTCTGGAGATGGGCTACCAACCCAACACTGCGGAACAGTTGCTAAGCAATGAATATAATTCTGTGAAACTATACCAAGACTTTTTTATTCAATATATTGAACTATATTTTACCAACAGATCAAGTGATTATTTAATAAACATATTAACAATCTCAAGGTGCTAGAATCATTAAAGAGCATACTTTATATTTCGATTAAAATTTATATCTGATAACGGGGTGAACTAAGTAAGTGTAATGAAAAATCCCCATAATGAAACAATATTTAAAATTTTCTCATAATTTAAATACAAATACGCATGACGACGTTTCGAAGTACTACTTTAGCGAATGCTGGATTAATACTAGGTGTAATTTTACTCAATAAACTACATACTTATAGCTATTTTCACAGAACACACCCGGGTATGTTTTATGACCAACTTGGCACCATAGAACACAACTGATATATAAAAAAAAGGATCGTATACCTGGAAGTGGATTTCTTAAGTCAGGAAAAGATACAAATAATATACGACTAAGATTTCTAAGAACAAATGAAGGAAAGTTAAAAATTTTTTTTATATGAAACATAAAATTGAAAGTAAATTAACTGAATCAATCTGATCTGCTAATATACTTTTTGAACATATTAAGTAGAGGGCTACTGTTAACATCTGACTGGCTATTAAGTAAAAGTCCCGAATTTTTGAATTTATGAATCTGTAATGATACTAGAATCAATTTTGACTTTCCTTTTTTGTTCTTAGAAATATTAGTCGTATATTATTTGTATCTTTTCCTGACTTAAGAAATCCACTTCCAGTTATACGATCCTTTTTGTTATATATCAGTTGTGTTCTATAGTCCTCATTCCAAGTTGGTCATTGAACATACCCGGGAGTGTTCTAAGAAAATAGCAATAAGTATTGAGTTTGTGAAATTACACCTAGTATAATCCAGCATTTGATAAAGAAGTAGTAGGTACTTCGAAACGTCATGCGTATTTTTATTAAAATTATGAGAAAAATTTTAAAAATTGTTTCATTATAGATATTAATTTTCTTCAAGTATCGGCCTCATCAATCATCAGTTTGAAAAAATCCCCAAGTTACAGAAGTGCTTTGCCAATTTCCATAAAATTCTCCGATTTCCTTGTCATGAGTTTAGAGCTGCTATACATTTCCATTGCTTGGTTGCACGTTTTTGCCTTTCTAATTATATTCAGTGCTCGTAACCCGAATTCCTGCAAGTCCATTTCTACAATTTCTGCCGATTTCATCCTTAGTCTTCCTCTCCCTCCTCTTGCAGCGATTCCTTTTGACTTGATTTGTTTTGTTGTTATTTCCTCTTAGAGTCTTGTTATATGTCTTAACTACCTCATCCCTTGTGCTCTCACTATATTAGTTATATAGAAGATTCGTTAAATAATATATTAATTCTTCATTTGTACTCAAACGTACCTACTTTCTTATCGCCATATATTTTTCTTCCGAATATTTTTTCCTGTCTTTCTTCCGAATTCAATTTACATGTTTCACATCAGTAAATTATCAGGGGACTTATTGATTTGTATATTTAAACTTGATCACTTTTCGAAATCTTGTTGTGTCCCTTCGGCAGTATTTTAAGACTCCATGTTATTTTCCGTTTTGTTTATAACCATATATTTTGTTTTCTTTTTATTTATCCTTAATCTTTTATTGAATAATGAATATAATTTATAATGGATTCACATCAAGTAAACGCCAACACTATTAAATATAAAAAAAATACTCTTTTATTCTTCGCTGCATTTTCTTATCTTTTCACACAATTTTTCAAGTTTTGTTTTGTATTTGCTAGAATAACAATATAAATACCATTACTTTTATTCTGTGGGAATAAATGAAACTATTCAAATTGTATTTTACGTTCTGTTAGCACATCGTCTAACACTATATTAAATAGGGTTATTGAGAGTGGGTCCCCTTGCCTTAGAGTTCTTGTCACTTCGAAATTTTCTGATACCTTAATATTAATTATTACCTTGTAATCCTTTTCTGGTTAAGTAATTTTTAACCTCCTTATTAGCTTTCTTTCTACTGTTATCTTTTCCATTGCTTTATATAACTCTTCCCTGTACACCATATGCCTGCTTGAAGTCAATGAACAACATACCTATATAGTGGCAGCTTTTGATCCACACTATTTATTATTTGTTTCAGGATGAACATTTGGAAAACTGGTACTGCCCTATTCTTTCCATCTCTTAGCACATTCTCTAAAATTCTCTTCGAATACTTTCAAAATCAGATTGTGTACATTTTCTTATTATTTTTTGGTACAGGGATGCTTCTAGACTTCTTGTATTGTATTAATGGAACAACCATTATATTTATTTTTATAATACACAATCTTCCTCATATAAATTGCATCATAATCACAAGAGTTCAATTTATACACAGCTTCCTCTCAGAGACAGTATTATTACCCCTCTTTAAATGTTTTCACAATGAATAAAAATTCCTAAAATTGGTGCGTAATACTGGAATCTATTCCTTCAGAACTATCATTCGATTTTATAATAGAATTGTGATGTGTCATTTCAATATAAAATTGACTGATCTATTCCAAATACTTTTCTTATAGATTTTCAACCTAAAATTACTTTCGGATGAAGTGGTAGGCGAATGAAGAATGTTTTCTAATAAACTAGCGAGTGAGGCAGAATAAAAATATGCCAAGGTGCGAAACAATCTAGCGAATCATGTATACAAACACCACACACTATAAAAATAGCATTCGATCAATTTTCGGGCCAAAATCGAAATACGAAACAGTATATCAATGATCTTTCTTCACAGCTTAACTGCATGCATCTGATTTTTGCAGATGATTTAAAAATATTTGCTGCTGTTAACGATCGTCATGATTGTGTCAGATTACAGTCTTCCGTTACGTTGTTAATTTGTGGTGTAACTGCAATGGGCTGAAACTGAATATCAGTAAATGTAAAGTTTTATCATTTTCTGGAAAATTGACTTCAATTCATCATAGTTATACATTGGAAGGTCAAATTCTAGATAGATGTGTTGAGGTTAGGGATCTGGGGGTACTTTTCGGCTATAAGCTGTCCTTCTCTGAACATATAACTTGTATCACGGCTTTTGCTTCTAGGATGCTGGGTTATTTGGTCAGGAATTGGATATTGGCTGGGGCAGCTTTGTTAATCTTGTCACAATGAAAACGCTGTACTACTCCTTTATTCGCAGTAAACTGGAATAAGCGTCTATAATTTGGTCTCCTGTGTACATTAATTCTATTGTCGACTTCGAGGCAGTTCAGAGAAAATGTTTCAAGTATATGTACTTCTGATGTTGTGGGCAATATTCTTCTAGAGGTTTCGACTTTTCCATCCTAACCGATAGTTTGGGAATTGAATTATTGAAGTTGAGGCGTGAGCGGTTCGGCCTAACGTTTCTTTTCAAAATTTTGCACAATTCGATTGTGCAAAACGATTTCTCCTCGGCAAAATAAATATTCACGTACCAAGGCCTGGTCTGAGGCGGAATAATACATTTTATGTCACTTACAGCAGATCAAATGTTATGTCACGTTCTCCTATCAACTGTATATGTAATCTTTATGATCTTGTGGTCGATGTGATATCTATTTTGATCGGCTATCAGTTATCTTGGTATGCCACTCAGAACAACGCAATGGGATATCGTGATATTTTCATGAACTTCTGTTGTCTACATATGACTTATTTATAAATATTATTTTAATTTTAGTTGTTTCATTTGTCTACTATCTAGTACTATCGCAATCGATTTTAAATTTATTTTTATTCATCAAATATATTTCGTTACTATATGGACAAATTCTGCTGAAGATACGAGTACGTAACTTGGTAATAGACAATATTTTATTTTATTTTTAGTTATCTGGTTATTCTTCAATAGTATTTCAAATTATTTTAGTTTAATTTTTTCGTTGTATATATTCGCTTATACTCTTTTTTTGATTTTCTTCTCGTTAATTTTTTCTTATTTATTATTATTTGTGTACAATTTATTATTTTTTTTGCTCTGTAATTGGATGTATATCTGTTGGCAATAAATGTATTATTATTATTGTTATATGGTTGTTCCAACTGTATACTTAAATATTTAAAAAGTAAGAAAATTAATTTTAATTTTGAAATATTGAAAAATTCACAAAAATTAAAAAATATAAAGAGGATAAATCTTAATGTAGGTACCTTTATAAATGTCTCCGGATTAAAAACTGATTCCGTGTCTTTTCTTTAAACTAAATTCTTGAATCACCTTGCAGTAATCGAATAACGAATGATTTACGTCATTTTCAATCGTAAAAGAAAGACCAGAGCTAAAAGCAAGAAACTTTTGGCTTGAACTGTGTCACCGAGTGAATGATTGAAAAAACGCTCAACATCTGCAGATACAGATATATCAGACGAGGTGCTAATAGTAATTTTCGGTAGCATTTCAGTAGTACATATCAATTGAATTTTGTTCTGTGATATTTATCTGCACCGAAATGAATGCTGTTTTGGGGATACACACACAGATCAATAGGTAGTTAAGGATAGTAATAGGGGTAGTTAGGATAAATAGGTACACCAATTCAATTATTTGTTCAATTAATGCCCATCAAAAGCTTAAATGAGTATTTTTATTGCTTCAAGAATTGATGATTGTTAATTTCCGCTTCCTTCGAATATTTTATATTATAGGTACATGAGACCAAATATTTACCTACTCCCAATATTTAAATGTCTCAAACCTAGATTGGCAACCTTCTCTCATATTTTCGACTTAAACATATTATGATAGAAAAATATCGTATTTATTAAATATCTTCCAAAGGATATTCAATAATAGTGTCATCTTCCCCTTCAAAATCAAATTGTTCATTGAGCTGGCCTGTTCGACACCCCTAAGTCCACCGCAACCGTGAGGTTGGAATGTTTTATGTGACGCTATATGCCAGAGGAAAAAATTTTAAGAATACCTAACTACTATCGTCAACCAACTTGATTTTTCCACCAAATGGAGAGTGAACCATCCAATGATCTACGAATAGTGTATAAAAATAATTTGAGTCAAACAATGTTAAAATTTATATTAGAAAAGCATGCATGACGCCCGTTCCGAAGTACTTAGTTACTACTTCAGATGCACATTAACATCGTAAAGGAGTAATAGGTACTTTGGAACACGCGTCATGCGTATGATTGTTGATATATGAGAAAAATTCAAACATTATTTTATTATGTAATTATTAATTTCCTCAGAGTGTCGACTTAATCAATTAAGTACACTGGGGAACAATTTGTAACATAATTTCTGTTGACTTCGATTTTTAGGCTGTTTTAGAAGTAAATTGACATGCGGATTCCAAAACTGTAATCAGTTTTTTCTATTGCGTCAAGTTGTTTTTCTAGAGTTGTTCGCACTATAATGGATTGTTTGAAAATGTGGACAAAAGGAAGACGTGGAAAACTTCCGTTTGTAATACCAATGATTTGGCGAGAACCCAAAGACCACTCCAATGATTGTTACTTTTGTATAGTAAAAACTGCGGGATATTACATAAAAAATAAGTACAAAACTGATTATCCTAGTTTACCGTCCGCTATACACCCTGTGTCGCATTCAGCTGAAATTCCAGAGCCAATTTTTCAAGAATTAACCTCTGTTTAATTCAATTAAGCTTTGTCAACTGAAGGGGACTGTTTTAAGTATATCATTTCGGCATTTCCTAGCTTGTCATATGAAAAGATAAAGGCTGGTGTCCTTCATGGGCCACAGATTCGGCAACTTATTAAAGATGAACGTTTTCTTGGTTGGCATTCAAAAGTATTTTCAATGATTTGTCATAATTACGTCGATATTGTTCAACAACTCGTAGAAAGCTTTAAAAAGCTTGGCTGTAACATGAGTATCAAACTGCACATCTTACATAGCCATCTTGCTAACTTTCCCCAAAATCTTGGCGCTGTTAGTGATGAACAGGGTTAGCGATTCCACCAAGATTTGAAGGTAATGAAGGCAAGGTATCAAGGTAGATGGGATCTCAATATGATGGCTGACTACTGTCGGAGGATCAAGCGAGAATGTTCCCAGATTGAACTTTCTAGGAAAAGTTATAAGCGAGAATTTTTAACCAAATATCTTGTTTATTTTTTTTATAAACACAATTTAACCTTTAATATTATAACAACTTTTGTAGTATGAATAAAGTATTCTAACATGTTTGGTTAGTACCCACTTTATTTTCCGCTGTATACCCAGAGGATATCCTGTAGTTTAAAAACTTGTCGGTATAGATAAAAATTTATAACATTTTTGAATTCAGAGACCAAAATTACTCAAAAACAAGTCTTGGATCTAAGACAACAAAATTGCTGTTTCCCAGTGTTATTTAATCTGGGTCGTTGGTCAATTTCTAGAGTCTCTCCTAAATAAAATCACGTGAAAAAAATTAATTTCAATAATCGTTATCAAATCGGAATAAATTACACAACATATTCGTATTTAATATATGATAAATTTTAGATATAATATTCAGTGGCTGCAAATATAGTTATGTCGAGTATATTTAACATATTTGAGAAGTTCAGCCGAATATTTTGAATTGTACTTTAACTTCAGCAACTTTCCACAAGTGTGTAAGAAAAATAATTGAGATTGATCATATACTCGTTCCTACCTATATGACAGTTTCATATTCAAATATTAAATATTTTAATATCACACCTCAATCTTTCACTTGGTTTCGAGCATGGTAAACTCGTAAATTCGTGATGCATATTATTGCCTATTTTCTGCCATCCTGAATGATTGATTGAGGTTTTTGCTGTTAAGGTCTGTTAATAGTGCTCTTGTTTCTACTTGTGGGTACTTAACCTTTATCTCTATATTTTGCCTGGTAGGTACTGTTCCTTCTAAGAAGCGTTTTTCGAGGCTATTAATCCCATAACTAACCAATTTCGTAACTTTTTCTTATACTAGAATGCTCAATCTCTTCCTAATTCTAAGTTCATGATATGACTAAGATCGCTAATGGTTTTCACAAGTCACCTTTGATGAATGATTAATTTGCAATGCCAATATATCCAATTTTCTGTTTGTTTTTCCTTTTTTTTTTTCTTTTGTAGGAGAGTAATTAAACTTATGGAATTTCATGAGAAAATAATTGTATAGGCATATCCATACATATATTAAAAAAGTAACGAAAGTAAATTTGTAGAATCAACTTTAATAATTACAAATATAGAGGTGTTCTTTATATCAGTAGAAGCTGACAATTTTTAGAATTTTTGTCTGCCGGTACTTCTTGTAGACATCACTTCCAAATTAGGCATTAACTTCTTTGGTTTTGACAGTTTTCTAGAGATGAAATTTTACACATACGGATATTAGTAAGGATCTAACTTAAAATATGGGCCCCCATTTTACCTCGGCAAAAAACCAAATTTATTGAACGAATTTAAAAGCGTAATATCAAATTTCAGAACTATTTCACCCAAAAGATAAGTTTAATAATATCTGTATATTTAATAATGTTATAATATTAATAATGCTTTTAAGTTAAATCTGTCTTTTTTTCAATATTAAGAAAAAAACTTTGATCTAGTATTTGTTATAAGTACGTATGTTTATGAATGTGGGTGTATCCAAGTAAACTAGTTGAAAATATCTCTAACATCAAGATACAGAAAGTATATAGCTAACACATTGGGAAAAAATCTCGAATTAATCATTCAAATATACCCCAAAATTATTTGATATACAACATATTTAAAATATACTCAATATAAAATTGGCACAAAACACAAAATCAAATTGAACAAAAATTCAAATTCAAATTCTCAAAAATATAAAACCAATTAACACTTCAAAGTAATATCATTTATTTGGAAACATTATACCTAAATGAAATTATTATTATGTATGAGATTTCTTTTGAAAATTCTGAATGATTATATACTGAGCAAACTTCACACCCTAATTAGAATAAATTATTATAAAAATACATGAAATTTCACATAGGATGCATTTTTTTTAATACAGAAATAACACTGATGATTTCAATTATAAAATTGTAAACGACGAAAAACGTGGGGAAATTGTGCATATCTGAAAAAAAAATTCAATTAATGATTCAATTCTCAATTGATTGAAAACTTTCATTCAATTGCATTAACTAATTGAAAAACATTTTCTGATGAAATTTTCTTTTTTCTAATTGAAAGGTAGGTACCATCTAGCAAATTATATTTCCGTTTTCAAAAGTTGTGTTTATGGCACTGAATGAAATATTTAAGAAAATGAGAACTATATATACTTATAATACCATTAAAAGAATTTAAACGTGCTACAATTCCTGTTGTCAACTATGAAAAATTCGCTCTAAATAACCGTCTTAAAAAATTACTTTCTATTTTCTCCGACTTCGGTTTGTTACATTACTCACACCTTCTTGTTTATTTATTTAATCAGTGTCTAGATTTCTATTACGTATTCCTCATAGTTATCTGAACGCTGCCATCTGCTGAAACATCGGGGAGGTACAGTTTACTGGAGGCCATTTTTTTCACTTTTGATGCGGGATGCGGCAACGCATGCACTCTCAGCCTCCGTTCATCAAATATAATTACTCTTTGACGTATCGAGTTGCATCGAGTTGTTACATCTCTGCTTCCTTTGTTACACAGTTCATATAGGTTACATGCATTAGATGGGGCTTTCCGAAGGGTACGCATCCAACTCGGCGGTTTAATAAAGTTTCGTACGACACTGAAATAATTGTGTTATACATGTAATAAATAATAGGTGCATCTCCATTTACCTTTGGCTTCCGAAATAGACGGTGTCCAGAAGTATTCAGCACTTCAGTTATTACATTCTGTTTTGCTGTTCGATTCTTTTGATGATACGATATTTTGAAGTTCAGATGGATTTCAAAATTAATTTTCCACGAACGTACATTGATTCTTCGCATAGATATTCCTGGATTTTTCTATACGTACTGTAAATAAAAATTTATTTTTCGCAGAAGTTAATTCCAGCTGGTTCTTTACCATTAACAATTTTCTTTTTATTACTTATTATTACCTCAGTCGTTATATATATGAAAATGCGTAATGAGCTAATTTCTGTCAAAAATACTGTATTCTATTTCCGCTATTCCTAACAAAATGTTTCAAATAAAACTATCAGAGAGCTGTCTGCAGAAATGCTGTCAACGAAAATACTATCAACTTGCTGGAAATACCATTCAGCACTGTTTAATCCTATTATGGGAATCATCAGTGGCATGTATCCGAACAATCAAGTTTCGATGTTTTTTCCAAGCGTACCTACCAAGTTCCTCATTCATCGAAACGGGGATAAAGCCAGTGGCCTCCTCCCTTTATCTAAGCAAGAAGATACACTCTTTCCAGAATGTAGAGTGTGTTCGTGAAAACATTCTGTGGGTACTCCTATACAACGATGGCAAGGCGTTTGAAACATCGAAACTTGATTGTTTGGATACATGCCACTGATGATTTCCATAATATGGTGAAACAACACTGTGTTTTCAACAAGTTCGACAACAAAGTGCGAAGGCACTAAATTTTCACTGTTGAAAGTTGCTGGTTTGTTTTCGTTGACAAATATTGAGGACATATCACGACAAACACCAAATTAGGTATAGGTTATCATATGGGGATGATATATCCCTGCTTACGAGATCAAAGGACAAAATATTATGTATGCTGTAAATAACTACAAGAAGATCAACTCGGAACGAATTAGGTCAAAACTAAGTACTAATACTTTGTTTTTCCGTTGACAAGTATTGAGAACCTATGTCACGACAAACACCAAATTAGGTTTATCATATGGGGATGATATATCCCTGCTTACGAGATCAAAGGACAATATATTATATGTGCTCCTATTTTGTTCTAAGAACCTTATAGATACAGAAAGGACAATAGTTTAAGGTTAGGTATAATGTACCACTGAAGAGAAGGAGAAGTTTCTAGGATAGGGAAATTTATCTCCACTTCATGTCTTACTATTATTATCATTATGAGAAATCAAATCGTCGGCTAAATTCACTAATTGAGATGATAGTGGTACGCATTTTGCAATATAAATATTCAGAATATGTAAGAAATAATTCTAATTTCACTTAATGAAAATAATCTCTTTGTGAGATAATTCATTTCGCATAATCCACGAAAGAGGCAAATTAAACATATATTATTAAGGTTACAAAATTTCAAAGATCACGATTTTTGAATCATCACGACCTAACGATCTAATCGGTGATTAGAACAGCAATCTAATATGACCGTCAGACACCGACAGTCACAAAACACATTATTTTGTGACACAAACACAAGATAATGTAAAACAAAATTCAGTCTGCAAGTGAAACTAGATCTGCCGTTCTGTTGAATTGTTGAATATTCTTTTTACTTCCAATAACTGAACTTTGTCTACAAGTCTTGCCAACAGAAAATTATTGAATATTCAACCAACTGATATGTTAAACCACTCAATGCTATCGCTTGATTAAGAGTACTTGCACAACTTCAACAAGAATTCACTGTATATAAACCAAACTGCTGTTTCGTGCAGACTGTCAGCTTTTTTTCACATACACTGACAATAATAATATCCAGTTACAATATATGTATGATAAACCGAGATGAACTCAAAATGAAAAATCAAAAAGCCAGTATTTTGATAAGCTGATATTTTATATCATTTTTTTCAAATTATTTTCCAATATCTACTGATGCCGCCGCTTTTCATTCATTAGAAGGAAATATTCCTGAGGAAGAAAATTCAATTGGAAATAAATCAAAAAAAAAAGTACGAGAAAAGAAGTAGAATCGTTTAGAACTCAAAGATGATGGAAAAAGAGAAAAACGGTTGAAAAATCAAGGACAAAGAGAAAGAGAAAGGAATTGTTGATAATACTGGGAGAAAAATAATGACAAATCGGATTACATTGATGACATCACGATTTTCTCATATTGCACTCAATCTTCACCGATAATATTTCTGGCGAACAATAGAATCAGTGTCCAATATGTAAGTTATCGATTCACTCAAAATACGTAATAGGTAATCTGGTGTTTGTTGAATGTACGAGTATATCGGATCTCCAGACATTGAAGACTCGTTTATTATTTCGTATGAACTAAAATGATCATGCGATTCATTCAAAGTTTAATTGAAGCTTATATGTCATTAAGTATTAGTTTTGATATAGGTAATCATCCTTAATTTACTTAGTTATAACATTCGACAGGTTGTAAATATAAAGACTGATAATTTTTGATAACAAATTTGTATTTGCTCCTGCATTTATTTACATTTTTATTCAAAAGAATTTGTCCCTGACAAACATCATTAGCCAACAGGGTACATGATATCTTAATTATGCCTATACACAAATATCTAAAAATATACAATACCTAACTATTCAATGACAATTTAACAATTTCAGAACTCAGAAACTTCATGAATCGCATGCTCCTATAATAGATTAAAAATTTCAATAGTATTTAATGATACAGTGAAAATATAAATTGAAAATATCGAATAAAATTTAGAAATATTAAAATTAGGAATAATGGATAAAATTTAACAATAAGAAGTAGCTTTGCCCTCCTGCATTTAATTACCATTGAAAAAAGAGTTATATTGAAGAATGTTGAAAATGAGAAATGATTTAGATCTAACATTTGATAATTTTTAAAATGAATATAAATTTGATAAGTTAAAATAAATATAAATTGAATGAATAAGATAAATTGAATGGAATGCGATTTTATAGAAATGTAAATAAATTTGAACCAGATTTATAAATCAACCAGATTTAAAGTTGATTGAATGTTCACACATTCAATCAACTTTCAATTTTGTTGAACATCTCTTGGTGAAAAAATGTTTAATACTCATATAATAACTAAAAACAATTGGCTTGGCTTCACAAAATTTATAATAAATACTTAATTTAAACGAGTTGACTTTAACTTTTGAAAATGGGGTAACACCCCGAAACAATTATCAAGTATTTATTATAAATTTTGTGAAACCAAGCCAAATGTTTTTATTTAATACATCAACCAGATTCATAAATCTGGTTGAAGATATTTTCGATAAAGCAATTTTATTGAATAAATTGTGTCAAGGTCTGAAGACCCTGAGGAAAAAAGATAAATTTAATTCTTGAGTCCTACCTAGTTCCTTAAGAGTTGCTCTTTTATTAAACTTAATGTTTAACATATTATCACAATATTATCACAGTTCATGTTAAAGTATGGTTTCCTTATTGGTTTTTCATTATAGATAAATATATTGATATATCTCTCTCACTATATATATATATATATATATATATATATATATATATATATATATATATATATATATATATATATATATATATAAGATTCTAAGATCTAAGATTCACAAATCATTCATACTAGTAGGTAAATACTGAGACTTTTAATCGAAATATTTCAAATAAAACTCCCAGGGAGCTGTCTACACAACTATTCTCTGTTCTCTCAACTGTTGTCAACGAGAACGAACCCAACACTTTCGAGAGTGAAAAAGAACGTTTCGAAAAGTTCATCGATCTCGTTGAATGATAATAGGATAAAATTGTTTCCTGACTATTATGAATCATTAGTCTACATTTAGTCTATAAATGAAGATTTGATGACTTTCTAAACGCCCATAGGTCCTATACCAGAATGATGGGAATAGTTCTCAGTGAAAATTCACGTGAGCTCCCTCTATCGGAGGAAAGACGTATAAACCCTCCCTAACGTTCTAGATTCTTACTCATGACAACAGTAGTGCGAGTGTAAGGCTTTTTATACTTTTCATTCGTACACTACACAAAACTGTACGCAATATGTAAGAATGGTCCCATGTCTAATCGCTCAAGATCACGCTCCAGCGGGAAAAAAGTAGTTGTGTAGACAGCTCCCTGAGAGTGTTATTTGAAATATTTCGATTAAGAGTCTCAGTATTTCTAGTATGAATAATTTGTGAATCTTTAAACTAGCTATACTTTTGCCCGCCGGGGCGTGATCTGGAGCGATTAGGCATGGGACCATTCTTATACAGACAGTTTTGTGTAGTGTACGAATGAGAAGTCTACAAAGCCTTACATTCGATTAATGTTGCCATGAGTAAGAATCTAGAACGCTAGGGAGAGTTTATACGTCTTTTCTACGAAAGAGGGAGCGCACGAGAATTTTCACTGAAAACTATTGCTATGATTCTGGTATAGGACCTATGGCCGTTTTGAAAGTCATCGATTCTTGATTGATAGATTAAATATGGACTGATGATTCATGATAATGATGAAACGATTGTATCCTATTATCATTCAACAAGATCGATGAACTTTTCGAAACGTTCTTAATATTCGTTCGTTCTCGTTGACAATTTGAAATATTTGGATATTATATATAACAACAAATTCATATTCAACAAAATATGAAAGCTAAAAATAAATAATACCATGGTAATACTTCGTATAACCATCTATATTGAATTCTAAGCAGCAATCTAATTAATGTTGAAATATACGTTGGAACTAAGGTCTTTAACCTAGTACGTCGGCAGAAATCATGATTTAACGATAGGTATTCTCCATTCTATTTTGTCTATTAATTAATTAACACAAGCTAATTAATTGATACAATGATACTCCGTCTGGTTTCATGATTTCCCAACCTAGAGAGGATATACCAATACATAATGTATTTGGCCTTGGTTCTAAAATCACAGAATAATCCGCATTGTACAGACAAAAAATATTTTGTAATATGATGACTACTGAATTTTGAGCTAAGCCCAGGAACCAGGATTTCACAAATAGTGCAGATTTTCAATGATTTCGTTTCGCATCAAAGGCGTTGAAGAAAGTTATGAGAGAATGTTGTTCAGATCATTGTTTTAAGTAAATAAAGGTAATTATTAGATATTATTTATGATCAATTTTCATGAGGAAATTCGCTCTTTCAATTTATATTTATATTGGTATCTAAAGAAATAATCCTTGAACTTGACGAGTTGCTAGACAGAATAGAAACACTTGAAGAATGTATTCGAATACACGAAGAGCAAGTTCAGAGTGACCGATTTAGTGTGTAGTTAATAAATTATACCGTATTGGGAAAATTACTGTTCAATATTTTTTCTGAGAATCAGTTATCAAATAATTGAAAAGTTGAAAAGTATATGTCATAATGAAATTTTCATTTCTCTGTTTAAATTATTCCAATGAATATTTGAAAACACTATTGAATTTTCAAGTTTTAATGAACTAGAAATTTTGAATTCAGCCCAGAATTTCAAAAACATTGGAAATGCTTATTTGTCATGAAAATTGTTAGGTATATTGGCACAAAAATGATTTGAACATTTTTTTTCTCATAACTTTCTTCAATAGGTATCTCCAACTCAAAATAAAATATTGAAAATCGTCCCTATTTGTGAATTTGCTGTAGGCAGAATTTCAAGTTCAGAATTCGGTTAAATATTCGGTTTAATATAAAGTGTAGGTACCTACTTTTAATTATTTAATTTCTTTTAAATATTTAATGGTGTTGGCGTTTACTTGATATAAATCGATTATAATTGAATATAAATATAAATTCAAACACTTGAACTTATGATTTACACTTTATTGACTACAAAGCATGACGCGTTTCGTCGTTACAAACGACTTCTTCAGATGCTAACAGAATAATAACCAGGATATTATTCTGTTAACATCTGAAGAAGTCGTTTGTAACGACGAAACGCGTCATGCTATGTAGTCAATAAAGTGTAAATCAAGTTCAAGTGTTTGAATTCAAGTTTATATTTAATTATTTAATGTCTCTTGAACTAATTTCCTCACTTCTGTTTCAATGTCTCAGTTATGATAATCTTCTTCTTCTTCTTGTGCCTTATCATCAGTGGACGTTGGCGATTACTATGGCTCATATGATTTTATTTGCTGCAGTCCGAAATAGATCTGTAGGTCATTCCTGTCCGCTGTGTCAAATTACGCAGCCACTATATTCGTCTTCTATAACCTTTTTTTGCCGTTAAGCTTACCCTGCATAATAAGTATGAAAGTTTGCTTTCTTTGATTATGTTTAAACCCTCTTTCTTTTTCGCCATGTACTATAGAACGTCTCTGTTGGTAACGTGGTAAATCCATGATATTCTAAGCATGGGTCTGTAGCTCCACATCTCAAATTCTTCCAGACGTTTTATTCGGTCAGAGTCCAAGTTTCCTTGCCATATTTCAGTTTTAGAAAATGTAGCATCTAAAATTCTGAGTGTCGGGTGCAAGCCTATATTTAATTTGCACAGCCGCTCCTCATGGGATCAAGAGAAAGAATTCGGGTTCGAGCCCCGGTGAAGGCATGGGTGTATGTGATTGTCTATGATTTGAGTAGTTGATCAGTCATGATAATCACTAACTAATATTGATTACAAGCCCATTGTCCATTCGGAACCGGCGTTAAACTGTAGGTCCACTGAATAAAAAAAAACTTTTTCTCTTCTGAATTTGGATCCAGATTTCATTTATTTGTTTCCATTTGTTGTTAAGAAATATGACCAGGTAGTTTATCGATGTCAACGTTTCCAGTTGGGATCCGTTTGCGAAAAACTGACCATTAATATCTTGTTTCCTGATTTTCATAACCTTTGTTTTATTTGTGTTTAGGCGCATGTTCTAGGTTTCACAAACTTCTGTTACTGTATAAGTATCTAATAGACAGTTAGATAGTGTCTATTAGTATCTGGAGTCCCTCAACTTCGTCTGCAATTGGTACTGTGCCGTCATCTGTATTCTCCAGGGAATCCCTTAACAATCTCTCCGAATAAACATGAAAGAGTAGAAGAGAGAGCACACATCCCTGTCGAACCCCATGGCGTACTTAAAAATCTTCAGATTATCATAATCGCGAAAGGTAAAAAATATAACTGAAAATTAATGAGAAACAACAGTAGAGCTGTAGATAAAAAAGGTCAAGAAACTTGAATTTTTACTGATCAATTCAAATCATTTACATTCACTTATAACTACTATCGACACTAACTCACAAAACCACAGATATGCCATCACAGATTTGATAAACCTATCACATAATAGATAGGTGGCGCTTTCTTTTTGTTACATTTTAATTAATCGCATTGATTATAGAATGTATTATCACTATGTATAATAATTGAAGATTATTATCAACAAGGACAAAAATGCATCTGACAATAGAAACGAATACAAGAGTAATAAATAATATTGGAACTAGGGAAAAAATCATAACAATATTTTTCTTCAAAAAATTGAAAGTGAGGCAGGTTGGCGTCTGTCAGTCAGAACATATCTTCAAATGATGACCATATACTAAAATGAAGAGAGGTGATAGTCAAGGAGGCTTAGGAAATCTTAACACGGCGAATATTGTCTTCCAAATGGTCAAGCGTTTGTGGCTTATCAGCGTAGACCAATGACTTTACATAGCCCCACAGAAAGTAGTATAGAGCTGTTAAATCACAAGATCTTGGAGGCCAATTCACAGGTCCAAAACGTGAAATTAGGCGGCCACCAAACGTGTCTTTCGATGAATCGATTGTGGCACGAGCTGTGTGACATGTTTGGTCACACAGCTCGCCGTCTTGTTGGAACCACAGCTCCTGGATATCATGGTTGTTCAATTCAGGAATGAAAAAGTTAGTATTCATGGCTCTATATCGATCACCAATGACTGTAACGTTCTGGCCATCATCATTTTTGAAGAAGTACGGACAATGATTCCACCAGCCCATAAACCGCACCAAACAGTCAGTTTTTCTGGATGTAACGGCGTTTTGACATACACTTCAGGATTATCTTCACTCCAAATGCGGCAGTTTTGTTTGTTCACGTAGCCATTCAACCAGAAGTGCGCTTCATCGCTAAACAAAATTCGCTTATGAAAATCAGGAACAACGGCAATCTCGTTTTGGACTAAAATTGCACTATTTGCAAGCGTTGTTCAGGCGTGCGTCTATTCATGATGAATTGCTAAGCCAAACCAAACTGAGAATAAATCACTTCTCAGCTGTTAAATCGGTCGCCATCTTCAACAGTAATGCCAACTTAAAGTTCTATACCTCTAAAAAAAACACCCGTTATTTCCCCCCATGCTAAGGAAATATTCATGAGGAAATATTCAACTAACAAACTTCAATTGATTCCAGTGACAGAATAACTTCAGCTTATTATAGATACTCGAACTAGCACTTTCTGTTTTCAATATCTATTGAAGCTGGTAATGTTTTAAATTTTACTGGAACGGCTTTTTTATCGACCAATCCGTTGTTCTAATTTGGTTACTGGTAGTCGACGAACGCTATAATAATTTATTTAAAATATATTTCCAACTATCCCTTTCCTATGTGGTTTTGTGGCGGCTTGCTGCACATTGCAATAAATTGACAAGTTGCAGATACCCGGAGATTCGGCCGGTCGTTGATCGGTAACCTTGACGACCGGTAGCGACTTCGTCCTTTTTTTTCGATGCGTCGGACGCATGGTCCCTGGCAACGGGATCGCAGGAGCGTAATCCAAAATTTCTCTAATTAAAATCTCTAAATATAACAGAGTAGTGCAAGACAGTTAATACATTCTGTGCAATATAAAATGACAATTGCCTTTCATATTTATTTTGAATATCATTTATGCGGATATACTCCATCTATCATCGAGAACTTAATCTGGTAATCACTGCCATTATATTGATACAAGATGTCTTATTATTGTAATGTTAGTGCAATCGATACTGTTCAGGTGGCGTGCAAATTTCTTGATTTTTTTACCGTCCTGGAACAGTGTCGACAGAAGGTAGTTTGAACAAGAACGAGTGAGTTAGTCGAGAGCTAGTACTTCAGTCTTAAAGTTATATTAAAGATCGAATTAGAGTTTTGTCAAACGATATTTTTTTCTAATTTTATTGAGAATATATTAGTTTAGTTAATTCTTGAAAGCAAGGTGAGTCCTTTAAAAGAAAATATTTCGAAATTATGTTTCATTGAATACCTACATTGAATTACATTCGGTATTTAGTAACTGAAATTTTCAGGGTTCTTAGGAACGTTCACTATGTCTATGGTACAGCTTTCATTCCTTTTGGACGATCAATTTTTGAGTAGAGCCAATTTTTGAGGATTTTACGAAAATTCAAGCTTATTTGATGTACATTTTTCGACAAACGAAAGGAGCATCGTTATTTCTAGCAGGGTTTTTCAAACCTCCGATAAGGTAACTACAACATCGCCAGGTGCGACTCAGTTCAACTCAGTTTTTCTGATATTTTTTGCACTAATAATATAAGATTTCAACTACTGCATATGAAAGTTTGGAAATTTATTCTTTATACTTCTTAAAATTTTGATTACTGACTAAAAAGATATTGACTTTTGAAATTGAGTATTAAATTATTTATTCGTCAGAAGGTTCTGTTTTTGAAATACAAGAGTCTGGATCTTTTCTTGGTTCAAATCGGACCATTGAATCTCGTTTTTCGAAAACCAAGTGGTGCCCAAATTTACGTCAGTTAAGAAATTTTTAGTAATTTTTTTATACACTACCATTGTTCACCGGTGAACAACTGCCGTTCGCAGTGCTAAAAAGGACGATGCAATCAAAAAAAAAAATTCTTGTATTCGAAATCGTAAACGTGATATTGAATAAGTTAGTTGTTAAAGTTCTGTAGCAATGAATCAATCCTGAACAATAATCAAATGCAACGAGAAGGGTCAAGTTCTAGATAACAAATCTTTGTAAATGTCATCTGCAATGCAGAAATATTCTTAGACATTATAAAATTTTTCAAGATGGTCGGTATGTAAAATTTTTAATATATACCGCTAAGCTACGACAAGTAAGATATAGTTTACAGTAGTATCAGATATTTACACCTACTAGAAGAGGTAACAAGGTGCCCTTTATCATACGTTTTCATTTGGTGTAGATTAAGTTAACATTATGACAATATTTTGGTATTTTCACAATGATAATTACCTAATGCATGAATAGTTTTAAATGCACCGATATTGCTTTCGAATGATTTGTAATTTGAATTCCTAGATTATTTCAATGCCCTAAATGACTTAAAATTAAATATATACCTACAAAGGTTTACTCGGCTTATTAATGCTAAAATACTAGTACCTATACTAAACTGGATTAGGTTCGTAATGTTGATTTACATTACGAACAATCATTATTATATTGAAGTCGTCCAGCATAATAATGTTACCTATATTATGCTGAAAAGAATATTCAAATATTCTTGAATATTTGTATTAGAAATGGTGTGACTCATCATTTGGTGTGACATTGTCATGTTTGAAAGATCTGCTTCTTTTTTCTGAATTCTGAACTGAGAATACTCAGGTCTAACTCTACATCTCTTTGAATTAGAACCACCAAATATGATGATGACTCAGTTAACTCACCTTTTTTTTATATCATTTTAAACACTATGGTAAATTTTTGGTAATAAAATTTGCAAGAAAGATTCTGATTTTAGAGAATACGTTCTGCTATTGAAATTGGGAAAATAAAATGCGGTATCTAGTTATTATGGTTTCAACAATTCTTTTGATTAGTTTATTATATGGTTCTACATTCTCACGCATCGCATTAATTTATTCTGATGTTGATACTAATTTGTGTTATTTTTAACCGATATCTTAGATAGTTGAGTCTATTGTAAATACCCTGCATAATTGTCTGTTTCCATTTAGGTATGAAAATTGTTTTCAGTAGGTACCATTGAGCCAAGTTGTAACTATTTAAGTCAAATTATCTGTTTTAAGTATGAAAGTACTCGAGTAAATAATTCAACACGGAATATTATTTTGCAGAAAGTGAAGTCTAGTAGGTATAGTGACTTAGGTACTGTTGGTAATGAGTATTTACGTATTGTAGAAATTGCTGGCCAATTTTTAAACTATTGTGAATGAAAAGTACCTACTTCACTTTTTTGCTTTATGGCTAGGTGCGTATTTTATGGAATAGAATATGTTCAACATTGGATCAAAGGCTGTAATTAGTACCTACCTATCTTCCTAAAAATTAGGTAGGTAGGTATCTATCAAATATGTACATATAGGTAGATAGGTACATATGTATTCTCTTGCAAAATTAATCCAATGAAGAAACAAAATATAAAGTGAAAAATTTTCATTATATCTAGAAGTATTCTTGATTGAAGTAGGTAGTACCTAACCTGAAAATTAAAATCATCTCATTTTGATTTCTTGGTCAGAAAATATTTCAGTTCCTTGAATGGGATAGCATTTGAGTTGGAAAATGAATTATAGTTATGTTCATATACATATAATATTGAAACGGCTTTAGTATTCATCGATTTATATCAAATTATACCTATATATATAACACCACAAGCATAATAACGATTGTTTTGCCAGTCTTCTTTTCAATGTTTTATGTGTTTATCAATTTATATTATGTCCTTCCCAAATTCATTAGTACGTATTTTTGGGCATGCATTCAAATTTGTAGTAGATGCTATAGGTACATTTCCTGAATAATTTGCACTATATTTTGTCTATTTCAGTCAGTCTATATAGTTCTAGGGATTTAAAATGGTTCATTGCTATCTTGTGCACTTAAATATATCGGCACATTAATTAGATCATCATTAGTATCAGTAGGCCACGTTTGTTGTACCTCCCGGTAATTGCCTCGTGTTGGTGTCGTAAGAGTGAGAGAGCAAGATAGTGTAGGCATCGAAAATCCACGAGTTCCGCTCAACGCACAATCTACAAGGTCTCATTGACGTCGCATAGCAACAGCCAGTTGAGCGACCGTTCGGGCGGGGCCTATATTCGACCGGACTCCTCCCCGACAGCGTCTGTTTATCATTCCTAGGGAGAAATGTGTGAGGGAGAGTACGACAGACTTCGCGTCTTCGTTGTTCGATCTGGCGCGTTTTTGTAACGTTTGTCGGCGATTGGTGTCCGTTTCGAACCGTTTAGTTTGGTTGATCAGTTGTTGGTGGCGCTACGTGTCGCGGTTCATGAAATCGAAATGCGGTTACTGGAAATTGACTGATAGGCTAGAGTCGAGAGTGCAACAAATGATTCTTGTGCCTGGAAAAAATATCACTAAAAAATCGTTTTTGAACTTGCACTGTTGTTTTTGTTTCCTTAAATACGCCATGAATGATCTTTGAAACATATGAAAAAGTTATTTCATGGTAATTCTCAAACTTGCTTGTTCTTTATGTATATTAAGTGTATTTTAAAATTGAAGACATAAATTTGAACTATACATATATTAGTATACTACCTACATTATTTTTTTTTGTATGTTTTCTAGTGACAGTTAAGGTATATATTGTAGGTGTTCTTTGTTTTCATTCGGATTTTTATATGATGTGCACAATCTCAGCAACCAACAGTTTGTACAATAAATTAGAATTAGTGTATTAACTTTTCACGTTAAACAATTTCTAGCCTCTTCAAAGAAACTTCAAAATATCAATACATAATTTCAAATCATAAAGCCAAAGCAATATTTATTTAAAATGAAGTAAGATCTAGATCATTGAAAATAAAATACCTACTCATTAATTTTATAGGCCAAAGATTATATTATAACAAAACTCAAATTTTGATCCCAAGTTAATTCAAAGAAATGTAGGTAATAACATACTGTAATTATTTCAGTGGGGTATTCCATAATCATTCAAAAATTTCTATGGTCCAACTGGAATTTATTTACCATTTTGCAATCAATAAAATTATTACCGCTCTTTAAATCACATCAGCCTAGAAATTGAATACTGATTTATAGTATTAACGTAGGAACTTCTTTCACATTAGTTTTGCACCGAAGATCATTTGTGGTTTAGCATCCGTAGACCCCTAAGCTGATAATTATCTAACGCGCAAGTCCCACTGCGATCTTCTGGTCCAGAGCATTTTGGCTCTATCTTTTAGTATTTTTAGTTCGGTCATCAGTCTTTTTATGTCTCTCTTGTTGATAGGTTCAGTGTAGTGTATGTACTATAGACGCATCTGTAGATACACGTTCAGACGATAATTGATATTTGTGAATTTCATTGGATATTTATCACTTAGGTACTAATATGTGGCGTCCTATTTCTGAAGTGGTTTGTGAAAATGTGTGCCAGTATATTTCATTCAGAAATATTTCGCGTCGTATTCGAAGAGTATATTAATTTTCCTGTCCTAATATATCGGTGGCTTTGATTGCAATTCATATTGGTTGATTAATTGTACGAAATATTGACATTAAGTGGTATCATGGAAATATATAACCCAATAAACATTTTTATTGTCAACTTGAAAATTTGAGAAATACTGCATTGCAAACTTGGAAATGTTGAAAATTATTTTCTTTATAGAAGAATCCGATTGAATAAGTGTGTCTGAAGGGAACGTTAGTGACTCCAGAACCGTTGTACCGATTCCATTAATTTCGTCCCAGGATCAGCGCTTCCATTTCCTTATTCGTCTGTTTACCATAACCAATTGAGGTAAGTCAAAGATTGCATAATAGATTTCTGATTTTTGTATTATAACCGAAATGTTCCGTTAAAGTGCCGTAAACGAATAATTCGAATTGGATTGGATATATTTCAATAAGTAGAACTGGAGGTTATTTCTCAAGTTACAAGCACGGCGAGAAAGAATAACTCATAACTTTTAGTTTTACTCTATTATAATTGACAAGAAGGCTCTTTGTGCTTTCAATATATTCGGTTTATATACTACTTACATACTTTCAACCTAAATTCTGTATAAGTTTTTTTTTATAAAATTACCTAAAATAACTTATGGTTTTATCGATATTTCACTGGAAAAAAACAATTATTTAGAATTAAATGAATTGAATGATATATAGCTATAAAAATTACGTTATCTACGAATTCTTTCGGCTTCATTTGTCAACTGAAATATTTTTCTTTTTGATGAACCAATAAAAAAAAATTTTATTTAGGTATTTTATTTAAAATTTTTTATTAGGTATTTCAAAAGTAATTTGAAATGAACCAGCGTTCATAATCTGTTTTGACGATAAAAGTAGGTACATATCTACCAATATTCAACTATAGGAAAATATATAATATTTATATAGGTACATCAAGAATACAAAACACATTCATTGAAGAATTTATCTGAGCTACTTGCTGATAAAACAGTAAAATATATTATTCATATATATATATATATATATATATATATATATATATATATATATATATATATATATATATATATATATATATATATATATATATATATTACTCTTCATTACACAAAAATGGAATTAATTTGGCAATCCATTCCCCCACCCCACCAAATAATTATTTTATGTTCAGATAGGTAATGAATTCAATTCAATATAACTACATCAAGTAAACCCCAACACTATTAAATATATAAAAACGAAATGGATACTGTAATCGAAAATAAGCTTTCCTCATTTTCCTTTTTATATATAACAGAAAAATTATTACCAAAAAAGTGAATGTATTTATTGCCTAAATTTTGAGGAATATACTCGAACCAACTCTCATACTCTTTCCTTCTGCGTTTAGGTAAACTGCAATGAAACTTGTTTCCAATATTTGTTTACATTACTTAGATTTGGCTCTTCAATATTATTGAACCGAGTGAGTAATTGCTCACATTGTTGATATAAAAATTCACATATTTGTGGTCATTGTTATACAAATATAGAAAATTAATATACCTAGGTACAGATTTTCCGCTCTTTCCCTAAAATTTAATTCGTAAAATCTAGTCGCAAGATTAGTGATATGATCTCTTAAGAACAACGTACAAATCTTATAAAAGCTTTGAATATCCCTAACATGCTTTTACAAGGTGTATTTTGATTATCTCGCCCAGTTCATACTTTGCATGCAAACCCTTCAGTACCATAAAACACTGGATAGGTACTCCTGGAATTCAGTTCGCTTTCAACAAAACACACATATGCACGCACATATAATATATTGATATTATTATTATTACGATTGTTCCCCATGAGGAGAGCGACTGAACTTGATTTCGAAATTATTCCGACTTTGCTTCATCTTTTTTGCCTCTCAAAAACGCTTCATCCTCTTTGAATGCTCTTTCCTCCGTTCATCTGTCGATTTTGTTGAGTAATATTTAGTTTTTTGAAATGTAATGACCATAAAAACCAAATCTTAGCTTGAAACGATGTTCTATGAAATATCATTGGAATATATATTTTCTATGAATGTAGTAAGATGACAATATAAGTTTAAGAGGTTAATAAAGCAACAAGTTTGCGTTTAGAAGTTGGAGGATTGATTTATTTCAAAACCTAAAATAAGATTAAATAAACCCATATATTTCATCAGATTTTACTCCAGGTTGACGATTTGATTTTTGCTCAAACTTTACATGTACAATTTTATAGCAACATTCTGTTGCTATAAAGGATCTGTTGTAGATCCTTTTGGACCTCTTTTAGCCACTCTGTTACGCATTTACTTTTCATAATTATATCGTTCTTCGGTATTCTGAACTGTTTCATTATTCTGTAGACATGTGCATAGAACTTAGCTCGTCGTTTTCTGATTTCTTTCGTTATCGTATTTGTCTTTTGATACAGTTCACTCTGAGGTCTTTTCATCCAAATGCCGTTTCTATTGTTTGGCCCGTGAATCATTCTGAGAATTATTCGTTCTTGTTTTTCTATTTCTCTAATTCTTGAATGACTGTCAATAACCATTGTTTCAGCTGCTTATTATTTATATATATATATATATATATATATATATATATATATATATATATATATATATATATATATATATATATATATATATATCTTGAAATTGATTTATTGCCTGTTTGAGGTATTTATTTTGAAAGTTTTTAGCATTAACAGGCTTTTTTAATATGAAAAAGTTTATTTTTGTTGACGTTTCGTTGTTATATTACAATTAGTTTTGACAAAGTTGTAATATAACAACGAAACGTCAACAATATTAAAAAAGCCTGTTAATGCTAAAAACTTTCAAAGTTATATTATTAACTTCCTTTCTATAATTTTTTAACAAATTATTCAAAAGAACATTTTAGCAGAGCTATGTGAAACATGAAGAATGTGATGTCTCTATTATCCTTCTAGGGTTAAATGTTGAGAGTAAAATAAATCGATGACTACATTTATTAGAAGGACGTGGCATAACTGATGAGTACTTTGTAGTACGAAACAGTTTACCTTCTTACGCTTCCAATAAAAGTAGGCATTGATTTCAATATAAGACAATAAGCAAGTGCGATAATATAGCACGAAAACTACAGAATTCTTCTTCTTGTAGTAGAATTCTTTTTTATATACTTATGTATATACATACTCTGATGTGTATTTCATGTGGGTATTTTTTTTCTTAAGAAGAACAAATTTGAATTTCCGCGCCGTGATAAATGGTCATTGGTCATATATTTCAAGATACCTCACCGAAATCTGAACTTTGAACTCTGTCCACTACGATTTAACAAATAACGACGACTCTCAATATTTTGTTTCTAGTTATAGATATCCAAAAATATTTGATAAGTATCAGAAAACGTTGTTTAGATTAATTTTTTAATCTCTTATACCAATTTTCATGGCAAAATTCGCATTTGTTTCAATATATCAAAAAATCTGCATATCTGTGCTTGGTTCAAGTAATTGAAACCCTGTGTTTAGAAAAATTGCATTAATTGAATTGAACGAGGAAACTTTGAGAAAAAAAATAACTTTCAGTAGTAATATTACTAGTAATGTAGTATTATTAGTACCTACCATATTATATCTACGTTCAAACACAATCATAATAACTCATTCTTCTTTAATTTCCCATTCCATAGAATGTTGTATCTCAAAATTTAATATTAGAATATATATTTGTATGTGTTTCACTAGATTATTTTGGTTGAACACCCCCCAACCTACACGGTATGTAGTATATATTTTTAGCGTAATCGTAGCGCAACTCACAAAAAAATGATAAAACGCCAAAACCCATAAATTTACCCACATGGCCTTCCATTTTTCTTCTGAGAGAAAATGTTATACCTTAATTGAGTAGCAATCATATATCCAAACGTCTAAACTTTCAAATTTATGACATTAGTAAGAAGGATGTGTATTTGAAATATGTCTGTAGGTTATCCGTATTCAATAGATAAGTATATAATATTTTAATATTTATCAATGAATATTTGCTTACTTTCAAGTTTATACCTCGGTTTCATTCATATGATGGACATGAAAATTTTAAAATTAATCGTTCAAATTTTTTCGGTCACATTCTTGTTATTTTATTACTTTGGAAATTAAATGAATTTTAATGGTCTTCATGTCCGTGTACATTGTTAAACATGGTGATTGGAACCACTAGACATACAGAATTATTTGTTTTAATGAAGTGAGTAACTATATAGTA
This sequence comes from Henosepilachna vigintioctopunctata, assembly GCA_030704895.1. Lineage (NCBI taxonomy): Eukaryota > Metazoa > Arthropoda > Insecta > Coleoptera > Coccinellidae > Henosepilachna > Henosepilachna vigintioctopunctata. Next base: position 2,319,051 of record JARQZJ010000035.1, on the reverse strand, counting down.
GGAGAGCTGGTACCAATTTTTGGGTAGTTCTTTGAGGCAAGCTGAAAATTTGTCACATACCTCTCCTGATATACCCCAATATGGAATAGCAGACCTGGCTGGTCAGTAGCGAGGCTAAATCAACCACTAAGTTTTTAGGGGTTGGCAGCTGGAACGTCCCACCAAAATGATCTGTCTTTTTGGGAATCTTAGCTCTCAGTTACTATCACTCCATTAAAAATACAAGTTTTTGGTGGAGTAATATTACCATTAATATTACTCCATTAAAAATACAAGATGCCTCAAATACATTTTTTACAATTTTTTTCAAAATATTTTTGCATGCGTCTGGCAATGTTAAAACCCCGATTAAATCGCTGGCTTATTGTTTTTCGATTTCATTAATTTTCACAATTTCTATATGTTGCAGTATACACTGCAACATATAGAAATTGCGTTTTCCCTCAAATATATTTATGAGGAGAAAAAATTGTATTTTCAAAAACTTAGGGGTGCTTTAGCCCCGCTACTCAGTAGCCAGGTCTGCAATTCTGTATTGAGGTATATCAGGAGAGGTATATGACAAGTTTTCAGCTTGCCTCAAACACCTACCCAAAAATTGGTACCAGCTCTCCTACTATATAGTTACTCCCTACATTAAAACAAATATTCCTGAATGTCTAGAGGTTCCAATCACCATTTTCAAAAATGTACGCGGACTTGAAGGCCTGAAAAATTATTTAAATTTTCCCGGGAGAGCTAGGTATGTCACAAGTTTTCAGCTTATCTCAAATACCTACCCAAAAAATGGTACCAGCTCTTCTACTATATAGTTCCTCACTACATTGAAACAAATATTTCTGAATGTATATAGGTTCCAATCACCAAATTCAACAATGTACACGGACATGAAGGCCATTAAAACTCATTAAATTTTCCCGGGAGAGCTAGGTATGTCACAAGTTTTCAGCTTGCCTCAAATACCTACCCAAAAATTGGTACCAGCTCTTCTACTATATAGTTCCTCACTACATTGAAACAAATATTTCTGAATGTATATAGGTTCCAATCACCAAATTCAACAATGTACACGGACATGAAGGCCATTAAAATTCATTAAATTTTCCCGGGAGAGCTAGGTATGTCACAAGTTTTCAGCTTATCTCAAATACCTACCCAAAAATTGATACCAGCTCTTCTACTATATAGTTACTCACTACATTGAAACAAATATTTTTGAATGTATATAGGTTCCAATCACCAAATTCAACAATGTTACGCGGACATGAAGACCATTAAATTTTCCCGGGAGAGGTATGTGACAAGTTTTCCGCTTGCCTCAAATACCTACCCAAAAATTGGTACCAGCTCTTCTACTATATAGTTACTCACTACATTGAAACAAATATTTCTGAATGTATATAGGTTCCAATCACCAAATTCAACAATGTTACGCGGACATGAAGACCATTAAATTTTCCCGGGAGAGGTATGTGACAAGTTTTCAGCTTGCCTCAAATACCTACCCAAAAATTGGTACCAGCTCTTTTACTATATAGTTACTCACTACATTGAAACAAATATTTCTGAATGTATATAGGTTCCAATCACCAAATTCAACAATGTTACGCGGACATGAAGACCATTAAATTTTCCCGGGAGAGGTATGTGACAAGTTTTCAGCTTGCCTCAAATACCTACCCAAAAATTGGTACCAGCTCTTCTACTATATAGTTCCTCACTACATTGAAACAAATATTTTTGAATGTATATAGGTTCCAATCACCAAATTCAACAATGTACACGGACATGAAGGCCATTAAAATTCATTAAATTTTCCCGGGAGAGCTAGGTATGTCACAAGTTTTCAGCTTGCCTCAAATACCTACCCAAAAATTGGTACCAGCTCTCTACTATATAGTTACTCACTACATTGAAACAAATATTTTTGAATGTATATAGGTTCCAATCACCAAATTCAACAATGTTACGCGGACATGAAGGCCATTAAATTTTCCGGGGAGAGGTTCTCAAGAACTCAGTTCTTTAAACTTCAATTCCTAATTTGCTCATTATTTCAAATAGTGAGCTTCCGTAGGAGCTTTTCACTCGCTGCTCTAAGTTTTTTGCATTCTGATATGGTTACACATTAATGGAGGTTCGTCAATTATTTCCGTGTTTTTATTACAATCAATATATCCCATTTCCAATCAATAAGTCTACTTACTGAACGTTCTCCATATTTGCTATTTTGTTTCATAAAATTCGGTACGAGTATTTCTCACAAATTCTTGTTTAATGTCAGTGCCATCGACATACTATTTCACGAAAAACTACGAACTGCATGAAAAAAACTAGTTGATCTGTTTCTAAACCAAATTGTCTAGTTGACTGATTTCTAGCTCATTTGTCTATAAAAGTTGACTCTAGATAACAGAAGACAAACTTTCAATACAGACAACTTGGTGGAAAATTGCTGACAGAATTGTAATAACTATCACGATGCGCAATTTTTTTAACGATTGAAACATTTGTCAATGCTCGAAAAGTTGTCCAAAAACGGGACAAAATTCCGAAAAACGGGGGAACACTTGTGTACCGGTGTTATCCTTAGGGACAAGAGGACACAATCGCAAAAGGGGACGTTAGTAGTATTGTTTTACTTCAGTAAAAAAAAAGATAAAGTTTAAAGAAATAGATTAATTAAGAGATTTTAAAAATAGGATATACTCGTATACAAATATATTAACAAAAAACCAAATCTCAAGAGTCCTGTTAATGCCAAGATAAGGTTTGTTTTTGATTAATTAATTTCTCCCATCGTAGGTCTGTTTTTACTTTTTCTCACCTACTTAAATTAATTTTCGAATCGAATCGTTTATTTCAGAAACCACCAAGTGACAAAAATATATTATTGAGTTATAAATTTTTAAAAATTTATAACTTAAAAACTTGAAGGAAAAAAAATTTAACAAAATAGATTATTCCAATGGAATGTTCTTGATTTGTTAAAAAAATATTTGAAGGAGACTAGGCCTATACTTGAGCTGCAAAACAGTTTTTTTTTTCAGTTTTCCGAAAGTTGAAAAAAGCGCACTTAGGTGGTTTCGGAAATAAACGATTCAATTGTGGAGACGCATAAAAACGTCGTAGAATATGAACTTTTTGAGATCAAAAAGCGAAGAGTCCGTGGGGTCGCAAAATATTTTTTCATGACGAGGGGGTCGCGTCGCGAAAAAGGTTGAAAACAGTGTGTTATAAGGGTGTAGTATATGTCAGAAGTATTCTGAACTAATATTTGAAGTTTCGTAATAATTTTTTTTTACTTGATTATCTAAAAAGTGATTGTAAGCAGCAAGAGTAATTGCTTTTTTATTATTACAAAATTATTATTATCTTGGGTTAAGACATTCAAGATGCCGATTCATATCTGAATATCTGTTAGATATAAAAAATATTCATTTCTGACAATGATAATATTCATTTAGTCGAAGTTTATATTCATAAAAACTGTATTCCAGGATACAAGTATTGATGTACAATAGTGCAAGATAAGTAAGCTTGATCTTGGGACCAAGATCCTAAAATAAATTAATGACATTTTCTCTTTCATGAAATATAATAGGTTGTATTGTACTTTTATTGGCTATAGAATAGAAATTTCAACATTCATTACTTATCGTTACATTCATGATGATAAATTCTAACATAAATTATGAAGGTTTAAAGGAAATAGTTCAAAGATACCGTCTCTTCTAGGGCAATTGGAGACATTTGGAAAAACATTAGGAAGAAGTTTATTTCAAACTGACTTCATTGAGCACATATGAATTATAGAAAAATTACTAAATAACGGGTTGTTTTTTTAGAGTTATAGAACTTTAAATTTATAGAATTCGGTATAGAATTTTAAAAATTTTTTTATTCGAGAGATAATCTTGTGTCATTATATTTTAAATATGAGTTCTGGCATATGACCGCCACGGCTGCACGGATGTAGTCCAATCTGGACGTTCAATTTTCGATGACTTTCATAAGCGAATTTTGTTTAGCGATGTTCTGGCTGAGTGGCTACGTCAACAAACAAAACTGCCGTATTTGGAGTGAAGATAATCCTCAAGTGTATTTCAAAACACCGTTACATCCAAAAAAAAACTGACTGTTTGGTGCGCTTTATGGGCTGGTGGAATCATTGGTCCGTACTTCTTCTAAAACGATGATGGCCAGAACGTTACAGACAATGGTGACCAATATAGAGCCATGATAACAAACTTTTTCATTCCTGAATTGAACAACCATGATGTCCAGGAGCTGTGGTTTCAACAAGACGGCGCAACATGTCGCACAGCTCTTGCCACAATTTATTGAAAGACACGTTTGGACTAATTTCACGCTTTGGACCTGTGAATTGGCCTCCAAGATCTTGTGATTTAACACCGCTAGACTACTTTCTGTGGGGCTATGTAAAGTCATTGGTCTATGCGGATAAGCCACAAACGCTTGACTATTTGGAAGACAATTTTCGCCGTGGTATTGCCGATATACGGCCACAAATGTTTGAAAAAGTCATCGAAAATTGGACGTTCATATTGGACTACATCCAATAATGCTAGAAGTTTATCTTTCGAATAAAGAAAATACTTGTCAATCGAATGATCCATCGTTGTTTTATTGCAATTTAAAGTTCTATACCTCTAAAAAAACAGCCTTTTTAAACCTATTATATATTGAATACTTGCAAAGGTAGAGCCGAGATAATAAATATCGCCTAGAATTTTGGAATATCTAAATTGAACACACTTTTATCATGAAAATGAAAATTCATAAAATCGTGTAATATCAATATGAATGCAGTAATTAATGACTTTACTAGGGATTAGATAAGTAGGCTTGATTAGATACGTAGACTTGATAATTTATAGACCAAAATCTCAGAAAAGTTTAGATTTTCTTCGATTATTTCAAGGTGCTGGAGTGCAGAAGATGTGAAAAAAGAAACTGGAATTCATACGTCAATATTACCAGAAACGTACGTTGTTTTAGTTCGGCTTCTATTCGCTAGCGTCAAAAGATAAAAATTAGCACTTCACGCCAAAGACACACGAAAAATTTAAAACTTTTTTACAAACGATGGATGTCAAAAACATTAATTTATCTGAAAGTCGACGAAATATTTTATGTCCCATAAGGAATTTTAAGAAATAGGAGAATTAGAGTCCGGTCTTCAGCAGATTAAATGCTTTCTTAATGTTTCTTCAACTTTATCTTTCAACATGTTAATGTAGTGCCAAAAATTTATAGTATTAAGCATATATAGTAAGCATATATAGTATTAATGTCATTTTCTTGATGATTTAATTCATATTTTTCCGAAAAATTTAATTTTTCAATTCAGCCGATATTGTAATCCGTATTTTCCTAGATTTTTTTTTCTAAGGTGCACCTTACGTCTTACGAATTAATGTCAAAAATTTTCAAAGGTTTTTTAAATCTAAAGGAAAGCAGACAATAGTAACTACGAACTAACCTACCCAAATGTTTTATGTTACGGCATCCCTATTGAATTTTTCTATTCCATCATTTCGTTTGGGATGGAAAAAAGCCAACGACGGCGGCAGTAAGTAGAAGAGAGTTTATTGCGACCTTGAAATGAAACTGAGGATATCGCACGAAATTATCTAGTGGCCCGGGTCGTTGCTTGACAGTGTTGCCACTACTTGGCAACCTACGCAGTAGTGGTAGACGTTTGATTATAGATTGTAAAACGCATATATTAACTATATTATCACCCAATTCATATTACTATTCTTGTTTACCTCAATTTTTTATCTCAGGTTGGTGTATTGTTATCCAAATGATATGGCATTTCGACAATTTGAGCATTTCAATATTTTCAATTCAAGATCAGAAAATTGAATAAATTAACTATCTGTTGCCTGTATTTGTATTGATAATTTTTCCTATTGCGTTTTTTAAAGAAGATGAAGCATCGATATAGGTCAAGAAAGTTGGGGAGAGATTTGTATTTTCAATCAGTATAAGTGCTATTTTTAGCACGTGTTTGTAGCGAATCCTTCAATCCATACTTGCGTTAGTAAGTTTATCTAAAATGTAAATTATATAGATGGATACTATTCTGTTAACACAGTTTATACTCAATTTTCTTTAACCTAGAAATTGAGATATTAATTTAGGATATAAATATGAATATATCTGTCGGGTTATTACCAGATATTGTTGATGAAAATCATGTTATTTATATCTGTAAGTGTTAGTAATGTTAAATTGTCATAGGTATACAATTAGGGCACAAGAATGTATCAAATTATAAGTTATTACAAATGATGTGTTGAATTGAAAGAAAGATAAAAAATCAATCAAGAGAAAGACGACTAAAAAGGCTTATAAAGAATAGGAATAGAAAATTAAATCGTAAAAAATGGTTATTACAAACGAAAACGGTGTTCAAATATCTAGTTTTTTACAGAAATTAAAAAATTCAATTAATAGTGCTCAGAGAGTGAAGACTTGAAATTAAAAGATTCTAAAAGTTTCATTAAAATACCCTTTACTCTCAATTAGGTATAAACGGCCATTTTCAGATTCAGTTGAGTAATAATGATTTCTTGTTTCTAATTCCGTTTGTTTATTCTAATAGTTAATTCAATTTTTCATATTTTTTTTCTCGAAATTCATGATGAAATCAGGAAAATTGGGATCATTATAAGAAATTCATGCAATTATGGTTTCATTTTTGGAATAAGTTTTCGAGATCCAAATTTAAATTGAAAACTATTATGCAGGAATTCATGAAAAGTAGTAATTCTTGATATTCGTAGGAATAAACTTACTACGTTGTAGTATTTCCAAAATCGCGTTTTGTATATCGAAATTTTCTTCACGATTGAATTTTATCATTACCAAACTCATATTGGATCGATTAAATTATAAAATTATAATCTCGACTGTTATTCGTCTCGTAGATACGGCAGCGTCGCGACCCAGACGTCTTCGAATTTGTTTGTGTATACGTACGAAACTTGAACGAACATCAGGTCGCGACGTACCGAATGCGCACATTTGCGCTAGGATTCGATGCACGTCGCATACAGTCGTCGGGAGTGCGAGAGAGATGAACAAATTCGTTCGCGATTTCTAACGTCTAATTGAATAGATGCCTACACTGACCTCGGCCAACGCGATTTTTGTGAGGCACCCCCGATACCCAACGAACTGGCATCGATGTTATCGCGAGATTCTAGTAGGCCGTGCTTTCCCGTTCGACGGATTATATCAATAGATACTGAGTAGGCGAGAGGAACGGCCGCGATTGTCTTTTTGCTTTCGTCTATTCTGCGAACGGTTTCCTGCGGTGGTTTTTTGTTCTTTTGTATAATAATTAGGAGTGTCTGTACTATTTTATGGTGGTTACGTAACGCTGTCGATCTGTTGAAGAAGTTAATAGCGTAAGTTGATTTGTTGAAAGTAAATTTGGTTTTTCATCTTATGGTAAATCGACCTCATTTTTAAACTATTGTGAAATTTTATCAAATTGAAGAATCGGTCGTTCAGTGCTGAAAATCAGTGGAAACGGGACAATAAATGTCAAAAATCGTTGGAACTGGATAAAATGAAGTTTACTTCAGAAAATCTGTTCACTTGATTATATGATGGAAATGAGAATGAATAAATAATGAAAATTCGTCGTAGTTCATGATTTTTGAAGATAGTGACTTTTATGCAAGTCTTCCTAACTGAAAAAAATTCGTTACATATTACGATTGTTTTCTGTTCATTGATATTATTAAGTTTCTCTTCATTAAAACCTATGAGGTTCACTTGCGAAGGAATACTACTTTTGAAATTGAATAAGTAATTCTTAAGGTTAAGCCTTCTAGGAAATGAACATAATTATTCAAATTTTTATTTGTATTAATGTTAAACTATTCCAGTCTATCGAGTTCAATGATGTTTACTAAGATATAAAATTAAGGAAAATGGTCCATTCAAAAAATTGGTTTTTACGAATCAATTCAAATATAGCTATATCTTCTTATTTTTTAATATGTTCATTTTTGGAATAATTTCCAGAATTTCGAAATCCATCCAATAATTATTTCCATTTATTCTATTTTTCTGTTTTTACAAATTAACAATCCATTTTTATAGGTGACAGGTGTTCGAAAAGAAATCAAGACTAGATATATGGCCTAATTTTCGTACGCCCCCGCTATTTATATCTGTTTCATTTCGAATTAAAGATGTGAATTTAAAATTAATCAAACTCGAACCGCAGACGAAATGGTTGCAATCGGTCGTAGGAGATCGTCGAGTTCGCTTTCATCTGCTGACTTGTTGTTATCGAGTTTCATTGTTTTATATGCTTTTTTTGTCGAAAATAATAACAACCACGTTGCTAAAAGTCAGATTGCGCTAACGAGAATATTTATGCGAAACACTTGGGTCATAAGTTCGAGGTTGCACTCATATTAACAATGAAGTATTTAAACGTTGAATATTTTTCAGAATTACCAAAAATATTTTTTGCGCATTCACGACGTGTGTATTTGATAAGATTTGTGTGGAAATTCATGGAGAGATATCATTGAAAAAAGAGGTAACGCTTTTGATTTTTTCTCGATTTTTTTTTGAATTGTTGGCCGTTATAATTAATAACTTCGATAATTAATATATCAATAACATAGTCTCGAATACAAATTTTTTAATAAAATTGTATAGAAATTCACATATCTTTTTTATATAGATACTAATATAAAATATATTTATATATTTATTGTATATATTTTATATAATTTTGCGTTACCACAGTTTCGGTTTTTTATTTTAATCGATGTTTTTTCATGCCAGCAAGAATTTTTTTGACTTTATTATTTTTTGTTTTTTGTATATTTTTTGGAAATTTGTAAAGTTTTTACGGTTATGTTCACACGTGATTGAGGAAAAAAATTGTACATAACTTAACATCTAGGTATATAATATTTGGTATAATATCTTACTTTTTCTACTATAAAAGATGTTTTTCGTATTAGCGAGTATTTTATCTCATTTAGTTATGATTTGAGTAAGCTTAAAATGCTGAATTAATCGATGTTTTTTCATGCCAGCAAAAATTTTTTTGACTTTATTATTTTTTGTATATTTTTTTGGAAATTTGTAAATTTTTATGGTTATGTTCACATGTGATTGGGGAAAAAATTGTATATAACTTAACATCTATATAATATTTGGTATAATTTCTTACTTTTTCTTCTATAATAGATGTTTTTCGTATTAGCGAATATTTAATCTCATTTAGTTATGATTTGAGTAAGCTTAAAATGCTGAATTTTTCAGTATCTGTGGGCAAACCTGGGATTTACTTAAAAATTAAATTCAGAAAAATTACTTCTAGTGTAATCGAGGAAAATGCAAACTTTGTTCAGTTGTTCCCACTTTATTTCTCGTGTTCGATTATTTTTTCCCTTGTTATCCAGAGTTTTAAGCTATTAATCTTGATTTTAACTGTCCACTTAGAAAATTGTAGATTTTTGAAAGTTTGAAATTTCTTTAATTGTACCTACATGTAGGATCTCGACACATAGTTTTTTTACCTTTTTTGTCTTGAGACATTATAGAGATTCATAATGTTATGCTTACTCATTGGAAGAAGATAATAGATATTCAACAATCATATTATTCATCAATGTCGAAATGACAATTTAAATGAAAATATGTTTAACATTTTTTAGATCAACAAACCTCGGTATTGTACATTTTTCGACATATTTTCGGTCTATATGCAAAGCAAATCTTCATTACGACAATTGCAACATCCGGTTTCAATGCGCCCACAGTGAATAAAACATTTTGTCCATGTATTTCACACAGCAAAACCCCCGAAAATAATTTTTAATTTGTGGTAGATGGGGTTGAACACTGTTTCTTCTTTGGTGTAAATCCATCTAAATTTGCTTAGTAAAAACTTGATTTCTCGACTGCTGTCTGTTGTAACTTTTTTTGCTTCAATTTTATCTTTCAATATAAAACGAAGGGGAAAATGAACATCTGCATTGATGTAACAGATTTTTCCATTTAAAAAAATGCCCCAATTCCTTAGAAAATGTAAGTTATTGACTGTTCCGAGTTCATGTTATGTAAGTGTCGTGAGGAGGGCCGGCTTAGGGACATTTTCCAGACTATTAGACTTAGGCTAAACAAATATAGAAAAATGGGTGTATTATCGATTTCGTTTCGAAATACATACAAAAATAAAGTTATTATGTATTAACAACTTGAACTTGGAATATTTCGGCTTCACAATATTAATATATTGATTTTCTCATACTCTATTAATACAACTTGATTTCATATTTTCCCCTTTACGTGATTATATCTCTCGATATAAATTCACTGAAATCGTCCCATAATATCGCGTGATCATATGTAGTTCAAACGAAATGTGGGCCACATTGTTCAATATGAATATCGTCATTCTATGTTCTTATTACAGTGTTGTCATGAGTGAGAGAAAAGTTATCATCCATGGTACTCACCAACAATTTTGCTTATTCTCACAGGTTTTTGTGCTTATATCTATTTGGTGAAAATCTCCCACCACACTGTAAATACAACTTTTAACTATAATGAACGGTAACTAAATAACTGTAATGACAATTAAGATTTGAAATTTTCACTATAGTTTAACAATCATTTCGCCAATTTTTCTGTATTATTTTGTGAAATTTTTATGTATTTGACAGAAATTACCTTCCTTTCACTTCACATATTCAACATGTTGTGTATGAATAACTTCCATCAAATGAAGCTTAGGTATATATTATTATTATATATTATTATTACGATTGATCCCCATGAGGAGAGCGACTGAACTTGAATTCGCAATTATTCGGACTTTTGCCTCCCAAAAACTCTCCATCCTCTTTGAATGCTCTTTATTTCGTTCATCTGTCCACTTTACTCCAGGTTGGCGATTTGACTTTTGCTCAAACTTTACATGTGCGATTTTATAACGACATTCAGTGCGATCTTCGAGATTTTTTTGATTGATCTGTTGTAGATCCTTTTGGACCTCTTTTAGCCACTATGTTCCGCATTTACCATTCATAATTATATCGAGTAGTTTCTTCGGTATTCTAGACTTCATTCTGTAGATATGTGCATAAAACTTTGCTCGTCGTTTTCTGATTTCTTTCGTTATCGTATTGGTCTTTTGATACAGTTCACTGTGAGGTCTTTTCATCCAAATGCCGTTTCTATTGATTTGGCCCGTAAATATTTCTGAGAATTTTCCGTTCTTGTTTTTCTATTTTTATAATTCTTGAATGACCGTCAATATCCATTGTTTCACATGCGTAGATTGCTTCTGGAAGAATCGTTGTGTTATAATGCCTCAATTTGGCACCTCTCGAAATGCACTTTTGCAGGCCCTTTGGAGCTTGGTAATTCTCTGTTCATTAGCGATTCGCTTTAAACCTGAGGACTGTAATACTTCCCCGAGGTATTCAAAATGGACGACTTGCAGAATTTCACCATGTTTTTTGACGAGAGAGGATTCATTTTTTGGTTTTCTTTCCATGTATTTGGTTTTATCATATGAAATTTGTAACCCGGTTTTCTGCTCAATTTCATTAAGTTTTTCTACGGCGAGAATGGCTTCAGTTCTGTTGTCTGTGGTGATAGCAATATCGTCTGCAAAGGCGAGACATTTGACATTTATTCTATTTTATTTTTGATACCCACTTGTATGCCCTTCACGTGAAGTTTCCATTCCCTAATGATCTTTTCTGAAACAATATTCAAAAGGATTGGCGAAAGTCCGTTCCCCTGCCGCAACCGGTTTTGATTTCAAAGGGATCTGATAATTCGCCCATAAATTTTACCTTGGAAGTTGTATATATATATATATATATATATATATATATATATATATATATATATGTTTATTAATTCATTTTGTACATTTATTTTGTACATTGTACATTATATCCTTACTCTTGCCTTCAAAATATAATCCACTAAAATCGATACTTACAAAGCCCATAATAGAACGAGTTTGTTCCGTTAGTTTTATAGTTTTGCCCTTTGTTTTGTAGAACTGAATAAAATATCCACCGGTATTGATTGTATCATCATTTGAAAAATGTTACTTTAAAATTTGTTAGACAACTTCATTAATTATGATTTTTCCAACTGCATGCATAGGTATGAATTGTTATTGTAAGTACCTATTAAATAATCAACGTTAATATCTTAAATATAGACACGTTCAAGATATCGCAAATATAGACATTAATATCTTCTTCTATTATATAAAATATAGTTAAAATTTAGTAAGTATAGGAACATGTTTAATATCCTTTAGAGATGCAGTGTTTGCCGTCAGTTCTTTCAAAGGAGAACTCTTATCGCATACGTGTGGCCATATTCTAAATCTAAATAGTGAATACGGCAACGCTGTTATTATTGCTCGTCGTACCAAATCACGTGATGACTAAATTATAAAACGATCGTAAAATTCATGAAGTTAACTCAGGTCAGTAGCAGGCTCATTGTCGTCATCCGCGAGACTGCTGCCTACGCTGTCGTAGATAAGAAATTGTGAAAGTCGGAGGGGGATCGGAAAGGGGCCGCGCAATGGGATGCTGAATTTAATTTTCTCACAAACAAATATTTAGGTACTGCTACTATTGTTCTATTTGTAATTGATGATTACAAAAACGAATAAAATTAGGATTTCTCGTATCTATCCTCGTATTCGCATCGTATACATTTCAAATAAAACTCTTAATGAACTGTCCACGCAAGTGTTGTAAACGAAAACACATCGTATCACTTTCGAGGGTGAATAATTATAATAATAATAATGTTTATTCTCAAAATAAAATTCCATACAGAAGGAAAGAATAAACATCAAAAAAGACGAGAAGAAAATACTAATACAATTTTATCCTAACTCATATCAATTATAAATTAATAAAAACTACATTCCAAGAATTATTTTACCGAATAAGGTTCAATTTCAACAAGAATATTGAAATTTTCCGATTTAATTTTATTTATATCAGATATATTGATTACAATCCTTCGGTAAGTTATTGAAAAGCCTTATGCACATAAATTTTGCAGTTTTGTCGGCTAACGTCGGAGCATGTCTCGGAAAGTGGAAATGAACAGTACTTACGCATAGTTAGATTTCGGTTTCAAAGACCATCAAAATAATGGGGGTTTCTCCGAATGAAGAGTAGACATTCCCAAATATAAAGACCAGGAAATGTACCAGACTACATGATTCACGATATTTCAGACCACTCATTACTCTCAAAGCATATTTTTTAAAATATATTTGACATATTTTGAAGCATGTTTTGAAGCACGAAAATCTCACGAGTACTACTGCCCGAACTACCACCCCAAATGATGAGGCCGTATCTCAAAAGGAACTCAAAAAATACACTAGGGACCAGAGACTGAAGAGACTTGAAAATACACTATTGCCAAAAGCTCTCCATCCACTCGCCGAGAGAAAACGCGGATCAGGTAAAGTGCCTTGTTCAGTTTCATTCTCAGATGATTGATATGCTCTCCCCAATTCAGATTAGAATCATTTGTTTAAGAAGATAGTTAAATCACTGATGTCAACAAAGGCATACTATAGTGTGACTGAGTACTACGATGATTCGAATATAGGCAATAATGTACTCGCATTAATCAATGTTTTGTATCATATGTCTTGTTCATTTGTTTACCACGAATGTCCCTCATCATGTGTAATTGTCTCAAATATTTAACTTCTTTTTCTAAAATTTAAAAATTTTCTTCGTTTCGAGTATAGTTGTATTTTTTTATTATTGTGAATATAAAGTGAACCATTTTTTTTTCGAGGGCTGAATGGAAGATGAGACTCAAAACTGAATTCAGTCCTTTCGTGAGCTTTCTTCTTAGTTGTAATTATTGTATCAATTGAATAAATGTAATTTTACAATGTAAGGAATGTTCCTCAACAAATTTTATCATTATTATTATTATATTGAAAAGATTCAATTCATATTAGCACTCGCAATCTCACTTCATAGAAGTGCTCTATGAAGTGCTCAATACCCCGAGAAATTTTATCCAAGATGGAACAATATCCGTATTATTCAGGTTCACTATCTTAGGAAATTTTGTCTCGAGTGGAAATTTCTAAAAAATATTTATTCTGTCTTTTTAATTGCACCAACTTTCAGCAGATCAAAAGTTACGCGTGTAGATTCAGTGGCAGATTCACTATTACCCCTCACCAAAGCATTTGTGTCGTCAGCAAACATGATTAAGTCAACAATATTGATGACTTTTATGATATATGGATTGTATATTATTTAGGTTTGTGAATATTTAGTACGTTTTGCTAAACTTGTTGGATATCAAGTTTCGTTCTTTTGAAAAACACACCAAGGCCCTATCTCTTCAAATTCTAACATAGGTTACAGTGAACTTACTCACTTGAGACCCCTCTATCCAAGAAATAAGGTAAACTCTTTTGAATTTGCAGGCTTTGCAGATTTGTAGACCAAATTATAGACAAACCCCGCTGTCTTTGTATGGAAATACGCACTGATCTTGTAGTCTTGCTATATTTCAGACAGTTTATTTTGTTTCTTCGATAGAGGGAGCTGTCCTGGGTAGTTCACGAAATGTTTCCTGTATTTTGAAGGTATAGTTGGTGTGCTTTGAAATATTATCGAAACTCAATTTTTTGGATGCATGCCACTGATGAGTCGTATATTAGGATGACAGCGCTTTAGGGTATTTCCACTAACGCACTAACTTTATTTTCGCTCTCGAAAATGATACGTTGTGTTACCGATCAATACATTTGTTTACACTGCTCCCTAAGAGTTTTATTTGAAATACATCGGTATTTCGATTAAAAATCTCATTAACTATGAAGGATTCGTGAATACGTCGTCCGTCATATTTATCTTCAATTTTCATTTATTCAGGAGATCTGAATTGAAAAAATTTACCTTTGAGTGAATGAACACAATTTAGATATTTCTCGGTAAATTATGTTCTGTAATATTTGTAATATTTCTCATTCGAATATGTTATTCATTAATGTAATAATAAATTGTGGAATATTGTTTAGACCTCGGAAATACTATCTCTCAATGTCATGAAAAATTTGTCATTTTATTTTCACTGTAAATTCACGTTAAACTTTTGCATGTAGCAGCTTCCATGATACACATAACCTAACATCCGTCATAAACTCAAAGTTATGACGGTTTAGCCGATAACCACTCGAATTTTCAATAATGTATAATCTACATGCAAAAATATCTAGTAATTAAATTAAGTTAAAAACGCTTAGTTTTGATTTTGGTTGGTTGAATTTTGACATATTATATCGCACATTTTTCAGAGAGTAATGTGTATCTTGACAAAACACGCAATATTTAAAATGCTCATATTCCAAGGTCGTTGCATCCGAAAACGGAACACGCCCATCTCGGTCGCAAGAAAACAAATCGCAAAACAGGTCCCTGGCAGGTGCACACGCATACGCTACGTTCGAAAACTTCGGCCTTTGTGCCTGCGAATGAATAATAGAACGCGTTCCGTGGATTTCGCGCCATATCGTAGACAAAACAATGAACAGGTTAGTGGAGCAAAAAGAACTCTTCACGCATGAAATTTTTCCGATAGTTTATTTTGATCCGTTTTCCGACAAGCGACAGTGATTTAGATTTTACTACAAAATGAAATGAGTGATCCTGAAGTATTCTGGAAGTCTTCAATAAAAGTTTTTGAAATGAAGTAATTGAAATTTGGTAATTTGAATGAATATCTTCTTTAATTTTTCTGAAACTTGTGTTCTTTATTCTATTTTTGTTTTGATGACGGTTTCGACAGTTTGCCAACCCTGTAGAATATATATCTGGTATAGGGTAGTTCTCAAACGATAATATTGCACAATTCACCCACTAAGAAGTTTAATGTCAGTAAAAAAAAATCTAGCATATTTTCGAGTCTCATTAATAAAAATTATCTCAACTAATTAAATATTTAATCATTAATCGATTGGGCCGATACTTGATGAAAATCTAAATACATAATTTGAATAAAACTAAATAGTTTTTCGATTTTCACTATAATTAATTCGAAACATGACAATATCGTTTCGCCAACACAGTGGCTTCATCAGATGTTGATGATAATCTGAGCTATTACATTGTGGACTGCGTATATTCATCCTGAAGTGCGTGGGGTGGGAATGACCATAGAACAATGTTCTTCTTTTACAGGGTGATGACTATAGAACATCTTTCTTCTGAATTGTGGGGGATGACCATAGAATACTTTTCTTCAATTGCATTTTTACTGGAATGAATTTAATAACGGAGAATTATTCATTAAAACTTAATCATTTAATAAACTGTTCGATTTCTTCCTCTTATTGATTTCCATGGCTTCTAACAGGGTTCGTTTATAACCTTTTCGCTCTGTATGCAATATTTTGAAGTTGTTTTTAAAGTTGTTTCAAAGTTTGTCTTTAAAATATTGCATACATTGTAAGAAGCCATGGAAATCAATAAAAGGAAGAAATCGAACAGTTTATGTAAATGATCAAGTTTTAAGGAAATTCTCCGTTATTAAATATATTCCAGTAAAAAGAAATCGAAGAAAAGTATTCCATCCCCCACAATTCAGAAGAAAGATAAAAGAAAAAAAAAAACATTGTTCTATGGTCATTCCCACCCCACGGACTTCAGGATAAATATATGCAGTCCAAAATGTAATAGCTCAGTTTATCATCAACATCATCTGATGAAGCTACTGTGCTGGCGAAACGATATTGTCATATTTTGAATTAATTATAGTGAAAATCGAAAAACAACTTATTTTATTTAAATTAAATAAAATATTTCTATAATTTTTATTTCCATTTCCTATTGAAAAACTGTTCTGAGAAAATTTAGATACTCGATACAATCGTGATATCTTTTCAAATAATTATTCCATTCTCTTTTGTGTTTGTTCTCTCATTTTCTATCGAAAAACTACGTTCTGAGCAGCACTTTATACTCAATACAATTGTGATATATTTTCAAATGGTTATTCCTTTTCCTTCGTATTTTTTCTCTCGGATTTTCTATTGAAAAGTTATTTACTGAGAAAAACTTGATACTATCCACAATTCTTATAGTTTTTCCAATACTTATTCATTTCTCTCCCTCATTTTTTTTCTCTCGGATTTTCTATTGAAAAGTTATTTACTGAGAAAAATTTGATACTATCCACAATTCTTATAGTTTTTCAAATACTTATTCATTTCTCTTTCTCATTTTTTTTTCTGACATTCTATTTTGAACAACTATATGCTGAGAAGAGCAGTATACTCAAAAACAATATCAAATATTTAGATATCAATTCCTCGTCTGCACTTGTTCTCTCATTTTCTATTGAAAACATATGTGCGGAGTAAAACTTGTGATAGTCATCACAATTGTGATATTTTTCCAAATAATTTTTCCTTTCTCTTCGGTATTTGCCGACTCTCATTTTCTATTGAAGGAGCAATATTGTTATGGTTCTAATAAGTTTATTTTCTTTGATTTTCAGCAGAGATATCATACTCGATGTCTACTCGTATTTTCCGTACTAGAAAATCGTTGATTATATTCTGTCTATTGTTTTCTTGTGGTTCTAATTCGTTTACTTCAGGTATATATAGGTATATATTAGTCCATTCAAGACAAGACTTGGTATTCTCGCGATTGGAATCTGCGTGAAGTTGCCAAGTAGCTGTTTTGTAGGTTGTTCACCGAGCAAGTCGCGCTAATTTCGCCGTTTCCAAGGGCGAGAGAGGCAGACAACGATGTTGTCAGATTTTGGGAAAATTACCTAAACAAATGACTTTGTATAGTTTTCTCGTTAATCGACTTCGCATAGTCGTTATTCTTAGTATAAAATAAGCTCTGTTATTGAAAATGATTATCTGAGACGGAGAAATTTCAAGTTCCCATGTTTTAGAAAGTATTTATGTATTTATGATCGGTAATGTTTTTTTGATAAAAAAATCCATTCGAACAATTTAGATTGATCAAAAGAGTGTCATAGTAGAAAGTGAACATGTACTAAATGATGCCTCAATCATCCTTCATAGGATAAATGTTAGAGAATATTGAAATCAATGCCACACTTGATTGGAGCACAAGACATATAGTTTGGTTCTACAAGGAACTCATGAGTTGTACCACGTCCCATCGCTAAGTGAGGCAACGATTTCAATGTACAAACATCTTTTTATGACTCCAAAGTGAACACTTCACAATTCCATTCATAGGAATCATCAGAAAGCATCTCTCAGATCATAGACACATCAATATTCAGGCGTCCATACTCAATAAACATATATGAATACACACGTGTATTCATAAATAGGGTATTCCTAGAACCGCCTCGGTAATCTCTATTCGTACCATAAGTATTTCCATTTACCAATGCTACACCCTGAATATAACCTGGAGAAGGACAATCAAATAACTATTTTCATAAATGTATTTATAACTTATTAGTTATGCCAATGTTTACGAATATTCATTGAAATATTATTTAAGAATTATTTTTCTTCATTGTAATTGTCATATTTTTGCATGCGAATATTTAAAACGGAATAAAAGAAAACGTTGGAGAAATCAGGCATCACTGTAAATAATTAGTATTATATCGGGTTAAACACCAGATTGACACGTGATTATTGGTCTCCGATGAATGGCTTTGTTATTTATCGAATTCAATAAATTTTAGATCGTTGGGTATGTTAATTTACAGAAACATTTTAACTTTTATTTTATTAAATGTTATCCCATATAAACAAATTTAGAACAAAATTAAACTAATGCAATTTTACTGTCAATTCTGATTTGAATCAAGTGATTAGTTAGATATATAAAAGAAACTCATGAACTATTGATTACAAATTACAAATCAATTATCAATATCTGAGATACAGAGAGTTGAGTTAGTATATGACGAAATGTTTTTAACTAATTTTGTCTGTTTCTAACTAATTTCGTCAGAGTATAATTGGTAAATTATGGAAGGACGGGTATATTTTTTCAATTGATAAATTGTATGTACCTATTACAGCAAAGATAGTTATATATAACGTGAATTTTTTTTTCATTAAAAATGGGACTAAAAAAACGTTTACTACATTAACACTTCGAATAAATACCTATAAATAACACGGAAGTTTCGCTTATCTCTTGGTGAAACATAATGTTAGATAATAAATCGAAATTAAATCACTTGGCTTAAGTTTCACTGAGTATATTAAGAACTCTACAGATGTTTCGGGTGGTTAGCCCATTATCGAGAGTGCTAACAATATTAACCTGATGCCAGTTAATTAATATTGTTGTCACTTTTTATAATAGGCTAACCACCAGAAATATGTGTTGAGTTTTTAATATACATACTTAGTGAAACTTAAGCCAAGTGTTTTAATTTATTAGCTAACAATTTTATTGTTTAGGTTGAATATTATGAAGTAAAAATAGTATCAAAATTTTTTTCGATTAGTTATTTCTGTATTTATCAGGCGAACAAATTTGCTTCAACACAGCCGGAGAGGATTTTTGAAAAGATAAAAATTCTAGGCACTTTTTTGATTCGCTTCAATCATCAACATGCTGTCAATACTGAAATAAGTAACTGGTTTTCTTCAGACGTCCGTAATTGGTTCATTATTCCACCCAGCGAGCTTGCGTAAAAACTTTTCGATCATTCCATTCAGTTTTTTTTTGCATCGCGATATAGTATATACAAATTAATGAAGATTTGTCATTATTTCCGTGTTTTTATTACAATCAATATAACTTATTTTCAACCAATATGACATATATTCACGAAATGAAAAATCTTTCATAATGATTTTTCAACGTCTGTCCATATTCACGCTTGTTTATAAAATTCGGTAGCCGCACTTTGCACACATTCTTCATCAATGTCAGTGCCGTTGAGTTTCAATTTAGCCAATGAACTGTAAATGAAGAAACTGATTGATATGTTTCGGAGCTGAATTGTCTTTTACTTGACTGATTTATATTGAAGCTTCAATTATCGATAAACGTTCTCTCTCAATAACAGAAGACAGTTTTTCGATGATAACGGACATTTGTCAATGCTCAAAAAGTAGTACAGACGACATTCTCACACCATTTTTAAAAAAGGGACATCTTTGGAGCCAACTGAACACAACTAAAAACCAGACCGTTCAAAGAATTTATAGTTTTTCCGTATTTAGGTACCTACTTCCAGTGTATCGAAAATTTTAAAACGAAATGCATAAAAAACAATCGCAGATGAAGAAATATTATTTTCTGATAGTCCCATAGGACCTATCCTACACAGATACCTAATTTTTCAATTATGTACGCATTTCACGAATTTTGATAATTAGGTATAGTTTTTAGATGATTTCAACAAATTTATGTGTTTTTTAAACAGATTTGATTTCATTGCAACTAAATTGGTATCGATTACATCTATGGAGTTTTCCAAACATTGAAACAATGTCATTTTTGTTACTTCCGAGTATGCTTCAAACAAGCGATCTTTCAGTGAGAAATTCATCTAAAAATAGATAGCGTTCGAATATTATAATAGCTAAATTATTAATTTTAGCAGATAATTCATTTGCATATTGAATGCTAACGATTTTCGAGAATAAAATATTCATGAGATTTGCCACATATACTGCTCCTTTCTTTCGATGGCTATATTCTAATTTGCAATTATGTCGTCTGTAGTCTAGACATAATAATTATAAGTGTAAGAGTAAATTATGTAGTGATTTCTCATTTATAATCACATGTTTAGAAGCACCCGCTCCTAAGCTGACGTTGAATAAACATTGTAAACATTCCGTTGTGTTGCTTCACTTGAGAAATTACATTAGGTATACCAAACTACACAATCCTTTAAATAGAATATTTAATTTCAAATCTTTTTTTCTTTTTTTTGCATTTTCAATAGACTCAATATCTTCCACTAATGAATCTAGAAATTTCGAAATTAATGGGACAATTTTGACAAGGATGTCTGAACTTAATTATCTTGCTAGGGTTATCGAAATCTGTATCAATTTTCCAGTATATGTTGGGTATATATTTGCTCAAAATGTTTTCTAAATATGTTGTGGAAATGGCAAGTCTTATGGGTTATAAAAATTTGATATATTTGCGCAGAAAGAGATATACCCTATTTCCGTCAACGTTATTTTTTTTTCATTATATGTAGAGCTAGTAAAAAAAATTGTAATTATCAGCTGTCAAGCAAAATTGTAACAAGCCTTTTAGCGTCAACGTTCATTCTTTTTTAGGAAGAAGTTTGAAAGAATGTCAAACTGTCAATGTCATCAACCTAAAGACGATAACTATAACTAATTGTTTCCTCAAATACCTATTTGGAGAAGTGAAACTGAATAAAACACAATAATTTGATGAAATAGCTCAAACCTAAGGATGTATCTACAGCTACTTTGAGGTTTTTGTCTGCCAATACATTCGCCCACATTATTTTGCAGTTAATCATAGGAAGACAACCACGAGTGCAAGCCTGGCGCATGCTTGGCCTAACTATGTGGAATTCTAGTCCAGGCTTAGCCCGGCGTTGGGACAAGTCTGGAGTGATAACGATGAGCCAGGCTTAGGCTTGGTTGACACGACTGGGCCATGCTCAACTTCCAGGACTGGAACTGGCTGGCTTAATTGCCAGAACTGGGACGAGCCGAACTGCCAAGGCTGGACTAGACTAGTTTGACTGGAATTGGCTATCCTTAATTGTCAATATTGGATCTCCTGTAACTGCTTTTACCGGCCCAAAATTAAGTGATCACTATTGGTCATTAATTGAACAATGGGAATAATGGTACATACTAATTAACAGTAGGTAACTTTACTATTATTCCGCGTTTAAAATATAAGATCAAATCATTGAGAAACAATTTCAGTCATACCTATGCTTCAACCCCTATTTCTTTCTTTGATGTTTGATATTTTGCCAATGAACATTCTGAGGCAATAGTTATAATGGTTTACTTGGTTCATATTTAATTGACACTTTAATTTAGTTTCTATATTTTGGTACGTTTCAGTTGCCTTGAAACTTGTTCTTGATACTCTTACTTTTCTTCCACGCCCGCTCTATTGCGGTTGAATTTCCTTCTTCATAATTTTTTACATAATTCTATAAACATCATCTTCATATTTTGTACATCTAGTTGTAACCATTTGAAATATTTCTATTTATAAATATGAATAATTCAATGATTTGTAAATAATTTTCTAGAAACAATATTTAGAATTTTCCCATAATTTAATAAAAATACGCATGACACGTTTCGAAGTACTACTTCTTTATCAAATACTGAAATAACAATAAATCATTCTTATTTCAGCATTTCATGAAGAAGTAGTACATCGAAACGCGTCATGCGTATTTCTATTAAGTTATGAGAAAATTATAAATATTGTTTCATTATGGATATTAATTTTCTCCAAGTATCGGCCTCATCAATCATCAATTTTCTAGCTTTGTATGCAATATTGAATAATTTGTGAATACCAGTGCATTGCGTTTTTCCTGGTTATATTTTAAAGAAAAGAAGATTACAATAAATGTTGCAATGTCTTCTTATGACAAGTCGGCGCCAATGATATTCTCTTGACTACTGGGCGACTACTTATATTTATTAAATTGTTCCCAATAGCGTAAATGACTCTTATTTTCAACTTGTATATTTCAGTGCAAATGACACTCAGAAAATATTTGGCAATACCATCGTAGTTTTTTATACCTATATTTTTCATATTTTGATCTAACATGAAGACCAAAGCGTTTCAAAAATATGTTTATACGATTTGGTTAAAATTATTTTAACCAAGTTGAAATGAAAGTTATTTTTCAATTCGAATTTAGAATAAATCCGCCAAGTTTCTATTAAGAATTCTCAAATAAACTTGAAGATATTGCATTAGAAATCGACTAAATTTGTCCGTGCTCTCATTAATTATTTCGAAGCAACTCTGTTCGCGAGCATGCAACCTGTTTTGCATAATATTAAGTACTCACGTCCGTCGAACAGTCGAGCAAAAATGGTCCAGAATTACCTCTCCTACCGTGGTTACACGCACGTGGTATCTATTCTTTCTCGGTGAAGGTTTTGTGTATTGGGCAAGTGAGGTACGAGACGTTTTCGCTGTTTATCAGCTGTCTGGAACGTTTCCGGCATACCTATGGACGTTGGTTGATACTGTGTGAAATATGGATTAGGCGAGTTCGTAATACATCTACATTTCTTAATAGCACGCAAATTTCAGTTAAGAAGAACCGCTTGCAAACGTTGAATGGTTCAATTTAATTGACTGTGTGAAGATACGCTCGAGGCCCAAGCGGTTCATGATACTCTTATTAATATAATAATGTATTTTTATCAAGGTCTGGGTTTACAATGATAGTATTTCATAAGTAATGCTTAGTGACTTGAAAATAATTTAGTTCATTCCGCAATTATTTAGTTAATTCCTCAAATGAAAATATGATTTCATATTCTCACTAAAACCGAAGCGTGAGCCTTCCAAAATTTTACATCATTGGTAAATACTAACTACTTCAATTGCCATTAGTCTTCCATAAGAGACTTGATTCATTTCTGTGTTATCAACTTAGGACCGACTTTTTTTTTATCCGTTTTTCAGAAGGATTTGAAAATGATAACAGACCATTTTTCTTCAACAAAAATGTATGCTTTCTCGAAAAATGTGCTTGGGGTTATTATCTCATTGTCTTCAGAGAAGATTGTATAGATCTTAATGAAATTTGTCACACAAAAATATTATTATCTGAATTACCTCATAACGTCATTTTTATCTCGAAAAATGCATATTTTTTATTAATTAAATTAATCAAATTATAAATATATTTTATACAGTGAATTAGAATTATAAATTAATTTATTAGAAAATATTTTGAATACAAAAAAATTAATTGGTATTCTCCATTATTTTATTTTTTCTCGAATCTATTATTCGGCAACTGAATATGCTTTTATCTAACAACATGCTTGAATTTGTATCAATACAAACGTAAGGAAATGAAAATATTCAATCGATAATACATAATAATATTTTTATACTAAGTATTTTTTATACTTCAAAATGTTTCTGTAAATTTAGTTACACGTTTATAAGTGGGTACTGTAGGTTTACACTGTTTTTTGTTGTTTTTCAAAATTGTTTTTATACTCTTGAAGTACTGTCTATAATTTAATTCGCTTTTCATTTCTCAAGAAGTATGAATTGTTGGATCTTATTTTGATAATCTGTGAGACGCTATGAACGAATTGGAAAAATTACACAGTATTTTCTTTCCATTTATTGTATTCGTTCTTTTTTACGTATCTATGTGCTCCATCTATACAATCATCACAAGTTTTGCCGATATGAAGAAATTAAGTCTGGTAATGTGGTAAATAGATTTATTACGATTTTTTCGTAATTTAGGAATAAAGTCGGTGACTGTAATAGGTACTTTGTAAATAAAATATGTTTATATCGACCTTTTTCTCTGCTGCCATTCCTCAACTGTTTCTATTTGGAGCTTGAAGATAGATATAATCCAGTCTAGCTAGACTTGCGATAACGGAATAACGTTGGCGATCTATACAGACCTTCGAAAATCCTGTTGCTAGACGTGAAACCTGCTGATCGTTTAGCGCTGTTGCCGTTATTTTCGTGAAAATTTCCTAGCTCGTACAGACGTGCAAAAATCGATTTACGCTCCCGCTCATGCAACACAGACTGAAAGGGGAGATAATCGGCGGAAGGTTTTCCACATCTCTCCTACGTTCTGTATTTTGTCGTTCACTTCCCATTGATATCGGTTACGACATGAGAATCGTAACTGATTCAGCGGTTGCCACTGTTGGTCGTTATTGTAAACACTGAGTCAAATTAATGATGTAATTATATGTCAAACCAATGGTATGAATTCTTAATTGCAGTTTAGAACTTGAGCGGGTATATGTTGAACGATATATAGACAGTGTTCGAAACTGCAATAACGAACTTAGATTGCCTATTGTTTTTTGATTGATTGTCATCCAAGTTTAAATTGTCGTATATTGAGATATTCAGACGTGGGATCATTATAAATAGACTGAAAGTTGTTAATATGACGAAATATAGGGTTATTTCGGTGGAGATGACCCACCTTCTTGAAATTCGCATTATTAATAAAAAAAATGAAGAAAGAATTAAAATTATATTGGAGTAAAATATTTATTCAGTAAATTAACTGTTTTCTTAATGCCATTATTACACAGCTCCAGCCTACCGCCTGACAGTTTTTAGGGTTCCAACTCTATTAAGAGGGAATAGATCACATTCCTGTACAAATTTGATATTTCTTGTTTACTTCATCTTTGTTGGCAATTTATTAGGCATGGTTATTGCAGTATAGGTAATAGAACCCGTTTTCAAACATCACTCTATGTTTCGGTACTTCGAACTTGAAACAACGATTGTATGCTGTGGAGGAATAATTGAACAAGAACAAAAAATGAGCATTAAAATTCATAAAATTAACCAAAAAGCTTTCAACTAAATGTTATTTTTGGAAGAGTTCACTACAGAAATCGGTGTTTTTCAAACTCAACATAATCGTGAGTGTTCCTTCTTGAGTTATAACAAATTCTCCCATTAACGGGATCCTAAAAGATAATTCCGAACTTAAAAATCGATTAAAAATTTGCATGGTAGACAACACATTGTAGGTACTTCCTGACTGACAAACGGTTTTAAAGTACTTATAGAAAACACCAGACTGCGTCACAGTTTCCTATTATGTGCTCCAATTTTTTTTTGGTCCACCGAGTTTTTCCAGATGTAAGGCCAGAGGTTTTGTGGAAATAGCGGTCTCAAAAATTTTATCATATACAAGGAGTTATTTTGGTGTAATTGGATTTCATTTGATCGTTTCGAGAAATACACTATTAGTTTTTTCTTCATTCAGAATCAGTTTATTTTTTAATGAATTTATTGACTAATCTAAAGTTTTCTTTAATTGCTGAACAAGTCTCCAATATTCTTCTTCCGTACGATCGAATTTATGTCGTCAGCAAAGTTTACCAATGATACTCAGTATCTGTTGATGCTATGTCATTAACATAGATGGCAACAAAAATTGGTTCTCTGTAGGTACATTGCCTTGAGGTATGCCCATATTGATACCCAACTTTTAAATTTCGACTCCTCAAAAAAATATATCAGACGAATAATCAGGTATTATATTTCAGAACGTTCCTTTTCAAAGCTCAAAAGGAGTTATTTCGAAAATAAAACGATATATTATAATGGAATGAAATTTCTCTTTGACGCAGTAAACTTAATCTAATATAATTCAAGTTGAAGATGATTTCAATTTTGTACTATTACAATATATTTAGTTTTAATTTTGAATCCATCTTCGTAAGTTGTAATGATTTTTTTTGCATGATTTACTTTCTAACTCGAATATCTGGTATATGTAGTATTCATAGAAAACGTCAATACCTATGTGCTTTACTCTTCCTTAGACTACACACAACTACATCACAACTAAATTCCTTGAAACTTAAAAACTAGCTTCTTTAGCCGATGAACGGCAATTTGACAATGTTTTTTAATTCAGGAGATATTTTCGAATAGAAACATGAAAAATGAAAAAGAATAATGACGGTAGTTGATTGTTAAAAAACTTTTTTAAAGTTTTGTTGAGTAATAATTTCTTTATGTGCAAATTTCTTTACAAACTGACAGGATGTGTATAACCCCGCTCTTGTGTTAAATGTATATAGACATAAATTAAAATCATCAAACATTCCAAGATCGCTGGCCGATAATTAATTCCCAAAGAAAATTAACCACTGGACGACCTTTTCTTCGTGCGTTTCTTAGTTCGTTCGGAATTAATAATACATCGAGCATTAACAGAATTATAAATTAAACGTCCACATAATAATTATCAGCGATGTAATGAAAAATAATGGTTTGTTACCGGAGCCTGAGAATCAGAATAAGCCGTTTGGACCAGCGGTACCGAAACTATACGATGACGTTGGTCGATGTATTTAATCTCGAAGATATATTGCGACTATTTTTTATGAAATAGTGAAAAGCGGTACCATTTTTTTTATATGTAATATACCCCTTCTGTCTGTGCTGCAATTTGTGCTCCTGTAATTAGATTTTTTATATATTTCATATTTTAGTTATCATAGTTATATAGTTATTGTTGAAAGACTTGTTTTCGGACCAATAATAATATGGTAAGGTTTTTGTGAATAATAAATAGAAAATCCTCAAAAATGAAATCTCTGGCGTGTAAAGAATTAACTGTGGTAGTTTCTATAAATTTTATAGGTATAGGTGAAACTTTTAGAAATTTCCAAGTTAGATTGTCTGAACATATAGACAAGCTCATAAAAAGTAGAAAATCTATTCTTATAATGGAACCAATTGTTAGAGGAGAATCATGCATTTAGTTTAGAGTTTGAAATATTAAATAGGGAGAATGAAGGTATGAAACTCAATTTCCTAGAATCATTACAAATCAATTAATTAAAAAATTCCAGACTTACTTAAAACCTCATTATTTAACATTTTCAATTCATAGAAATTCAGATAGGTGGTCAGATTTATGGTTATATCCAGGCAGTTTTTATATATACGTATTAGCGTGATTCTTTCGTCATCTGTTTTCATGATTCAATGTATTTTTGTGATTGGTCGATCTCCTCCTAAATCTTTCTTTATTCTCGACACGTAGATACTTCGGAACGCTTACTTGTTTTAATGTACCTATGAGAAAAATTTAAGTCAATTTTGTCTCCGCGATGTCGAGGTTTACGATTATATTAAAGCTAGCCTTTTTTTCTAATTTTGCTACTTATTTTGTCTTCAGACCTCCAACTTTGTTTATATTATTGCCTTAATTTAAAATTTATCTAGCGTTAGTAGGAATTAGTTGAACCTAAATTCAGTGTGGGTCTAGATTTCATTCTCATTTCATACACTAATAGAGGAAATTATACTTCATAAGTTTCACAATGAGATATATTTCAATTGTAATATGAGTCTTCTTCAAACTTACGGAAATGGCAAGAATTCGCCAGGTATCTCATGTTAGTAAATTTGTTTCAATTATGTCTCTTTGATATGTGTTGAATTATGCAGTCCGTAGTTTTATAGATGAAGTTTCCAGAAAAAGCAAAACTGACACAGTTGGAGACAAGACATTGGGGATTTTTGGGCGTTAGAGACATCCCATGTGCGAGATTAGGTTTTTCCATTTCTATCTTTAAGATTTGTCCGAAGTTTTCTTGAGGATTTTTATTTCTGTTGTAGTTTCATAGCAATATGCGAGCTATATAAATCTTTATTGCTTTATCAGATTCTGCACCATCCCAAAACGGTGGTTCCAACGGTAGTTTGGAATCGAAGTTGCTCTTTTTTATTCCTGACACTATGCGCTATCTCAAAAAGAAGATAATTGGTTTTGTCTTCTATTCTTGTGTAGGAAGAACTTTTAATGAGGCCGGAAATAGAATAATATGATTTTTAGTAGAGAAATTTGGTTTCTACCCAAAGGAATAGATATGATGGTCGTCATTGTGATAAACTGAGGTGAGAATCACGCAATCGACAATTTGATATGGAGCATAATATTCATCACACCTCGGGCGTAATAATGTTAATGCATATGCTACCTGAAATCACTAGTTTTCATTAAAAGCAACATGTCATTCCGGTGCTATATTCAGGAGTTAACCACATATTACGTTTTAAATAGGCAATTCCAGTTTGTGATATACCTACTCCAATAACACATCAACAACCTAGAAACAAGCGGAAAAGCTAAGTAGCGGATATTAACACACTCTCGACAAGTTTTTTCTTCAAATTATCCTAAGTGAGCTTAACTTCTAATTATTTTCTGACGAAAATGTAGCAAAATTTATTTGAACTGTATTAGCATATACCTATGAGTGTTTAGCTTTTTTTCTGTCTTAATACAATTTTGTTTCCTTGGTCGCCCCGGAATAAATTTTCACTCCGGAAATTCGCGTTCTGAATCGTATTTATCTACTCCTTTGTGATTTTCTTGGCGTTGGATAGTGTTACTACTCGAGATGAGAGAGTTTTTCGAAGGACCGTTCGAATGAAAATCATGTAATTGAATGTTGGAAATTGCTAGCACTTGCTGAGATATTTTGGGTATTGATTATACAAATACATCAACAATATTGCTAGCATTTGCTGAGATATTTTGGGTATTGATTATACAAATACACCAACAATAGTTTTATCTATGTATATTATACGATATATATGTCAATAATAATATGAAAATGAACTGGGTCGTATGACGGTTTACAAGCGAATCTTTCATCTAGTCGTTACCTTCTTTCCGGTGTGATAAAACTCCTTTCCAGCACATTTATCACAAATTTTGGGTAACACACATTACGTTAACAATAAATAAAAAGAATGAAAATGAAAAAAATAGTTGCTCAAGCAAATATCTGTATAAGAAAAATCTACAATATAGTTTCTGAATAAAATTAAAATAATAAAGAAAAATGAATTCATGAATACAAAATATAGAGTGTAGCAGCAACAGATAGAAATTCAATATTAATAATAATGTTACGTGTTTGTTAATGATAATGATCATTGTCAAGTTACATTTGTCAAAAAATTAGGAATTTTAGTTTTCATAGTAGTTTATCTTATATACCTATTTACGAACAGTTTTTTTTTACAACAAACATGTTTGCTTTTCTTGCTAAGAGGTTCATGTTGCTTGTTATGTTAATTCAGATCATTGCGCATTTTATTTTCTAGTTGTATGAAAATAACGCTTGAAAATACTACGAAAATTGTGATATTACTGGTGCACGGTATATTGTGAATCATTCGAATATTGCTAAAAAAGTTGTTGATAACGTAATTACGACAATACACTGGAAGACCAGAACACACTGCTAGCAGAATTACTCAAATTTGATCACAGACTGAAAAAAGTCTTACTTGAAAATGGTTTCCGTTCTCGTAAGCCAGTGACGAAATAACATCATCTCCCCAAGTTAACACAATGAGATTTGCGTATGACCACCGAAAATTGAGCTTTCAGCAGTGGATTAATGTAATATAATCAGACGAGTCTCGTTTCTATCTACGGTCTCCACATGGAACGTGTACCTGTAGGAGACCCCTGAAACGATCTACACCTTGCTGTAATTTTAACCCTTGGTAGAATTGTTGAGGTGTTTTTCTATTTTTGCATATCAAAATAGGCCTCGAATTGTAATGAATTGTAATATTGTTTGAATTCTTGTTTATCAAATCGTGTATGGGATAAAACTTGAATGAATGGAATCTATAGGGAAAGAGATTCTGCACCTTGTTGAAAGCCTATGGCATGATACTAACATTGGTTTGAAAAAAGAACAAGAATCTAGATAGCGTTCAAGTATTACGTAACCACTATAGGTGGTCGCGATGGTCTTTGCTCTGCTTATTTTTGATCACTTCTGATCTTTCCATAATTCCTAACCAGATTTTCTCATTTAAAGAATTATAACTGCTGCTTATTAATGAAGGAACAGAATACATCAACCGAAAAAGGCATACACCAATATTTACCTAAGCATAGAAGGTACTGTAAGAGCGCTTGACGTGCTTTTTTTTTGGAAGGGGTGGGTGAAGAGTTGTATTAAATCTGCTTACGTAATACTTGCACGCTATTATTACACTTAATATTGTGTAATTCAACTTCTTTTTTTTTCCGTTTCGCTTTTTCATTTCTCCATTTTTTATCATTATGAATTGGCTTTTTGTTATTAATATTTACATACTTATTCAGTAACCACATATAATTCAGTACCCATTTAACTGAATTTCAAACACCATGTATGTTGAAAATGTAGGATTTTTGTTTAGTATGGATTATTATTTTTTGGATTCATACCCCATTAAATTGGTTTTTTGTTTCATCTCGATCCTGGTTTATCTCAATGGCATTATGTTTTCTAATCTTTTTTTGTCTAATGTCGATCGATGAAGTCTACTGAATTAAAAATCGTTTCTGTTCTAGATTTTGAATTTCTGTTCTCATATTTTTTACGTTAGAATCCGTACTTTAGTCAAATGAAAATCAGAGTTGAGAAAATCTTCTCATGAATGTACTGAAGTTTTTTATTTTAGTTACAAATTTTCTTATCGATAGACCTGGCTGACGAAATATTTTCAGTAAAATTTCGATTTTCGTAACTACCATTTCAAATGTAATCTGCCAAGAAACAAAGTTATGATAAAGTCTCTCAAGTCTCGCATGAATAATTTGAAATTATTTTTAGCCGAATCCCTATTATATTAGCTGAGGATCCTGAGCATTTGATGTGGAACGAAATTGTCGGCAATAAATCGATCGATACCTATTTAAATTGCGTAACACATACGAGCGGGAATTCAATTGAATGATGTTGGTTAATAACTTAGGACGTAAACACTTCATTTGTCATGGAGTTTAACTTTTGTTCAGGGAGAAACATCCCTGACAGTTTTACTTGAAATATTTCGTGAATATTTTCGTTTTTTCTTTACGAAAAATTTCGTAAATTTACAAAATTAAACATAAAATTACCAAGTACACAGAAAATACGAGAACTGCAATGTGAACAGAAATATCGACCTGACAACTGTTGTCATTTATTCTCTCTACCAATTAAAAATCGTTCAAGCCGTTCTTCAGTTATAACTGGTATAAATAACGCGTTTTTGTTCATATTTGTCAGGAAGTTCATATTAAAGGAAGTAATACCTTTTAGCCTACTTCAATATATGATTTTTACATATAACATAAGGTTGAACCCATCATATACCTATAGGTACCACAGAATGTAAGAAAAAATCTCGAAGTATTTCATTATTATTGTCTGTCGGTATATATAAGATATAAATCGCGAAAGTGTAATTTTTGTGATTTATGTTTTCTATGATTGATTCCTATGAAGTACTAGGCTGTTCGAATTATTTGGGACAAAGGATAAAAAACAATGTTTTCGTAAAATCTTACCTTTTAATGAAGTAAATACATACAAAATAGCTTAAATTCTTCACTAATATGAAATATGTCCTCCTGTCGCAGAAATAACTTCTTGAACTCGTCTAGGCATCGATTAGCGCAGATTTTCTTCAATTCGTCATCATGAAACCACACGTGAATTGCACTTCTAATCATTTTTTCTTTTGTAATGCAGTCCGTTTTTTCCAGTCGTTTCTGTAAAATATTCCATAAATTCTCAATGGGATTGAGATCAGGTGAATTCCCCGACCAATCGAATACTTTTATTTCATTCTCACGCATAAAGGCCTGCACTTGTTTGGAATTGTGGCAGGGAGCGTGGTCATGCTGAAATGTTCCATCAAACGTTTCCTGGTGCGCAATATTTCCATATATTTCACTGAATTCATCATCCTCCTTGTTATAGGAGCTAATCCAGTGCCATTGGTTGTGAAAAAACCCCAAAACATTTGTTTCGAAGGATGTTTTAATGTTTGTTAGATGTGATCAGGCCGCAAAGTTTCCCTATCACTTCCTCTAACAATACTTGCTTTGCACACCTGAACAAACAAATGTGTCTCATCACTAAAAACCACCTTCTTTCAGTCGTCCACAGCACGCTACTTTTTGGCTCATGCCAAACGTTTCTTCATCATTTTCTGGGTAAGCAGTTGCTTTCTTCTTGGTCTTATTGCCTTACGGCCAACTGCCAGCACTCGTTTTCGCACAATTGAAGTGCTCAGCTCCACACTAGAAACCATTAAATCCCTTCGAAGATCATTGCTTGTCTTTCTCGGATAAATTTTGCTATTTCTTATCAACAATTTATCTGTTCTCGGAGTAGTTTTGCGTTTCCGGACACAGTTTCCTTTTTTTTGAGACGATGAGCCACTTTCTTCAAATGTTTTTAAAATTCTCGATACGCTGGACTTTCCCACACTAACAGCTTTATCTATATCTCTTACAGTTATTGATGTGTGTTCATTGAGCGCGATAATTTTGGAACGCTTCCTCGGAGTGATATCCATCTTTGGGCAAGACAATACAGCACGTATCAAAATTGAAACCACCAACTGTCGCACCGGTAGGCTTACAACTGAATTGCTGGCGAGTTAAAAACGGTCAAAATGTGAATTATGGTCAAGGTCGAACCCTCACGTCACCTCAGGTAGTAAACAAGCAGGTGTGAGGGTGTTTGGGCCACCCTGATACTCACATACTTACTACAGTAACTCAAACGAAGAAAAAAAAAGTTTGTCCCAATTAATTCGAACAGCATAGTATAAACCATGCAGCAAAATACATCCGTCAAAGCAAAAGTCCTGAAATACTCATTGATATACTTGATTTTTGTATGTTTATGGAATAATTTTGTTTACGTAGGTATATTGTCCTCATGAAAATGTGTTCTTTTGAATGAAAACATTTGCTGTATTCATTATATTACCTTAGTTAAATTCGCAAATCAAGTATATAACTAAAAGTCATTAATTACTTCATTCATTCACTATTGGACGTACGAAGTTCTCATATGAATGGTAAAGAGTGTCTGAAATAAAAATGTATTACCAAAAGCAGGTTTTTCGCAAATATTTTCCTGTATATAAAATTATGATTAAAAACAATAGAAAGAATAATCATGTGAGAAATGTAAAAATTCAATTACCATAAAACATAAACTTTACCTATATACCTATTTCAACTAGGATATAGTTAATAACTTGAAATAAAAATTGTTTTAGTTGAACCAAGAGGCAGGAACCAGAAATACTGAACAATGTGATGTTAAATGAAATATGTATAAGGTTAAGTTACTTCAGATATTATTTACATATGTCATTGTAAGATCTTTGAGAGAGAAAACACTAATTCATAGTTTTCCGAAAATCTAAGTTTTTTAAGTATATAGTGGACCCACTCTTCAGTATTCAATTAAACTGAATTGTGGTTCACATTTGTTTGCATAGATAATGTTCAGTTCTCTGATTACGAATTACTGTTCAATTTAGTTATTATATTAGTATTCGGTCGAAATAATTTTGAATAAACTTCCAGGAATTTATGATTTATGAGATGTAATAATCGACAATTTGCAAATATTGGCAACCATATTATATAATAACTAGCTGACTCGGTGCAG
Organism: Henosepilachna vigintioctopunctata; assembly: GCA_030704895.1. NCBI lineage: Eukaryota > Metazoa > Arthropoda > Insecta > Coleoptera > Coccinellidae > Henosepilachna > Henosepilachna vigintioctopunctata. Next base: position 2,284,757 of record JARQZJ010000035.1, on the reverse strand, counting down.
TTTGTATGCCTACGTATTTTTAGTGAACATTTTAGAAAATCCTGAAAGACGTGTTTTAATATTTGTGCTACAATTTCTATGTTTTTATCATTGATCCTTTGTCGAGTCGGAAGGGACACCCATGGTAACACTAAGTAAATGTAACACTTAAAACAAATTCAAATTATCAAAAATTTGATATATTAACACGTTTAAAGTTTCGACAATAATTAACCTGTCAATTCTATACCTGAACTGGAGATTTGTAGCTTTGTAGTACTAGTATTCTTTCTTATATCTACTCGTTAAGACTCATTTTACACCTCAGAAATCGATGAGAGTGATGGATCTATCTGATGGTGAGACCAATTGTGGCAGTTTTACTTTTCTACCAGCAAAAAATAAAACAGATGATTCACCGTTGTACTTTAACACTTCACATTATAACTTTCAATTGAAATATTCGACAACCACCTGACAATCAGAATTTTTTTTTTCATTCAAACTAAACAGCTGTGTGTGTGAAATAGCACAATAAACCCTTGTTTTATTTGCATTGAAAACAATGACAACAGTGAAAATATTGAAATTAAACGTGATAAATACCTGATTAATCAATTAAAATTACGAACCTCAAATGTTTGACTTGAAAGTAGATAGTAGAACAGTTTATATGTGGAATTGAAATCGTTGTTTTTACTACCTTTCTCGATATCATCATGGTTATTCATTTTAAACTATTTTTCAATTTGACCTTCTTAACGACAAGGGACTCTTCAAAGGAAAAACAAAATTGTTGATTTTATTTAATTCCCAGCATTTTCATATTCATTCACCTTTCAAACCTTCTCTGAATTACACAAATCATTCAAGATCAAAATTAGTCAAATCGGTCCAACCGTTCTAGAGTTTTAGCGAGACTAACGAACCCCGAGAGGATTTGTTAGAATATAATGGAGTTTGTTAATAGTTACTCTTTTTTCAGACTAAAAGTGAAATTTTCCAAGGAATTTTCAAAATGTCTTTTATTAAAAAATTATTTCTTTGTAATGTAATTGCTGTTTACGTTGGTAAAACCAAATAATCAACGTACAACTCAGTTTTTTAAGCTATTTTATGTTGAAAAATATATCGTGTCATGTAATATATAAACATGTCACAATTTCAATTATGAGAATGTGGAAATGCATGAACAACAAATTGATTACTGACTACTTTTTATTTCTTATTAGTAATGAAGGAAGACTATTCTCGAATACGTACTTACTGAATGGAAAAACTTAAATTTTCAGAAAAACAAGTTTTGAGTAGAATAATAAAAATTACTGCTGACATTCTAGGACATCGACTGTTACATGGGAAAATATCTAATTGATTATATACCTGGTATTTTATGAAAATTATTCATGTATTATTCAATGACTGAAATAGTAAAAACGCTATCAGAAAAAATTTCGATTAATGAGAATAGACGGGCATTATAAATAATGGCTATATTAGACCAAGTTATTAAAATTTTATTATTAATATTAATAACTGATATTATTATTATACATTATATTAGTTATTATTATCTGAAATTATTTTTTTATCGTTCTATCTGGCCATTAGGATTAAATTATTATTATGGTCATTATAACCATTGGGTCACGAAGTCATCTTATTGGTGGAACGTACGTCACAATTAGCGAATAGAACAAATATTTTCTTTTGTGAAGACCATTTCGATGTAAGTAAACATAATATTTATATTTTGTAATAATTAATTACATTCCGAACGTTAATATTTTCGTTATTGATTTGAGGTTATAATACCTCTAATGTTCTTATCAGATTGACTCTTGCAACTCACTTCGAATATTTCTGCTGTTTTCCATAATATTTGTAAAAATTTGTAGCTACAGAGTCCTATGATTTCAATAAGCAGTACACTAAAAGATCTTGACTAATTTGTTTGTTTGTTACAGATGGAAAATGACATGGCAAATTACTATCAGTACAAAATGGGTTTCAGTCAGAAAATAATTTTAAAAGATAGTTTTGCCTTCTTAATTTCATTGCCAGCCAGATCGAATTAAAAGAATGTGTGATGCTGGTACTTCCCGATCTGCATTTGTCAAACGGCAAAGAATGGAACTTGTTAAACAATGCGAAGATATTCATCAACCTACGTTAACCAATGATGAGCATACTGCTACTGTAGTTGAAACTTGTACAAAAGGTAGGTGAACTTTATTTCTAAATTGTACTGAAATTATTTCTACACTTCCAGAGAGTTATCCCAGTTAACTAAGACATAATATTATATAATTTCTGAATTATTCATAAATTAATAAATCTATTTTATTTTCAGAATTATCCCAAAAATGTGACAAAAGTACGTTAACAGAACCTGTTGTAACAGTTGAAAAATCAGTCCAGTGTCGCTATATAAATAAAGTGCACATTAGAAGCAAGGCGGTGCAAACTAAGTCCCTAACCAGAGATACAGCTAATTCTCCTCTGCTGTCTGCTTTTACAAAATCGTTGTCCATGGTTAAAAGTAGGTACTTGTAAAATAGTGCAAAAAGGTGATAATAAAGAAAAATCTTATTATAACGGAGATTTAATCTACCACAACTAGGCGCAACACAACTAGGTTATGTACGAAACTACGAAGTTTACAAGTAGGTGACGTCATGATAAACTCGACCAAGCAGGAGCGTTTTGTGTCACGTGATAAACGTTTAAAAATTGCTGTTTTTATTTACAGATTATTGTTTAATAACTTTGTGTCCATATGAAGAAAAACTTTGTTCTTCATTGCCAGTTCTATTTTTTTTAAATAGATTTTCAAAATCCTAAATATTTGATCCAAAAAATTTGAAGTTTATTTGATGAATGCTGTGAAATTTTGGTTTTGTGGTGATATTTTCCATTTTACTTCTATTGAGTAGTTCGTTTTCAATTTCAGTTTCAGTAAAATGAAAATAATAGTAATGAAACATGTTTCTTATTACTCTGTACCATAGGTGATGGATATTATAATTCCCGTACAATTTAATTATAAGAATATTTGCAAATTGCCATCTCTTATTGGTTATTTTTCATAATGCTCGGACAGTATGTATAATAACTCATTTGTCACTTGATCCTTTACATATATGTATAAATATTCGTAGTAAAAATATAGCTCTAACACTAAAACTGCTTTGCAACTTTAATTGTGAACATGAATTACGTTTTTTAAGGTTTATTGATTGGATATTGTGTCTCATTCTTGTGATTACATTCATTTATTTCCACTGCCAAATAAAGTCAAGATGAATATATTGTATGATTCTTTCAAACAAATAACGCTAAAAATATCAACAGAAAATTATGCAGGACATCATGAAAGTTTGCGTAATCAACAAATGTCTTCACACCTTGTTCGGGATATGTATATTGTAACTCCCATAACACTTTCCAGGTCTGGCACATTGATGTTATCATTTGTTTCGGTTTCTACAGACATTATAGGTTGACAAATCTTCGAATGAAGAGTTCAAAAATCTCCTGAATCAGTTTTTAGTCATCGAAGAAATAACCTTATGACAGCCATAGTTTTCTAATTATCAGAAATATTTCAAAATATTAGACTGAACATAATAAGTTAATTATAAACAAAATTAACTTTGTTTTTTATCACAAAATTTATTATTTTGCTATGCAGTTTCGTAGTATTATAGTACATTTTCAAGCACATACTTGCTTGTGTGAGTGATACTTGTTAAACTGAGATTGCTGTTGACACATGAAATGTGGTGGAAAATGTAGTATACTACGAAACTGCCTACGCAAAATGAATAATAATTATAGTGATAAAGAACAAATTGTATTTTTATATGCATTATCACAAAGTAACTCATGAATATTATAAGTACATTTTCAAGCACATATTTGCTTGTGTAAGTGATACTTGTTTTGTTATACTGAGATTGCTGTTGACACATGAATGTGGTGGAAAATGTAATATACTACGAAACTGCCGACGCAAAATGAATAATAATTATAGTGATAAAAAACAAAGTGTATTTTTATATGCATTACCACAAAGTAGCTCATGAATCTATGTAATATCGAAAAGACAATATTTTTTTAATGAGATTCTTTAAACAATCACTTTCACTAAATAAAAAAGTAAATTACTTTGGGAACAACCCAATATCCTAAGAGAGTCAATTTTAACAGACCGAATTACAAGTTTCTAATTGTTCCTATTCAGTTGGCATTATTGGAATCTCGATCCGATTGGTGTTCTACAAACACGGAAATCGAATAACTTATAATCTCGATTTTTTACTCGTCAGACGTCTGACCTGAAGCTCGACCGGAAAACTCCTATCGCGTTTTCCCTCCCCCTCTTCCTTGCGTTACTAATTCCAGATTTTTTGCTCGCCTTTATTGCGTCCGTTTGTTTTGTCTGGTCGCTTAGCGGCGATGCCAGATTTAACATCTTATCATGGATATTTAATACTTCGTTCCAAGATAAGTAAATTTCTATTTATATTTTCAAATATAGATTTAAGCAGAAAAATCTCATTCATGTTTTTACAAAAAAAAATTATCTAAATGATTGAATTCTAAATGAAATAAGTATATCGTTGTTCATCTTAAAGTCTCGAAAACCCCAATACCTATATGTTATTAGCATTAAATTTTTATACATTCTCAAATGAATTGCAAAACGATTAGTAGCTGTAATCCATATTAACATTTTACTTACTTTATGAATATCTATAAATGTTACATTTTTATACTATATCCAATTGAATGGTAGGAAATTGCACAAAATTATTGAATCGTAGAGATCAAGTCTATATATTCATGTATTTTTCAGTTACTTTATACGAAAAATATACCTACATGTTTAAATGTGAAAAATGAAAACCTATTTCATCGAAATTATTCATTTTGCTCATTATTTACCCACTATCTATTTGATATAACCAAAAAAATCAACAGATATTTTATACCTATTGTTTTATGTTTGAATTCTACTTTTCTTTGTGAAATATTTATTTCAATCGTTTTTTCTTGTACATGTTGAGGATATTGATCACATCTACTAGATTATCAACCCTAATTCTTTTATCACACATCGAAGGCTCATTATTGGTGGTTAGTTTTGATTACATTTTTATTTTTGACATTAGATTTTCTTATTAGTTTCCTACTCTATTTGATAAATCCAAAAAATCAACTCATATTTTATAATAATTTAAAATTAACTCTTGACTTAATGTTTCAGCAATGTTTGAGTTATACTTTTTTGTTGTGGCAAAGATAAAGAGTATGACAAAAGGCATCCTTTCTACAATTAATGAATGGTTATGTGACAATAGCTTATCTCTGAATGTTGAAAATCTAACTTCATAGTTTTGACTACAAGTAAAACCCTTAAAACCAGTAAAAATGAGGATATAACTATAAAGATTAGTGAACAAAAAATTAGAAGAGTAGAAACAATAAAATATTTAGGCATTATGTTAGACGAAAAATTGAGTTTCAATGATCATGTTGATCTCATATCTAAAATTTGTAAAAAAAAAATCAATTTTTTGAGAAAAATAGGAAAAAACTTGTCGACATATGTGAAATTATTGTTGTTCAAATCAGTAATAATGCCACATTTTGAATATTGCTCCACATTGTTATTTGGTTTGACTAAAGAAAAAATTACCAGTTACAGAATAGATCTATGCGGACCATTTTAAAGTGCAATAGGTATACCCCTGTCAAAATTGTGCTGAACTCTTTGGAACTAATATCTGTAAAACAAAGAATACTCATTGCTTTATATTTAATATAAGAGATCAGTTGCTTCCATGCAATGTAATAAAAAATGTTACATATTATGTCAGTGATGTGCATGGGTATAACACTAGAAATACTGATAGTTTTTATATCCAAAGTTGTAAGCTCTCCAAATCTAAAAACAGCATACACTATGACGAATTTGAGGCTTTCAATAATTTACCAAATATATTGAAAACTAGTACTAGTATTAAGATATTTAAGCGTGATCTCAGAAAGTATATTTTAAATAATGAGGTAGGTATATAATTGCCAGTTCTAAATATGTAGATTTTTTGTATAGCTTCAGCTAAATAAATATTATTATTATTATTATTTTTGCTAAATTAAATTTAATAATTTTCCACATTTTTAACATATTGAAGGCTCAATGTTGATAGTTTTTTAACAAACAAAATTGTAGATTGATTGTTCTGTTTAATAATTCAAATAAGTTTAATAATTCAAATATGTTTTTTTTTTGCAAAGGTCGCAAATTTCTTCGAGCAGCGTTTGGCATCGTTGTCGTGGTCTGAGAGAGTAGTCATAAATTCGGCAGGAGGTTATTGTGACCGACCGTTGAGGAGGAGGGGGCTTCTGCTGCAGAGGTCGTTCCCCCGTCGCCTCAGCAACGGTTCGCCACTAGACATCGTAAATGCTTCTTCCATCGGCGCATAAATACTTGAGAGACCTGGTGGTTACCCAACTTTGAGTCAATTTATGGAAAATGAACATGTATGGGAGTACAACATGTACTGAAACACTATGAGGATTAATTCTCAACAATTAAGTTGATGATTTAATGTTTAATATCCGAAATTTACAGAAATATAATAATATTGATATTTATGTGGATAAACTATCATAAGGCTAAATCAGTAGGAAAATAGGAGGTGTCAAATTAATTGGATATAACTCTATCTATCGAGTCATACTGTACACTGTATTTGAATTATTAAATACTATTCGATATTAAAATTTTCTATATATCTGCTAGATATATATAGATATTCAATATGGCTCAACCAAATTGGAACAATTGACCTTTTACATCAACAAACTGACATTGCTGTATTTTCTTCTTTGTTGTTCAAAGTATTTCAAAGAACAAGTCGAAATTCGTAGGACTATTGGTTATTTTTCTATGATTCTCTATTTTAAGCGCCAGTTTGACCTTCTTCATGCTTTCTATGCTTTATGTGATCTGTTACTGCTCTGTGGAACTCCTTTTGGACTAAGTCACCCAAAACAATATCCTTTGTAGCGGTTAATATGTAGAACAGATAGTACATCGTACATTTGCTAATGATAATTTAGCAATTTATTAATTATTAATCATTTGTTTAGATAAATGTGAATCCAAAATAGATAACCGTAGTGTTTAATAAAAGTTTATGGTACTAACATCGTAGAGATTGTTCTAATGATTTCTCAATTAGTTCATTCAGCAACTACAAAATATACAAACGCCTTTTTTTGATTTTTCTTAAGTCTGCCGTATCCGATCTTCTATACGGCAGACCTTCAGACCTTCACTCTATTGCTAGAGAATCCAAGAGTCTCCAATGTTGCTACTGTGAGGTGAAAGGTGCAGCCTCGGGTAAAATAGTAAAATAGAATTTAACCTACATCTGGAAACGGAAGCCCATTGGCAAAAGCTCAGTCTTCATTTTCCAAAAATCATATATTTGGAAAAATGCGATTGAAGAAATTTGAAATGAAGACATTGAAGACCAATGTATACATACAGATGTTAGCTGTACGCTCGATCTAAAGTATTCACGGTGCGGCAGCTGTATGTTTTTGCCTTCTCGGGAGACAGTTTCATTGGAAGATGCAGGATTTCAGAAACCATGTCACTAGGAGTGCCATCAGTATGCCAACACCACAAGTAAGGAAAACTCTAGGTCCCAGGATGTTCGCCTTCCTGGGTCCTCTTATGTATAATGCGCTTCATATTAACGTCAAAGTAAAAAATATAATTGAACTCACCTCACAAGTTTCATACTTTTTGTGAGTGAACTATGTTTATTTATTTGTATTATTCACTTATTGTCAAATTTCCTTTTAATTTTGAAATTAAGTATTTTCTATATAAACATTATTCTTATTATTATTATTATAATATTGTTAGATCTCATTGAATATGCGCTATCAAGCAACATAGAAAAAATAAAGATTTGATTGTTTTTTTGCTTTTTCACTATGAATGGCCACTATTTAAATCTTGACACTTTTTTATTTTTATACCTTATATAACCTTATATAAGTTACAAGATATAAATCATTTTAAATTAGTGCGATAATTCGTTTACAATTACTGATAAGTGAATATATTTTTCCAAGGTTGGTATTGCGAAATATAAAATAACAAAAATGAAATTGCATTACAATGGTAGGTACCAAATATGGAACCTTTTGATTTAACTCGGATGAATAACTAAAAGTGAAGACTTGTAAAGACTGTTGTTGTTTCGGCGAAATAATATATACCAAGAGGTATCATATTGTCAAAATATAGACAATATTAAGTACTAAGTACTTCTTACTATACAAAATAAAAACAAATAATTTTGTGTCAATGAAATGCAGTTATCTTATATATATATATATATATATATATATATATATATATATATATATATATATATATATATATATATATATATATATATATATATATATATATATATATATATATATATATTAGGCGTCTTTATTCCGACGTTCCAATGAAGATGTGAAAAATCGACATTGATTTTCTGCCGGATAAAAATGTTATAAGGTCAAAAAATCAGGAAAACCTTTTTTTCGCGAATATTGCTCGGTAATAAATATTGCTCGCCGTGCAAGTAACTTCAAAAAATGCATCCTGTTTTGTTCTGTAGAATTAGACTTTTTCGGAGTAGAGCGCTGAGAGATAGCGACTACATTATGACAATGCTCTCGTATCCTCACCACCTTCGAGGTAGAATACAAGACTTGTTTCATTACATGGTTTGTCCCGTAGTCATAATTATGATATGTAAGGAGAAGTTTTATTTTATTTAAGGGTGAATTTGAAAACTAAGGTGTTATTTGAACACTGAAATATACAGGAAAAATAAACTTTTGTAGGTACTGTTTTTCGTAATTTTTTTTTGTCATTTATTGTCGATAACTCGATATTTTCAATTTGTATGTAATTGATAAAATAGCTGACAAAACGTGTAGTGGACTTATTCCAATATTAAAATCAACTTCTTCATCATTGGTGAAACTCTACATTCAACCATGACTGGGCACAAACTTTTGAACATCGTAATCCAATATTTTTGCATCCACAAACTTTTGTACAATTATAAAAGATTGTGTTCAGTAGATCATCAAGTAATCGGTGGTAATAAAGTTGTTATTGGCTGTAGTATAATAATTTGTAACTCCTCACTTTATTGTTTCGGATCAATTTGTCGTCAGGTACGGGTCTCGGAACAATAAAGTACATTTTCTACAAAGTACAATCTAAGTATATTTTAACAAAACCGTCAAGTATCAGTTTAAGACAATTGAATAAAAAACATGATTAAAAAGCAATAGAAGTATGCGAGTTCATTCTAGTCGCTTTCTCAGCGCTCTACTTTAAAAATGCAGGAGGATTTTTTGTAGATAATTTTACGACAAACAATTTTTGTTGAATATGGACTTAAATTCAAACACTTGAATTAATGATATACACTTTATTGACTGCATACCATACTAAGTAGTCAATAAACTGTAAATCAAAATTCAAGTGTTTGAATTTAATTCTATATTCAATTTTAATGGATTTACATCAAGTAAACACCAACACTGTTAAATATTTAAAAACAATTTTTGTGATGACTCTCACAGCAATAAGTAGCGCTATATTTGCAAAAAACTGATTTTTTCGAGCTTTTGATTGACCTTTATAACTTTTTTAGCCGTCACGATATCAGTGACGATTTTTCACATAAAATGCCTAAAATGACTGGTCTAATTAGACACTACTAGAAGAGCTTGCTTCTTACGGACTCTTGGAATAATTTCGCAGATTCATCAATGTAAGCCGGATATGCACCTTTAACTATACAAGCATATGAAACGGCAGCTTACTTACCAAGAATATAAATGGCGAGATACCTCAGGGATACGTTTATGTCACCATTTATTTTTATGCCCTCTCCTCATATTTAATAACAACTGAAATCTTAAAATCGCTTCTTAATTTCATATTCCATTTCCAACGCCTATTTTGCGCGAACAACTTTTTGGTTGAATGATGTTAAAAATAAAACAAAGGCAGAAGTATAGCGTTGCTAAGCAATCCAGTCTTCGCATTGAATGGGCGATAACAAATCTTATTTATTGTGAATCGTTGGGCTTCATTGTAGCAAATATAAAAATTCTGTCTATGATCAAATTGATCGTATCAGTAAGAGACGCGTTCCTTTCATTGCTTTTAAAAAGTCGCGTCGTACAAAAACATGAAGAGGCAACTCTTAACATTATTCTGTCGATCATTCTTGAATTCATTAACACCATGAAAAACATTTCTGTCGGTAATTTTACAACTGCAAGCGCCAAAGTATTGTATGGGACTTGGAGTTCGGCCAAGTGTGTGCCAAAACCGCATCGTTCCATTTTCTCTATTACTATATATATGCAAAACGATCAGGATATTTCGCTTTCAGTCAATTTGAACCGCAATTCCAGAAACTAATTGACCCCTAATGAGTAATCAACCCCTTTCGACTCGATGCATTGATTTTGTAACGTGTTTCATTGTATTAAGCGTACGATTACACCTTTTTTTAATTCACTTGTACGCTATATTTATTTTTACTAAAATTCAATTTCAAATTAATTCTAAATAAACGAAATCTATAATAATATTATTTTAATAACTTCATAAAGGCAGTTAAAACAACATTGTTTCATTGAAGAAAATTTTCAACCACTTATGAAACTTTTTTCAAGAAAAAAAGTTTCATAAAAATAGTTATTGGGAGTGTCGCATAAATAAATTTGAAAATGCCTATAAATCTTGTTAATAATCATCTATCTCCGAATAGATCTATGCAAGGATTCTTCTATAACACCGGCAACACTGTCGAAATCTCTAACGATGGCTCATTGAAAAACAGAGTCAGAATTTACTGACAGTGTAAAACGTACTTATGTTAATTCACTGAATTTTAATTTTAATGTTAATTCAATGTTTTTTTTAATTTCACTGTCAATTCACTGAAAAATATGGAGTAACTCCAAGTTTTCTAATTAATTGAAAGTTTTTCTAATGGATTCCCACGTCTATACTCCAAAAGAAATATATTGAACTTTCGGTGCTTGGTGTATCTATGATCTGAGAGATGTTTCCTATTTATTTCTATAAATGGGATTGTATTCATTATTTGATGGTCCTTCACTTAGAGTCATAAGAAGGTGTTCCTTGTAGAACGAAACAGCTGTCGTGTGCTTACATCAGGGGCGGCATCGATTTCAACATTTTTCCAACATTTATCCCTTGAAGGATAATGTTTGGATACACGTTCACATATCTAGCTCTACTCTAACATTCTTTTGATTAATATAATTTTTTCCAATGAATGTTCTACTATTCATTTCCTTAAATATTCCATCCACACACACAGGCATACAAAAACTATATGTATGTGTGCGTGTGCAGATATATATATATTTATATGTATATAATGTCTAGACAAACCTAGCTGTCCAGTTCACTTTCAAATTTTCGCGAATATCGTTAGCTAACGGTTGTGAAGTAATCGAGGGGGCATTCTCTTTACTTCATTCTGGAGAAGAGAAATCCCATAGTTCCGATTGCCGGCAGACAACATTACAGACACATGTGGTGGGGTCGAGGGAGCACTTTCACCGTTCTCTCTCGTGTTCGAAAGATCCAATACGAGACGAAGTGCCAGACTAAAGGCAATCTCGGACAAGTGGAGTTATATGCCAATTTAGCTATGTGGAGTTTCATTGGTTTCAAAGAAATGTTTGTGGTATCAATTCAGATTGTACCAATATTTTCGTTATTTTCATAGTCGTTGTAATAAATACCAATAGTGATAATAATACTGTTAGTAAAACGAACACATGATTTGAACAATTGAAGAAACCATAAAAAGTGAATGTGTTAGGTACCATGAGAGATAGATTAAATTGATGCAATTCGAATTGTTGTTACATTTTTGGCATATATACAAAAGGAGTTTAAACTAGAAAAAAAGGAGAATAAAAGTTTAAAATAAAACAGAAAGTAGTTACATATCCAGTACAGAATCTGTTGAATGTTCATCACATAATTACTAGCTCTTTAATATGTCTTCTAAATTGGGCATGTGTTAAGCGTTTCCGACATCAATAAGTAACCTGTTATACAAATTGAAATTATAGAAATTGACCATTTTGGAATTTTCTCAGGTTTTACGTATAAACATTGCTTATTTCTTGGGTCTTTCATATATGTGAAAATCTGCATTTGATCTAACATTATTATTATTTATGCAATGCCTTACTTTATGGCAAAAAGTTAGGCATTGCTGAATATATAGACAAGGTAAAGTCATGATTTCCAGCAATGATCATAAAATTCAATTTATGCAAAATTTATATTAACCCGATTGGTATTTTTGTATGAACGGATGCGTCAATATTTTCGCATTCAATTCTCAGACACTTACAGTCGTTCTAATAGTTTTGTGGTATTTCCACACATTTGTGTTGTAAAAAAAATGCTAGTTGTTAAATATCGATAGATATTATTCGTTAACAGATATATGTCGTACTCTGCGTTATTGATGTTTTCAATAACACTGATATAATAATATTCAACTTGTCTTAAAGATTGAACAAACATTTAATTCTAGTTTGAAATAATTGAAGGAATCTGCTTTAATGGAAATATAATAGATACAAGCTCAATTAAAACACTTGACTAATGTTTGTGAAAGCGTTCATTTGGAATTTTTTCAAATATAATTCTTAAAATTTTTTGATTACACGTCCCTCTACTTGTATTAGTTATATATTAAATTTGATGAGAAATCGATACATCTATGAATATGCAACATGAAGTAGAATTTTACTAACGGTACCTTAACACAAACCAGGGGTTACTAACCTAATACCCTATGCGTCTCCCTCTAGTTTACGCTAAAAACTTCGCCCCCCCCTGGTCCAAACTCAACTACGATGGAAACATAACACACGATGAAAATTTTAATGGAATAAAATAACCTTTCATAAATACCTGAGCCGCTCGTCGTGCCACCCGTTGATAACTCTACGTTCCCCACTGGTTGGGAACCTCTGCCATAGACTGACACATTGTAGGTCAGTAACAGCTTAAACCGCAGTCAAACTTTATAATCACATTTCAGAAAATATTAGAAAACTTAAAATAACTCAATATAAAAATATATTGAGTCATTTTATAATACATTGGAATTTATGGATGCTCCCATGAATATTTTTCAGTTCTTCTGTCACTTATCATTTGTCAGATCTATATTCAATGACAACAAAAAACTTAATTTATTTTTGTTATCTATTTCCAATTAATTATTTCATCATTTAGTTTCTGTTCGTTAATTTATAATCAGCAATCATCCATTAATATTGACATATATTGTTTTAATAATGATTTCATTATTGTTTTCATTTGCTGGAATTTCGAAGTGTTAAGTATCTTATTTTATTGTCAGTAAAAATATATGTTCAATAACTATATGTTTTTAACAACTATAGTGCTCAAAGATATTAAAGTAGGTGTTACACTATATTATGTTATTCATAACAGAAGTAGTGTTCAAATAAATATTTATAAAATAGAGAAACCCTATATTACGTAATTCAGGTCGGTGAGCGTTCGCCAAATAAATCGTCCAGCAAGTCTGACCTTTAGGCCAGAAAGTGCCCCACGTCTGGAGGCGCACAGCATCTTCCTACAATCATCGGGCGGCCGTCGAGGTGGCCACAGTGGGACAGAGAGAGAAAGACAGTCGGCAAGCCGGGTTAGCAACTACGGCCAGACGTTATAACGCGACGAATGAAAAAAAATTGCCATGTTGTCGGAGCATTGACCTTTTTTCTTCTCGAAGTTAGAGTCTCAGCTCGAATATATCGCGATTCTCTTGAGGAATCGACTGGTTAACCGTTGCTCTGTTGAGGGTGGTAAAATCTAGTGAGAAATTCAAATTCTATGCAGAAATTGAGTGTAAAAACAGGAACTCAACGAGAAGACCAGCTCGTAGCAGAATAATAGTAGCAAACGTTTCATCATTTCAAAAACCTTTATATTTCGAATTCTCAACTCTAAATGTATTACGAGTATTTTATATATTCTAACTTCTTCATTCAAATGAAAAAGATAAGTTTTTGATGGTACCTAATTTTCAACTTTAAATTCGTGCGGTAAAATACAAACAAATTGGGTCCTCATTAGACTCGGAAAATTTTTTTGATATTCCGTAAATTTCAATATTTCTGATAATCTACTGTACTAATAATACTACATATGTATTGACTTTCATAAAATCACACCACAAATATAAAATTTCAAGCAGTGAGAACTTAGTGGTTGGACTTTAATTGGAGAATTCAAATTTCTTTCTCCCATCTCAATGATTTTTTAGTTTTTATATTTCACATTCAAAAATAAAATTTTAATGTAGGTACACTTTAATCTAAAAGCTAAACATTTTAAGCTAAAGGATTCTCTCAGTGTTTCATAAATTGTTGTTCAATCAAATTGGTTGCTTCTTGTCGAGGTAATGCGTTAAAACATTCGCTGATTATTGGCTGAATTGAAATTATATTGAAAAAATTGAAAACTTGAAATAACGATTTTTATTAGTTTTTCTCATATCAGTTTATCAGATACTGCATAATTTAAATTCAATTTTCTAAAATAGAAAATTGTGAATAACAAAAAATAAAATTCAACTAAATTTAGGGTTAGAATTAAACAAATCAATACTGAAAATTTGAAGTTATAATTTCAAATAGATATGAATATTAATACATAATTTTTTCATTCGTTCAGTACTTATACATTCTATATTTTGGGATTTCATGGTTTGAAGAATATTTAAATATTATTGCTTTGACGCTCGTTGATGTAAAATATATTGTAGAATGTAAGTATAGGTACAACATTTCTCTGTATTTTGTTGTGGCACTATCAAAATTGTCTAATGTCCCTCCAACTTTTAACACCCCTATAGGATAGGGGTAAAAGTACAGGAAGAGTTGGATAACGAAAGTGTACAAATTGCTCTGGTGAAAAATCAGTTTTTGAATCCTCTTTGTATGTTCATAGTTAAACCACCAAAGAGTTGAGCGCGTTCTTTTTCTTGAAAAAAACAAAACATTTGCAGCTAAGAAAGAATGTATTTCAATTTTGTCGCAATATATCTAATATGTTGTAAAATTTTAGACAGTTTTTTCTCTTCTAATTTAGTTTTTAATTGTTTCAATCACTTACGACGTTTTTATATAGAAATATCATGATTTGCTTGATTCTTTAATATTTTTTAGTTCATCCGAATGTCAAGACATCTAATGATATCATTTTACATTTTATTTAAAAAAATCGAGTCGAATGTATGATTCGATTTCTTCCTTTTCAAACAATAACGTTAGAATATTTCCTTCTTTCCGGTATGATATCACCATGTATTTTACTTGCTATAACTAGACAGTTTGTTCTCAATTCTATTTCAGGTCATTTATTATACCACTCCCAAAACGTAATAATGGGGGGCCTTCGTTTCCTCGGCTCTCAGTGTTTGACAATCCATCAGTTTATTTAATAGCAAAATTCGTGGAAGTAGTTGATTTACCACAATCCTTCCAGGTTTTATATTCTACTAAAACTTTTTTTTTTACAGGAAGGAATCTTCCCTTGGACCTGTGCGCTTCCCGTTATTGTATTTTTGATCAAGTGGAACCCGTAGATCCGAACTTGTGTTGGTATTTCATGTCACAAGTTTGGGTTTTCGGGTACCATTTGACGAACTTGAATCAACTGGATTTGGAAGAAAAATGGAAGGAAGACGAAGAAGTAGAAATCAATAAAGAGTTCATGTTTATTGCTTTGTATCCCATGGATTGCAAAGTATCTATTTTCCGAGATTACTGCAATTTTCTTTTATATACAGAGTTTTTAATTGAATGTCAATTTAAGGGGGTGAGTTCGGGATCAATTTCAAGACCTAAATGTGTTAACTTTTAGAGTTATGGTGACGAACGTTTTAAATTACAGAATATCAGTATTACAACTTAAACAAATAGCTGAAAGCATACACCTATAAAATCTAAGTTAAAAATAGAAATTGAAGGTCACAATGTTATAATTACAAATTGAAAATAAAATGATGATTTTTCAATTATATCTGTTGTACTAGTTCAGAAATATTAATGAAAATTGATATCGTGCAATTTGTATCGAGATTTTTTGATATATATTTTTTCACCATTGGCGTTCCTGTGAAATAATTTCTATGTGACATACATGTTGTGAAAAACATTGATAGTACGCCACTGACTTTCCAAGTAATGCAAATTATTTTCAAAATGCCCATTAATTTTTAAGCAAATTTAATCACTTCATTTTTTTTAGTCCATGTATGGTATGGTTTCAAAAAAATAAATAACGATTCTCTGTATAATTTTTCCTGCTAATATAGTTAATATTACACTATTTGTGTAAACATCAAACAAAATAATTTCATTCGTCCTATGACGTTTATTAAAGTGAAAAAATATTATAAGATCGCTCCCTTAAATATTAACATTCAATTAGAAAACTAATTGAATGTCAGAATCTTGATATTTTATTTTTCATACAAGAAGTATTATACAGTCAAAGTAATTTTACCTCTTTTCTTATAGTCGTTCAATGAGTGTATCGAATTTAATTATAATTGATAAATAGTTAGGTATGCTTTGCTCAATGTTTGATTAAATATTTTAATTCAAATCGAAACTCACATTTGTTATATCATATAATATATATCATATAATAGGGAACTTTTTTCAGATTAGACAGAAAAATTAATTTTATCCTAACTAGTATGTACCTCCTCCTTATGTCCGTTGTGTTAAGGTTTATAGAATGATTATTCCTAGCGGTAACACGAGACTTAATGTTCATAATAACACTAGATGTCATTAATGCAGTTACGGTTTTTATTTCAACTTTTTGTTTGCTCCTTTCACTGATTTTTATTATAGGTGAAAATGGCAATTTCCATTTGAGGTAGTAGGTTGTATAGTAAGGATTACACCCTTTGAGGAGTACTGTACATCCTGCTAACTTTCCTGGGTATTGCTCTAGACTTCGATTATTTTATAATTTCCCCATAATTTTTCAATTGTTCATTTTGGAAATCTTAAGTTACTTTATTATAGCAAAAACATTAAATTGTATTATACGAAGAATTCAGACGTATTTTATTATTCAACTGATGTAATAGTAATCAATTACTCTTATGATTTTTTACATATAACATTCACTTCAAATTGTCACACATCATTTAGGCATTCAATTTTTTCACATCTTTTTCTCATCTTTCAGTAGATCTTTGTCAATCAATAAAATTGAATTCTTTGTGTGTATTAATGAGTTGTAGAGTAGTATTTTGTGCAAGTGAAATATTTTGTAAATCCTTTATGCTTATTATAGTTGAATTCGATGAATTCTATAAAATGTATGAAATATTTGAGATAGATTTTTTTGAAAATCAATCAATGAACTAGTCATTGCCGATTTCTTTATCTATTTGAAAATATTAATCTACTTTGAGCAAGTTATTTTATTATAATAGTTAGGTATTGTAATTTTTGTTTCAATTGTTGATATCAATTTGTTTTAGTAAGTAGTAATATCAATTTGTTTATCTAGTAAGCCATTTTTCAGGTCCAGAAGGCTCACTTGCCTGTTCCCTGAGACCCTAACTTGTGATGTTCGTAACTTCTCTCACAAGCTAGCGACTCGGGTATTGGCGATTGTTTTGCTACAACAAGTATACATTTCAACAACAATGTGTATTTTTTTTGTTCTACCCAATATTAATTTCATCCTTTTTTATGATGTACCGTTTTAGTCCATAAACGATAATATAGATATCTATTATTCTTTGTTAATAGACAGAGATTAACCTAACCTACCTCAAAAACAATGGATATGAACTGCATAATATAACAGTCATAAAAATCAAGAATGAAATATGAACTATTTGGCTTTTCCCAAGTACCTTAAAGATTTTAAATTTCAGTGAGAATCATTTGTATTTGTTAAATCATCAACATGACGACGTTTATATCGAAAACCGTTTTGTTCTATGTTCATTGGTCCTACTATGTGACAGGAACCATACATAATGTCCAGCTGTCCTCAGTGAGGTCGATATAGTCCCACTTTTGCAAACAGACCAGATGATTCATGTATTTTTTTCGAATTCTATTTTATTCAAAATTGAATGAATTACCCGTAGGCAGCCTATTGGGAACAGGAAGGGCAGCCCACATAGTCAATAACGCGGTCAAAACTGCTATTAATTTTCTTCTTGTTGACTCTGAAGGCTCATAGTAAAAATATCCTCATTTTTTCACATCAAATGTCCAAATATTTCAAAGATGTTTATCGAAAAAAAAATGTACTCGAAAATGTAGTAATTATAGAATACTGCGGTCGCAATAAAATAAAGTGACAAAAAAAGTGTAATTGTCTCTACAATAGTTATGCATTATCACAAAGTGACAGGCTAATCTATCCAATATGTATTCCACAGTGTCAGACGAATAAGTTGCCCAATAGTACCTACAGAGTAACCCAGTTTACTTATTTTTGAGATTGAGAGAATTGGTTTTAGAATTTGCTGCATTGTTGTGGAAGTTAAAATCTTCATCCTTTCAGATTAACGCAACCTTCCTTATTTTTAAGGTAGACATATTGAAATCTATACTTCAAATATTTCAGTTATTCTTTATTTTAAGAAATTAATAACAAAAAGCAGTCGTATAGAAATTTTTCCTTGAATCCAGTGGCGTAATTTATTTCACAATCGCCCCAACCGTTTTTGAGTTGTGAAGAAAATATTATGTTTCTCAAGAAGATCTGGTATATTATTTTTTGTTCATTTTGTCAAATGTCGTATTTCTAAAAATATATAACTTCATATATTTATTTTGAAACCAAGGTAAAATATTTTCTTTTAATGATACCAATTTGCTCAACAACATTATGAACAAACAGCAACATTTATATAACAAATCAAAATTACTGATATGGAACAATATCAACAACAAAATGAATAATTTTCCAAAAGAATAGAAAAAAAAGAACATTAATACATATCTATTCGTTATTCCATCAATAGCATTCAAAATAATTATTGGTATTCTGCCATGAAAAGCAAGATTGACTGGAAGTGTCGCTGCAGATGCAAGGTTTCGTCAAAATTCTCTTATAAGGTTTTGGTATTGACTAGGGATAACATCTTTTTGATGGGGTGCATTCTTAGAAATTAATGTTGATCCTCTGCACGTCAATTTTTTGTGTTTGACAATCAAAATTTTTGAAGTTGAAAAAAAAATTCCGAAAAAATTAAAATAATTTTTTGGATTTTTTGTAAACACTATCGTTAACATAAGTATTTGCGGCTCATCATCGCCGGAATGCAAATGTTGCTCATTTTTATACGTCGAAAGAATTTTTTTTTAATTCTGTGGCACTGCTTTTGATAGGTAGTCCAAATGACACCAATATTGTTTTACAAGATTATGACGCCAGTGCATCTATAATCTAAATTATCAAGCATTAGATGAAAGAAAATTTATTTTCTCAATCTCGTTGGCCTATATTGTTTTAGAATGCAGTTGATAATCTAAATTTCCAAAAAAAGCAATTAAATTTCTTTTCTCTATTTCCTTGGAATAATATTTTCCCAGAGTTTCTCATACATATTCTCAGCGAAATTTCTTTATGAACGAGAAAATATATGTGAAAAAGGTTGCCTTCCCCCAGGATAATATATACCTAATATATGAACGTTTTATCCTTATGCTTATACGTTGCCAATTAAAATCTAATTCCGATGCTACTCGAGAATTCTCTTTATATAAATATAGTGTGTATAACTGAGTGATATTTCTCATAATTTTCGTTGGCTGCTGTGTCAATGAAAAAATAATTCAGTCGAATAACAACGTATGATTGTCAAATAAATAAAATATTTACCATTTTGAATGTCACTACAAATGTTACAAAAACACATTTTGATGATTATAAAACAACCACCCCTCTGGATATTATAAAAAATTTTCTATATGACCTCTTTCATAAATGAAAGATAACCGAAATACGTTGGGAGACTTCAAAGTGACAATTTAATCCTTCACCTCAAAAAGCAAATTTTTTTGTTAGAAAAAGAAATTTTAAGAAAAATAAGATACATATCTCATAATCTACAATTGCAGTTCATTTGTGTTCATGAAACGTTGAATTAATCCAATGCTTAATAATTTTAGGACTAATAGGTACATACAATTCTGCAGATTTTATATAAAATTCATATCTTTCGTTCATGAAATAAGCTGTCTAATTCGAGTTGAATTAATCCGATGTTTTATAATTTTAGGACAATTAGGTACCTAAATTCTGCATATTTTATATAAAATGTATGTTTTTCTGTTTATGGATTTCATGACAGTACCTTCCTACTTAATATTGAAGAAAATTTGTTGAAATTCTCTTTCGGGGATAGCGTGATTCCAACAGAATTACTAAGTATATATATATATTAATGGATGGTTATATATCTTATTTTCACTACTTTCTCGATCACAATATGTGATCACATGTTGTTAAACTATGTATATCACCAATCTTCACTTAAAATCAGTTTACATGAAAACAATTAGGTAAGTTTACTATACAATGGGTTTATATGATTTCAGTTTTGTAATTTCAAGTTGTTTATATAATCAATCAATATGTACTAAATCTAAATGTTCGTAAAGTCGATATTATTACTTATATGTATTAAATTTGATGGATACAAATATCTTTTTTAAGCAATTCATAGTAATAAATTAATACCAACCAACTGCCTCTCGAAATAATTTTCGACAACTTCAATTAACAGTTTCTCTGATAGTCTGTAGAACGTTCATTCAGTATTTAAAGAGAAATTATGTATAAAATGACAGCTATGGGATATTATCCTCATAACAAAATGAGATGTTTCCAGCTGAGTTGAGAATTGCACCAACTGTAACTCTTTCGCAAACCGTACTTTTTTCAGATCCTGTACTCTGAAAGTACCCATTTGTATAATATTATACTTATTTGTATTTCTAAAACATTTTTTTAGACTATTTTATTCAAATTTTATTAATTAAATATTTAAAATTATTTAGTTTGAGAACACCAACAATTTCGTACTTTTTGTTCAAGTGACGTGAGGGTTCAACCTTGACCATCATTTACATTCTGACCGGTTTTACCTCGCCAGCAATTCAGTTATGAGCCTACCGGTGCGACACTTGGTGGTCTCAATTTTGATACGTGCTGCATTGTCTTGTCCAAAGATGGATATCACTCCGAGGAAGCGTTCCAAATTATCGCGCTCAATGAACACACACCAACGACTATAAGAGATATAGCTGTTGTTGTGTGGGAAAGTCCAGCGTTTCGAGAATTTTAAAAACATTTGAAGAAAAAGGCTCATCGTCTCCAAAAAGAAAAGAAAACTGTGGCCGCAAACGCAAAACTACTCTAAGAACAGACAAATTGTTGATAAGAAATAGCAAAATTAATCCGAGAAAGACAATCACTGATTTTCGAAGGGATTTAATGGTTTCTGGTGTTGAGCTGAGCACTTCAATTGTGCGAAAACGAGTGCTGGCGGTTGGCCGTAAGGCAATAAGACCAAGAAGGAAGCAACTGCTTACCCAGAAAATGATGAGGAAACGTTTGGCATGGGTCAAAAAGTACCGTGAGTGGACTGTGGACGACTGGAAGAAGGTGGTTTTTAGTGATTACATTTGACACATTTGTTTGTTCAAGGGTGCAAATCAAGTGTTAGACGAAGTGATGGGCAAACTTTGCGGCCTGATCACATCCAGCAAACAGTAATAAAACATCCTTCGAAACAAATATTTTGGGGTTTTTTCACAAACAATGGCACTGGGCGATTAGCTCCTATAACAGGGATGATGAATTCAGTGAAATATATCGAAATATTGTGCACCAGGATTGTCCCATTCATGGAGACATTTGGAACATTTCACCACGACCTGGCTCCCTGCCACAATTCCAAACAAGTGGCGGCCTTTATGCGTGAGAATGAAATAAAAGTACTCGATTGGCCGAGGAATTCACCTTATCTCAATCCCATTGAGAATTTATGGAATATTTTAAAGAAACGACTAGCAAAAATGGATTGCACTACAAAAGAAAAAATCATTATAAGTCCAAGTGCAATATTATAAGATTATAAGTGCAATTCAGGTGTGGTTTTATGATGACGAATTGAAAAAAATCTGCGCTACGCTAGTGGAATCGATGTCTAGATGAGTTCAAGAAGTTATTTCTGCGAAAGGAGGACATACTTCATATTAATATGAAGAATTTACGCTATTTTATATGTATTTACTTCATTAAAAGGTAAGATTTTACGAAAACATTGTTTTTTTTCCTTTGTCCCAATTAATTCGAACAGCATAGTATTATAGTTTCATTTTGATTTTATTCAAATAATATCAGATCTTATTATTTATTTAAAACCAAAATGAAAATTATATTAGTAATATAATTTTTAGATTATTAATTAAAATATGAGCGATAACAAAAGAAGAAAAATTGTATAAACGAAAATTAAAAAAAAAATTCAGTTCATTGTAGTAAACAATCGAAATGATGACTCCTATGTTAAATGCACAATCTGCAATAAGGAATTTTCAATTGCAATTTATGGACGTAGTGCAATAACGTCACACATTGAAACTAAAGTACATAAAACAAATGACACAGCAGCGTCAACATCCAAACTGACAAAAATTTTTAAAGGGAATACTTTTGGAACTAATGAAACTATTAAAAAAAATTTTGAAAAATTTCTTGTGCGTGAACAAAATGTGAGTCTATAGTAACCAACGTATTTAATGAATAGACGATCTGATTTTCGACAAATTAAGACTTTAAATTTGGAATAAATACAAGGGGAACATCAGATATTTTAGTCTGATTTTCCAGTCTGATTACTTATTTCGAGTTATAACAGAGAATTTGAAAAAGAAAATTTTGGAGCTCTTGGCTCAAAATGCCATAAATACAGTATCAAGTTCAATGTCTATAGATGAGGAAGTAATTAATATATATTTATATTTCAATCGGTTTACAGTACGGGTAGGAAGTTTGAAAGGATTTTGTGAAGAGGCTGGTATTCAATAGAAAAAACTGCTTGGTTATTCCAAAGTCAGATAGCTTGCTTTAACTCCAGCATTAGAACGCGTTTTGCAGTTATATGATCCACTACGTTCATAATTTTTAAGCCTTTACAAATGTCCTACAATTTTGAAGAAATTCTTTCAAAACGATGTCAGAAGCTATGCTTTATTTTACAGGCTTTTTCTTCATAAAATTACTTTACAAATTGAAGGAGATAAAATTTTAGCAGCAGAAGTTTGTATAATATTAAATCTTGATTCATATATGTACATAAAATCTTGATTTTATATGCAATGTAAATCAAGATTTAATGATGGATTGTTTCCACTAATTCTAAAGAATAAACTGACCGTTTTGGAAGATTCCAATCCCGGAATAAAAATGAATTTTTAAAAGAAGTTAAATTTTTTTATAAAATTTGCTATGAATATATCAAAGAATGGATAGTGAACTTTAGAGCATTAAATTGTTTCAAATGGATCCTTCTAAATAGTAAAATTGAATGGAAATAAGTTTCTTCAGCAGTCGAATTTGTAATTGGGGAAGTAAAAGATATTGTTATTAATGACAATTTTCTCTTTGAAGAAATTCGAAGAATTAATTTACATTTAAATGAAGAAAAATTGATGAAATGGAGCGATGAGAAAATGAACTTGACAAAAGATGTGTAGGAAGATTTCGGCATTTTAGAGTAGAACATATCCCACAGGAAAATTTGAGTGTTAATAAAAATTTCCTTATGTTGTCCAGACACTATTGCTGCCGTTGAAAGGCTTTTTACTAGGTAATGAAAACATTAGCTGTCGTCTTAACAGTTAAATTCAATATGCAAAATGAAAGTTGTTCGGATGTGGCTACATTATTAGACAAACATCCTCATTTAGCAAAAAAAATCCTCTCCGAAGAAAAATATGTTTTTGAAAGAAAGTAAAGCGCTTATCGATTTTCTTTCACCTATGAAATACTTGCAAAGTATACTCTTTTTCAACAAAAAATAGTTGGTCACCTTATTGTAATACAAATTTAATCATCTTTGATTTGACGTAGGTACCTATCCGTATTTTAGTTTGATGAAACATATATTTTGGAATTATTACTTCAGTTTGTCTTCAACATTTTAAATTATTCTAATTTTGTTTTGCTGATAATGATATATCTGATTGTCATAACCACATCTACTAGTTAGTGCCTTTTACATGTAATAAGTTTTTGTAGAAGTACATTGAACCTACAGATTTACCATATGTGAGCTTACTAAAAAGAGAAAAGAAAACCTTTATTCAAACATTCCTAAATTTTTCTCCTAAATAAGATTTCCTAAATTACTATATTCCTAAATTAGATTTATTCCTAAAGAGTATGAGTTGGTTTCTAGAATTATTCCTCAAATAAAAAGTGAATTTAAATGGGAAATATTAGGGTTAGAAAACAGTCAAATCGGCATCAATGTGATTGTTAACTAACGATCATATTAACTTTCATTACTTTTAATATTACTAAATACATTCATAGGTATAAATAAATCGTATTCAAAATTCAAAACAAATTTATTTCAAGTTTAGAACTTCCTTTTAAGTAACATTAGAACTCTAATACAGAAAACATTACCACATTTTTGTTCGCTATTACTGATAAATTGCTTATATATATATATGAGAAAATTCTAAATATTATTTCACAATAAATTACTTTCAGAATATATTCCTATGTCATTTTAAATATCACATGATAGATGAGACTCAAAAAAAAAGAACATTTTCTAACTGGATATACATAATCAGCGTCAAATATTATGATATTCAGAAAAAAAGTTATGGGTATGTGAGCATATATATATATATATATATATATATATATATATATATATATATATATATATATATATATAATGTGTAGAAATGGAATATAAATATTCTTTAAAACACAAACACCAAATGGAAACTAATAATGGAAAAATCAAAATGATACTAACAAAAGATTGGAACACTGGATTAATAGTATCAATCATAAAAATTCAGGACATAAACAAATTCTGCACATTTATTTATGACAGAGTTAGTGACTTGATCTATTATAGTTTGATAGTATAATTTTCATATTCATTATTTGTTTCAATATTACTTCTGAAAAACAATGTACAATTTTCTCGAAACAGAAATTATGGTTGAAAATAGTCACAAACAAAAACATTTGTATTGAAGGATTGAACATTAATAATATATTTATAAGTTCATTAGGAAATAGTTGACTTCGGATTTGCAAAAAATTCAAATTATAAATATCTATATTCTTATTCTACGCTGAAAAATGTTCTAATCGAAAATGCGCTGCATGGAAAATCAATCTTAGGACCCACTTTTTAAGCGATTTTGAAAATGCAAAAAGCGAGTCATAATTTTTTTCTGAAGCACGTTTTAAATTCCTCGAAGACATCCTTAAATTATCAAAGTTATTAAATTGTGTCTGTTTCATAAGTGGACGGAGAGAATTTTTAAATTCCACAATAAGTAATTTAGAAAGATATATACATTATACATACTTAAACTTTTAGCAAAGTGAAAAAAAAACGATCTTTTCAGAAATATGCAACATTTCGTGAATCAATCCCAAATATTCATTACAATAGTTAAAAATAAGACACAGCAGTCCTGTGGCGGACATGTCCTTTGGTAAAAGCACCAATAAATTATTTCCAAATTATTCTTTATGGTATTTTTTTATCTCAAAAATTTCGATTGGTCAATCTTTTAAAATACTGGAATGACGGCTCTGTCTTTGTGTGAAAGATCGTCATCGAGAGTAAGCAATACCATAAACGTGAAGAACATACCAACAGCGCTCAAAAAGTGCCATATATCATGGAAGTCATAAAATCTCAACAGCTTGCACTCCTGATTGTACTGTCGCGATTCGGCAGGTGTTTTCTATAATGCAAGAATATCTGATTAAACAAACTACTGTCCATTATGTTTCCTGAACAACAATACCATTGAATTTAAAAATATCTGCTTATCAGATATAATTTCAAAATGGTATGAAAATAATTACCTACTCACTGAACTACAATAATTAAATTCTAATGTAAATATTTCATATATCTTACAAAGAAATCTATGAAGAAATTTTCTGTCCAAATGATTTTTTAAAACATATGAGTATTTAGAAGTTAAGCGTTGAATGTCTCATATTTGCCAAATGTTAAATAACCATCTTGAAAAAATTACTTCTAATTTAAAAAATTTCAGCAATAGGTTTCTTGTGAGAAATTAGCTCAAATTTTGTTTGAAAATACTCATTTCCATATTTCTAATATTCTCTTTATAATTAGATCTCTATACCATATCTTGTACGACTACAAATAAACCTTGTATTGTGATAAGTAATTCCATAAATATTCATCAAGGTTAGGGACATTCAACATTACAAAAATTCTAGTTTCCTGGTTATGAACACTTTCGCACTTCAATTACTATGCAGAATATTATAATCTTAAGAATTATTTTGTGAGAAAAATAAAGTAGAAAATTCTAAAATTAAGTGATTTGTAGTCAAGAAATGAGGTAAAATCACTAAACATAAAATATTTACTTTTCTGAATATGGAAATACTTTAAAAATTCAAAAATTCATACTTACCGCCCATGAGATGCTTTTGTGCAGAAAGAAATACATCGAAGCCAACGCGCAACTGATAGCACAGAAAAGGAAGAACCATGTAACATATTTTATCTTTTCCCCATGAATCAGCTACAACAAAATTTTCATTATATAAAAAAAATTATATTCTCTCAGATAGATAAATAATAGACTCTTAGTCTTGATAATGAGCTGACTGTTAGAAACATGTTTACTCAACCTAAAAATTTTATTTGATATCAGTCACAACATGAGTGAAGCATTGAGCCAAGAGCTTAGTTTAAATTATTATCACCTCTTTTATTACCTATTTGTTATGCTGTATCATAAACATCAACTGTAAATAACAATAATGTTACTAAAATTACCTTCATTACAATATAAAAAAAGAAATAGAGCAGCGTGTTGGCCATGAAAACAGCCAAGAGGAAGAGAGCAAAATCCTTTTGATGATCATATAGACCCCATCCTGCAAGGGTCCAATTGCATATATTCCCAATAATGAGTAAAACCATTCGAGCTAAAAAAAAAAAGTCAAGTTGATTTAACATGAATCTTAGTACTCTCCATACCTTTGTGCACTGGCTTTAAAACATTCAAAGGTCCAAGTTGTAAATCTGTTCGAATTGACCTGTACACTCGGATAGGAGCACCTCTATCTGTAACACATAAAGTATAGAAAAAGTTGTCCAAGCATTGAATTTGTGTACATACCACACTTCCAACAACCCATGAAGTAGATTTGAAGACTTAGGAGTAGGCATGCTAGAATATAAACTATTGTGAAGAAAATCCAAAAATATACATTGCCATTGAGAATGCCAATCATTCCTATAAAAAAATATATAGTTGATGAAATCGTCGTTACAATATCACGATAAAAGCAAGATAAAATTTCATTGTATTATTTTTTAAGCTCTGTCAGTCAACGCTTAATGTTTTGTAAAAATGATATTAAGCTGTCCATTGATAACATAATATTCTGCTTAGCAATTTAATTCAAAAATTTCATATGAAATATGATATATTGTGTACTATTACTATACAATATTGTGCTAATATGTATTATTGAACATCATGCAATACCAACATATACCGAGATATCAAGTTAACAATGAAGAATTAAACCAATTGCATTATTATGTTACCAGATGTTTTCTAGGAAGTATTCAATAGATATTTACAAGAAGAAATTTGTATAATATGAAATGCTTAACTTTCTTGTCTACTATTACTATACAATATTGTGCTATATGTATTATTCAACATCATGCAATACCAACATATACAGAGATATCAAGTTAACAATGAAGAATTAAACCAATTGCATTATTATGTTACCAGATGTTTTCTAGGAAGTATTCAATAGAAATTTACAAGAAAAAATTTGTATTATATGAAATGTATTGCTTCATTGAAAATAATGTTTTATTTGTATATTTACAACCACATTAAATTTAAGAATGGTTTACGAGTTCAAAACATTTCTCTTTCTTTCTTCTACTAAAAATGGATATATTCATTTAAGAGTTCAGGTTTGAATAACCAATGCCAAAACTCAAACTCATTTGTTGCTGGTTGATAATAGAAGTCCAAATTCCTTGTGAAACTTGTTGGGTTTTCAATTAACTAGTTTTTGTCAAGTTCTATTGGGCACACAAATGATGTGAAATGTTGTTGCTTAAAAACCTCATTAGGTGACGATATAGGCTACCTGCTACTAATACTGCTTAGGTTAGGTTTGTTAATATTTATTAGGCTAGTTGCCACTATTAAATTAATAGCACTTGAATCCATGAATGTGATTTTTGTATTGTTGGTTATTAAAGTGATCAAATGCTGAGTATCAATTGAAAAATACATAACATAGTGTTGATGTTCTAACTCTTAACATTGATAGCCAATACAATCCATAGTCACCAAGTTTTTGCCAAACATCAAATTATAATATGTATAAACTGAGAAATTGTGCTAGAATAAATACACTCATTTAATAGCTTAAATTATTCATCTTCAATTACACGGTGCATTATTAAAAACACAGACACTGTAGAATAATGAACAAATAAATGTGTTTTGAACTATGTACTATATTTTTGAGAATCTGAGAACTAAGCTATACAAAATCACATTTAACATGCCTTCTTTTGTTGAAGTTTTAGAAAAGAAAAAAAAATATATATATATATATATATATATATATATATATATATATATATATATATATATATATATATATATGCAATAATATTCGAACCTAATGCATTTGGGATTACTCATTTTTTTGGAGTACTTATTTTCAAAATTCAAGAAACAAATGTACCTTCGGACTAATTTCACAGTAATTCTAATAAAATTTTTCAATAAGTGCCTTGTTATGTAAACTGTTAATATTGTACTATTTTAGCCCTGAAGAAGAAAATAAACATTTTCGAAAGTTTGGAAAATACTAGAGAGGTAACTTGTTTTCCTGTTCTGGACTGCAATCCCAATTAAACACTGAAAATACCTACATATATAAATAAATATATATATATATATATATATATATATATATATATATATATATATATATATATATATATATATATATATATATATATATATATATATATATATATATATATATATATATATATATATATATAAAACGTAATATTTGTAAGTTATGATTATCAAAAACTAAGTAATATTTTCATTACTTTTTATATTAATAATATGAAATTTAATTATATAATTTATAAAATAATAAAGTATACTTTCTAAATAGTAATAATTATACACCTAATTAGAAAGAAAATATAAATTAATTGTACGCACCCAGTAGAATGGCTAATGCCAGGACTCCAAAAGTTGAATACGCAGTAGCGTTAATATCCGGATGTCTGTTTTGATATAATTTCACCATACAAAGAACCGCCATTACATACATAAAGCTAGAATCTGAAAAAACATAAGTGCTATAATATTAATAACATGAAACAAACACAAAGATATATATACATATATATATATATATATATATATATATATATATATATATATATATATATATATATATATATATATATATATATATATATATATATATATATATATATATATATATATATATAGTAGTAAATAGTGGGGCTCTTAATCGAAATATTTAAAAAAAAATCTCAGGGAGCTGTCTACAAACATTTTGTCAACAAAAAAGAACCTATCACTTTTGGGAGTGAATATTAAGTGGCCTTCGAAAAATATATCGAAGATGTATCAAGAAATCTACTACAAGAATTATAATTCTGTAGTTCTTGTGCTATATTATCGCACTTGTAAATATTCGATATTAAAAGTATGCTATAACTTTCTTTTGATAATTTTTTGACAAATTATTCTAGACAAATTTCAATATACAAATTAATGCTATAAGAACATTATAGCAGAGCTGGCTATATGAAACATGAACAATGTCATGTCTCCATTGAGAAGAATATATCTCAAGTAGAGTATAGTATTAGTAGAAAGTTATAGAATACTTTTAAAATCTATATATTAATAGAGTGAGATTTATCAAGTAACTTTTTGAGTGTAAGGAATAATGGACAAGCTTGTTATTTGTTTATTGCTATATTGCAGACCTCCTGCTAAGAGAGCAATATCTGTAAATTATAATGACTTACATTGCTGGCGAATTAGAGTAAGTTTTTGTTTTTTGGTCAAGAAATTTTTTAGTCGAAAAGATAACACATAATTTTCATTCATCAAACTATTCATGAATTAATTCTTGTATTCTTATATTATATTAACTTAAAATCATATTTGACAACGAAAATTTGAAAACTATGACTTCTGCTATGTTTATAATCTTACCAAATTGGAAATTTGAATGATTTGGACAAATATGGTAACTTCCAGAAAGCACACCTTCCATTATTAAAGCAACTCCCATTGAATAAAAAAGCCCATAATGCTGTGGGATGCCATATTGCTACAAAGTGATTAGTTCAAAATTTTGTTTAATTATTCCTTAAATTATTTACTCTGTCAAAATTGAGATCACTGTGTAAAATCGCTCTTCTATAAGTAATCCACAGAAAGAGTACACCCAAAAGGATATAGCCAATATTCGAAAATACATGGTTGAAATCGCTTATAACGCCTACTGGATGGGCACAGAGAAAATTATAATAACACAAATCCTGTTCGCCCGTCTCATTCAGAACCTAAAAATTGATATCTTTCAAAACTTACATCAAGGAAGATTTAAAATTCTAATCCATGCGAATTTAACAGCGTTCTTTTTTTTCAGTTTCATGAGTGCACAGTTATATAAGACAAAATGAAAATGCCTAATTACCCAGATAAAATTAGTAATTAGACCTTTATGTAAATTGTGTAAAGAAATTATTATTCAAAATGAATTCAATAAAAAACCCTTTATTTTCACAAAATTATATGTTTCTTGACCATAATTGTAAACTCAGCTTAACTTTTGAAAATGGAATAACAAATTTTCTCAAAACAATTTTCAAGAAACAATATAATTATGTGAAACTATGTCAAGTGTTTTTTATTTGATATATTAAACAATTTTAGCAAGAGATCAAAAAAATTTATTCAAATTTATAATTTAAATATAAAACAGATAATAATAATCATAGCAACAAATAGTACAGATAAGGAAAATTTTGCTTGGATTAGATAAAATTAGACCAATAATTAAAAAAAACTAATATCAATTTGGCAGTTATAAAAATAATTTTAATGCATCTGAATTAATATAAATTCATCAAACCAGATAAAAAAAGAATACAGATAAAAAAATATTCAATAATATAAAACATTGTACTTAATGACCAAAACAATCTTTTGTTTATATATGGATATACATATAGATATACTTAAGAAATAAAAAATTTATAGTTGGTATTTTCTTTTACATGAAAGTTGAACCTCCTTGTTATCTCTGTTAAATATTAAACTTGCATATAAAAAATATTAGAATTGAAATTCATTGATTGCAAAAACCAACTCTGATATAAATCAGACATTAATTAAAAACAATAAGGAAATTATTCTAAGAATACTTACCGACTTGAGATATAGCACTACAATAGGTTCAAATATTTTTTTATGCAAATGTAATTATTACAGTTTTTTTTTCTAAAACAATTGAATTTCGGGTCTTGATTCTATACAAGTTACATATAGCGATTTAAATATCAACATACAAAACTCATAATTCTGCACATAAATCCGAGGAAAATACTGAGTAATTGATTAAACTTCGGAAATGAAAATTCTAATTTCGAAAATGAAATTTTGATACTTCAAATACATATTATAGAATTACTGCCTGAATTCAAATTTCAAGAAATATTTTAGAAATTAATAGATGCCATATCTCAGTAACTGATATCAATATTTGTTAAGATCAATATTTACATAAGAGAATCTAACTTGAAACCAATGGCATAATATTGAAATTATAATACCAGTGATCTATAGGAAATTTACTCTCTTCTATTGCTATCTACTTTTTAAGCGATCAAAATGTGTACGTTCAAAATACTAGTTCTTCACTGGCACCTATAGCAACAAACATAAATTTCTTAATATCTATATTTTGATGGGAAATTCGATTATTTTCGGTTAATCCACCTTAATAAAATTTTCAGTCACTTGCATATTTTAATAGGTGTTAAATGACCACAATTTGAAAAATTTTCCTTTTCAGAGTTCTGGATTTCACACCACTATATTTTGGTTAATAATTACAGAATAAAATGCCTGGTATTATTGACAAGTATAAGTGGGGCAAGCTGAATGAACCTAATTGATCTTAAATAATTCATCAACTTAAACGAGGAATGATGTATAAATAAAGATATAAATATTACTCAGCAAATTGAATATTTTACAAGTGAACTTCTAAAAAATGTGTTTTGAATTTCTATAATGTAATACATTGAAGAAGACCAAATATCTATATTTTCTGATTTAATGAAAAATTCAAGTGTAATATTTTATGAAATAAAGTGGATTGAATGTTCGCTGATCTCTTGGCGAAACATTGTTTAATATATTAAGTAAAAACACTCGGCTTGGTTTCACAAAATTTATAATTAATACTTGACAATTGTTTCGGGGTGTTACCCCATTTTCAAAAGTTCAACAGGCTTTCTCTCAGTTTAACTGTTGAAAATTGGGTAACTTCCCTAAACAATTGTCAATTATTTATTATAAATTTTGTGAAACCAAGCCAAGTGTTTTTATTTAATATATTTTGTGGAATTTCAATATAATTTCAGTTGTATAATGCAAGAAAATTTATTTAAAAACTTCAGTATGGTAATTCTTTATCTTACCCTTTGGTATGTGATGACCAGTTGCACTACTGGCAGGCCATAAAATAGAGCAATTGTCAAAACATTATACAGATACAAGTATGACTTTCTCTTCAAAATTCTTGGATCCTTTTTGGCTAGGTCTGATAGATACAATTCTGATTTATGAAGCCTGTTTTGCTTGTCTATGGATTCTTCTGATATAGTATCATATTCTGTTTCATTGAATGAAGCATTGTCATCTACCTCTTCACCTTGAATATTTTTAAAGAAGTTTAAAGAAAATATTCATTGCTAAAATGAAAAATTTGGACAAAAATTTTATAGCTTTTAGATCTGCATATTTTCTGTAGAAAAATTTTAAAATTAAAGTGACAGAAAGACAGTAACTCTTTAAAATAGTTTCTGAAGATGATGTAATATTAGAAATGTTAATAGGAAATGACTCACCAGGTCCAGAGGGTGTAGTTGGAACAGATTCTGGATTGAATTCTAGAGCATACTGCATATTTCTTGGAATGAAATCTTTGAAAGAACAATATGTAAAGCCTAAACCAAACAAAAGATAAAATAAACCTATTCCAGACAGTGTTGCAATCACAGCATTTATGTAGTCGTTGTATGAAATACTAGGTTTGATTCTGAATACAATGTTTTTTACACGATCAGGTTCTACCATCCCTATTTTTCCTGTGCAATCAGTATCATCAGCTTTAGCGACGAAAACAACATAAAACCCAGAAGGAAATTTGAATTTCTGAAAAAAGAGTTATATTTTTAATTTTAATTATTCAATAATTTTATTACGACAGAAAAGGAGAAATTTCATAACATTTGGAAGAAATATAAGAGTTTTATGGATAATAATAACTTTTCGAGACTTTGGAAAAAAAAACTTCCAAGGACCCTGGCCAGGGTGGTATACCACCAATATTTTTAAAAAACTGCATTTCGGCCATCCTCACACTACTCCATATGAACTTCAATAAATGTTTAATTGAGGGAAGTTCCCCCCAAGATGGAAGGTTGCACAGATTGTTTCGGTGAACAAGTCAGTTTCAGTAGAATTAATTGATTTGTGTTGTAAATCAAAATTTAGGAAAAGTTTCTAAATTTAGGAACATGTATACAAAATTTCTATAAGATATACATATTAGATACACTTTAGTTTATAGGTAATTAGCATTTGTAATATGTGCTCCTCATAAAAACCCATACAAATAAATTTTTATGGGTTCTTGTCAAAAAAAATGTTTACAGTGTCAATGTTCCTTCATTATATAATAAATATAATTCATTAACTAACAAATATATAAATCTTTTTTCATATAAAATGCCTTAACAATAAAAGGAGTCTTAAAAACTTTTAGGAACAGATATATTATTATCTTATCAAATCAGATGAAAAATCTTGATAATTAGTTGAGCACCTAAAACATGTATTGAGTAAATTAATCTTTAGTGGATTTAATTCAAGTTTTTAAATTATTCCAATATACTTTTGAGTACCATTTATACTAATAATATTACAATATAACATTATATTGAATTGTAATTTTCAATGAAATCTATAAGTTTATCTGTGAATTATTGTTTGTTTAAAACACTATTATATATATTTAGACTCTGATACCAGCAAATGTTGCTGTTTAAGGGTCAGGAATAAATAAAAAAGAATAAATAAATTGATGTTGGTTGTTCTGAGCTATTTGGCTAGTTTCTATACTGTGATGTTGGTACTGGGCAATTAGGGAGGTTCCTTTAAAATTTTTACTGAATAATAAAGTTACTATGAATCAGAATTTGCATATATCAAATAATATAACTCTTTTCAATAAATTTCTTGAACTTATAATTTTCATTAATCAATTGGGCTGATACTTGATGAAATTCTAAATACATAATTCAAATAAAACTAAGTAATTTCTTATTTTCACTATAATTTAGTTCAAACATAACAATATTGTTTCGCCAACACTGTGGCTTCATCAGATGTAGATGACAAACTGAGTTTATAAATTGATAAACAGTTTATCATCTACATCTAACAAAGCCACTGTGTTGGCAAAACAATATTGTTATGTTTTAAAATAATTAAAGTGAAAATCAGAAAACCACTTACTTTTATTTATATTATAATTTTCACTAAATGTTTCATTTCAACAGAACTTGTACATTTTCTATCTTAAAAATATTTCAGTAAAATATTTCAAGATATAATTCCTCTAGTGTTTTATTGTGAATATTCTAAAATGTGTGTGGCTATACTTACAGGAATTGTGATTCCCCCTCTAGTATTGACAGTTTCATAGAATCCTCTATATGTAATATCTTGATTCAAATCCAAGACAGGACACTGAAATTGAATTCTGTTTTAGACAAAATGAAGCAAATCATTGAAAGTTTTGAATACTTGAATCAAAATAAAATTTTTTATTCAATGGATTTTATTTTCTTTCTGCAACTGTGATGTTTATATCATAAAAATGAATTTATATTCATAATAAATACGCAATAAATTTTTCAGGTAAATTTTTTTTCATGGCAATCCAGAAGCAATTGCTATAAATCTGTTTCAAAAACAATTTACATAAATAATTACTCACACTAGCATTTTGAATACTGACAGTCATACAAACTTGATCTGTTGATTCTACTTCCAAAATTACTGTGTGGTAGTTTGATTCTTCTTCTGATCTTGTTATATTAACGGAAAAATTGTAGAAAAAATATCTGAAAAATTTCAAAATCATGGCAAATACAGAATCTAATATCAAGACGCCAACAGAATTAATTTAATTTCATCAATATCATAAATATATAAGCAAATATGAAAACAAAAGAATTATAAGAAAATTTGGTTGAGCACAGTTAGTGAATTTGTATATGTATTTGATTGTTCAATAATAAATTGATTTTTTGCTCAATGTAATACACATATCAAATTTTATTTTCATCTATGTTTGAAAGTAGATACAAACAGATGAAATATTTTTTACCTTGGCTCACTTGGCGTTATTGTAAATTCATAATCTTTGGAAAGCTCAATATAAAATTCTCTTTGGTATTCAACATTAATACTGAATGACACATTTTTCTCTGATGCTGTAGATACAGCAACTATGGGAACATATTCTTTTTCTTGTTGGGTAACTGAAATCCAATTAATGTTTAAAGTAAAAAAACATTATGAATTAACTCTTACCAGAAGAACTTTCTAAGATATTTTTGCATAAGGTTCTACTAGTTTTTTGATATAACTTAATTCCTGAATCACTTTCCACTTGTAAAGGGATTTGCCAAGACAAAAGTTGATCAGGTTGCCTAGTAACTACCATGAGTGGCTCTTTGATGCTAGCTGTCACATTGTCAATGGTCACTCTTGATGGAAAATTATGCTAAAATTGAAATTTTACACTTCAAAATATTTCAAATGTATGAATAAAAATTTAAATACTATATGTTTTCAAGAATAATAAGTGTTAATTGCAATAAGACAACTTTATTATCTTACATAGGCAGATGAAAATTGAAGAATGTATTCTACTGTCCTATTCACTTCATAAGCATAATTTTCATTATAATTCAATTTTTTAATAACAACATCAAGACAAGAACAAAAACTTATCACAAAAACTAATGTATATAGTTTCAATTTCATTGTTCTCAACTATAGTAGTATATTTATGACAAATGTGTTGATAAAATCTGTAAAATAAATAAAACTTAAGAATTAGTCATTAGTTTTCATTTGTGAAGTAATATTTCGGAAAACAAATAAAACTGTGGTTAGATTCATCGCTTTTACTTTTGACACTTGACTTCTTGACAGATAACTTTGTGATGTTTGTTAATCTTCTTCGTTCTTTTACATGTGCCAGGCAACCAAGGCCATCTACACAATGTTTGTTAATCATTCCTCGTTATTAAGGTTGCCAACTTCGGCAAGCAAAAATAGTACATCAGAGCTAAAGAAACAGCATAAAATATTGAAAATCTAAATTCAGAATATTAAATCCCTAAATCAACTGTTCAACTGTTATCGAGATCAAGAATATTTTCTTCATATTCGCATAAGCAGGTTAACACATGTCTGATCCTTATCCATATGTATAAAGAATGGAAATTTTATTCATATGCTCTACTCTAGCGTAGCTTTTTTTACTATCTGTGCTATTCTAGCGCAAATACATACAATTATATACAATTGTACATTGGTCTTCAGTAGCCAGTAAGTATGTAACCAATTAGACAGTCATTCAAGTGGCCAGGTGGATTATCAGAGGTCCACGGGATACTCGACGGAGGTCTACTTTGGGCGTAACAAAAAATGGCGTCCACAATCGTTAGCGAGGGCCCATGAAAATTAATTTGCTTTCGATAGTGAAGAACTAAAATATTGGCTTGACTTTTCCTACGAATATAGTCAGATAATAAGATTTCAACGCTTGTTTAGATGCGCAATTATTACTTGTGACTATATGTTTAATATGACTTGTGGTATATGTTCTTCTTCCATGAACTTGTTTCATCTATATAAATGAAAATCTCAAAGTAGTAGAAAGTAAGTAACTGCTTGCCTATTTGTTATACGCATATAGTTTTATTTCATATATTATTTATTTTACAATTTATTTTAAACAAAAAATCGAAATCGAATGGAAGGAAATGTCTTTCAACCTCCATGCTATCTGAGATAGGATTTATCTCTAATATATTATTTTATGGAAATATGTAAGTACGTTCAGTACCTATTAAATTTTTACTACGTACCTATTACACGCAAGCATTACAAATACATTACTTATTACAATATAAATTTTATATATTAATATATGTAATTAGTATATGTATAATTTTGAATTTATTTTCGTACTTCTATAAAAAAAAAACAGAAAGCTGGCAAAGATTGAACTTGGAGTTTTGATATTAAAATATGTATTGTTTAAAAGTTTCTATAGAATTTACAGAAATATATTAAAATATAATAAATAAATATAATAAACATGTCTGAATCTAAGAAGTGTCGTCAGTACAGTGTTGAATTTTTCAAATTTCATTTTCTTCCATCAAAGGCAGGCAAAAATTATCCACATGCCTATTATGAAACAAAATTTAACAATGACTCTATATATTACATCAAACCTGGAAGATCATTTAAGATGGTGCCACTCTGATAAAATAGGTATAAATTTTAAATATTTCTAAACATTGAAGGAAAAATATGAAAATAGACCCGTGTAAGTGTGTTCGCTTCAACGTCAGAAAGCATCGGTAATGGCTTGCGGGCATCTTACAATATCTCATTACCTATAGCAAAATCTGGAAAAACACACACCAATAGAAAACAGTTAATTTAACCTGCTTTAAAGAGGTTTCAAAAACTGTTGTGCACAAATCTTCATTTGCATACTCAAAAGAATTTCTTTGGGTAACATTGTACAAAGACGTATTAATGAAATGAGCTCTGACGTTGAATGTTTCTTGTGTAATTATCTGTTCGATTTGTTATGGGCGAACAAATTCATGAAGAGCTACTATTCGCGAGGACTTTGAAGACTGACACTAAAGGTAAATCAATATTTAATGTCCTGAGTAATTTTTTTCAAGAAAAAATCGATTCCATTCACAAACCTTATTTCGGTGGCAACAGATGGAACTCCTGCCATGGTCAGGCAATACCGTGGGTTTATAATCTTAATTTATTACTCCATCTCAAAAGAATTATACCAGAGGTAACTGCAATTCATTGTGTTATTCACCGACAACATCTTGTAGCGAAAAATTTTAGTGAAAGATTGCACCAATCGCTTCAATTTGTTATTAATGAAGTTAACAAATTAACAAAATAAGAAGCAATGCATTCAATACTTTCAATACATTCAATATTTGAACAATTGTGCGATGAAAATGATGAAGACTTCCAACGATTTCTGTTACTTACCGAAGTACGCTGGTTGTCGAAAGGTGCATGTTTATCACGATTTTATTCACTTTTTGACGCAGTTTTAGAGTTTCTGGAAACTCGAGTTTTCAAACTTGTCGCAGCTAGAATGCCTTGATGAAGACATTCAGACATACGTTCAACATTTGATTGCCATGCATGATGATTTCAAAATCAGATTTGAAGATATTCTTTCAATGGAAATACCACTACGGATCATGAATCCATTTGAGGAAAGGGAAGTGGAGAATGTGATATTACAACAGGAGCTAGTCGAACTTAGCACTAATTAGGAGATGAAAGTGACATTTAAAATACCAGAAAAATATCCTGGAGTGTGGAGAATTGTGCCAAAGCTTCTGATAGCATTTCCTTCGTCATATCTTTGCGAAAAACGTTTCACTGCCGTTACAAACTCATTAACAAAAGAGAGGAGCAGATTGAATGTCACAGAACGAGGAGATTTGGGATTATTCCTTACAAAACTCAAGCCAAATATGGATAATTTGCTTCCATTCATCAAGTACGTCCCTCTCATTACAATTATAAGTTTCGTTATGTATGTT
This sequence comes from Henosepilachna vigintioctopunctata, assembly GCA_030704895.1. Taxonomy (NCBI): domain Eukaryota; kingdom Metazoa; phylum Arthropoda; class Insecta; order Coleoptera; family Coccinellidae; genus Henosepilachna; species Henosepilachna vigintioctopunctata. Next base: position 2,245,005 of record JARQZJ010000035.1, on the reverse strand, counting down.
TAATTTTGATTATATTACGATTGTTATAACAATAATCATTAACAAAATATTGAATAATAAAATAATATTACAACGTTGAGTCGGCATGTTTCTTCGAGCGGCCAGCTCATCATAAAGACTAGTCGACTATGTTGACTCCACCTTGTAATATTGTTTTATTATTCAATATATTTGTGAAACATTAAGCCAATAGTTTGATTCAAATTTTGATTTAATAATGTTTCACCAAGATGTAAGCGAGAATTCAATATAAGTTGATAATAATTAATAGTGATTAATAAAATTTGTGAGTATTGATTGGTTCTTGTGCTGTGAGTTACTGAAGATTTCAAAAAAGTAAAGTTAGATAATCACTTTTCCGTTTGGACAATTTTGCTTTTTTGACAGTCAATCACAGTACAATCAATTGAAATTTAATTGAAAATTTGTTTAGTCGATTTTATTATCAAATACTTAATTTGATGATAAATTAACCCTATCAAGTAATGAATCCTAACCTTTTTTTAACTGTTAATTAGTTGTCGTTGAAACTCAGCCACATCGCAAGTTTCCATAGATAGATCTATTATTCGTTTTTTTTCGAGATTTAGAAATTGGTACTAATGTAGCTGCAGAGGGTCCATCGAACCCAGCAAAATTCTGAAAGTAGTTTATGAAACAAAACAGTTTTGGGAACCTCTGAATTAAACAATACAATAATGGAAATTGTACTGATCAAATAATTTCGATAAGTTTGCACAAGCCTCATGAACCTAAATCATACAGTTCCCGCTTTGTATCCAATCTTCTTCATTACGTATTGAAACAAAGAATTTCGGTTCAAATTGAAATAAACGTACAAAAGTAGAATAAATATACGGTTTCTAATAGTCATAAAAGTATGCTGGCCGGTATTTATTTCCGTAGACTACAGAAAAATGAATAACGAAAAAAATTTTTTCTTTTTAATTATTTCGAATTATGAAATTTACTCCATACTTAATACGATATAATAAAGAATAATGAACGTGTGACAAACACTTGAAATGACACAAAATAAAATCAAATAACAACAACTTAGAATCACTGAAATAAGAAGTAATATAATAATAATAACAATAATAATACTAACTCGACTTTATTCACTCACATACATGATAATTACAAATTTACAAACTTGTGAGTAAGCAAAGAATGGCTTTGAAGGCGAAGTTTAGCCATGGCTATTCTTCCACTTAACCTTCAAAGCATTGCTCGTCGATAATGGTTTTCTTATAACTAAAAAATAACTATAACAAAAAAAAGGTAAAAATATAACAAAAAGCCATATTCATTCACCAATTCATATGTGTAGGTATGACTCATCAAACTAAATATTTTATGTTCCTTTTTTTGTGTTCGTCATCTTTGAACATTACCCATTCATATCATTTATTTATTTAACCGCAAAAACTCATTTACATACACAAACGTCCATGTCTTACCCGGGATTCGAACCCAGATCTCCCTGGTGATGGTCCGTCACTCTCTCACCACTCTACAGAGACGACTACATGTGCCTTAACTTCAACCTTGAAATGAGAAACCACATATTCTTATAATTGTCATCAAGAGCATATAAAGATTAACTGCGACTAACTTAAAATCCCTTTCGAAAAGCAGATATGTACGGTATTCTGGGATATTGAGGACAAACCGTTGTCTCATATGTTATGAAATTCACACCAATAAATTAATTTATTTTTTAAATATTCTGGATGAGAAGTCTGCAGTACTTCACGAATAAACACTAAGTAATGACACCTAACTATATCGACCATCCTCAACCACCTAAATAAACAATATTTCTCTGAAAGATGGTGAAACTTTCTAAGACCGAAAATGAAGCGAACGCAGCTGTTTTGAATTTTTGTATTCTATTTTTTGTTAAATTAATCGATAAAAGGAAAATAGACTACACTACAGTAGCTGAGAATCGAGATGAAAAGCGATTCGCACAATTTTTTACGTAGTTTGAAGTTGAGTCTATATATCTGTTAGCATATAGAGCCCTCATTCTCAAATACGAGTTTTTTAATGAATTTTTAACATGGTGAATAAATTTCATTCGGTCATCAATCATGACCTCCATAACCTTCGCTGTATTCTGACTATACATACAATGACCATCTACATGGTATTATTAATGAGCTTTCTATGAGAAGGCGAACAGAACAAAACTAACGCCATCTTAGACGGATTAATAGTGAGATTATGGTGTTTCAAAAACGGAACGATCGCCTCAAGATCTTTCTGCAGTCTGTCATTCGCTGTTCTAACGATTGCAGCATCAAATTTGTGAGCAATCTATGTGTCATCAGCAAATGAATAAACCTCAGAAAGTGCCACATTATTAGGCAAATATGCAGTATAAAGCAAATAAAGTAGAGGTCCTAAAATGGAACCCTGTGGCACACCAGATTTAATATGAAGAAATCGTGATCTATTCTCAATATAAATACACTGATGTCTACATTGAGATAGCAAATTGTGAAATTGTAATTGAGAAGGAACGTTTACAAATTACGTAAGGCCAATAAGGGATTACCCACATGGGGGGTGGGTAAGGTTGACAATCCCTTGTCAACTCATGAAACCTATCATGAGTTAAGGGGGGGGGTGTTCATCATATTTACGTAAGGTTATTGACTATGTCAAAATGCTATTTTGCTTGCAGACTTTCTGCTATTTTAAATTGTTTTGTATATCATCTCGAATTCGAAGAACAGTGCGTGAAACTCCGAATGAAACTCGATGCTTTCTATATAAGTTATCAGTATTCGGCCGCACTCAAAACAAAACCAAAAGTTGGCCAAATGAACGTCATATACCCATAGAGATATTTACAGATATTACATAGAGACTGTAATATCTCTATGCATATACCACGGTTAAACAAACGCCAAAATCGGTGGGACGTGAAGTTTCTACAGATACGCAATCTACGTATATTAGGTAGTCAGGTGTACTGAAGAAACTTGTAAACCTTTGAGAAGTAATTTACAAGATGTACTTGGTAACGGTTTTTTTCCTCCTCCATGTTATGTGACATACAAGAATGTTTTTTTACAAGCGCAGCTTTTAACTAATAATGAAGAACAGCAAAGATATCTACCGCTGTTTCAAAGATTATCGCTGAACTTGTTAATCGATTACCAGCCATATAAAGAAATGCCGTGTGATTATTACTGTCCATCAGTTAGAGATTAAATAGATAACATAACAGAGTATATACTATTTGTGGAATGTATTTTACATCAAAAAAGTAGTGACTTCACACATGCAATTACTGGGTCATAAAGTGAAATAGCCAAAAAAAGGACAACTGATTCAAAATCAATCTTAAAAACAAAGAAAGAATGAGATCATGTGTATATTTGAGGATTCAAAACTCGATAAACATACGGAATGGGTAGATAATGATGAAGTAGAAGTAATTTCATATGAAGAGCAGCAAGTCGATGGAAAAGTAGATGGATGAATCAAATAGTATCTCTATGTCAGACTGGTTGACAAACCCTTTTGCGACAGATGCTGATTAGTTATTAGCTAAATTAAAAATTTTAATTTTTCACGTTGTATTTTAGATTTTTTAATAAACTACTCAAATAAACTATAATACATACATATGTGAGTTACTTACTTTTCATAAAACGTCACTACGTTAGAACTTTTTGATGTGCATTAAATTGTCTCTCTATTTTTAATAGCCGATTCTTACGTAAGAATCTTACGTGAAGGGTGGTGGATATCTCAGAACCTTGTTTCCTTACATGAGGGAAGGGGGGCAAAAAATATTGAAAAAACAGCCTTACGTAATTTGTAAACGTTCCAAAGCAAAATCTCATATCGTAAATAAATAACACAATATAAATGCATTAATTATATGAATCAATAGTATAATAACATTTAGTACTTGCTGGCATTACAATTTTGCTTTATTGTCATATTGTTGATGAATTACATAATAAGTCAATTTATTTACTTCATTTCTTCTCGCATATTGGATCAGTTTCTTTTGGTTTCTTTCTCTTCAAACGATCTTTATTGGTTTTTTTGTAAGTCAAACCAGTTGGACATTTTTTAGTGTTATCAATATAAGTTTTCTCGCAGTTTTCTGGATATTCAGTACCTTTCTGAAAACATAAAGGATAAAATTATTATAAATGAAAAATAAATGGAAAAAAATGAAGTTTATACAATTTATCCCTTAATTATCATTGAAATAAATCTAGTTATTGTTACATACAAGTACATATTTTGAAAATTATAGTTATTATCGATTTATCTGCTCCGAACAAATTTAGTTTGAAAGAGCAAATCGACATTTGTTGTAGCATGATGAAATAATTGAATTCGAGTATGCATGAAGTAAATGAGAAGAATTGAAGAAAAAACTTGTTTAAACCTTGACAATTGACATTCGAAATGTTTCAAGTGATACAATTTCAATATATTCATATATTCAGAGCAAAAGATTTTAAAAAATTTTCGTTATATAAATTATTGAAAAATTATATATTAAGTATAAAAATTTTTTGGCTCAAGCTGTTTTTTACATGTTCAACAGTTTTTGATATAAATGGCAGAGAGTGCAGTGCTCTAAAGCTCATGTCATAGGAAGAACAACGTTGATTTCCTGTCATTAATAAGAATTTCAAACTAAATTATAATTAAATAATATAACTGAATATAATATGTTAAAATTGGTGCGTAAACTTTCTGTATGAATATTTTTGGCATAGAAAAAAAATAAAGAAATAAATGCATCAGCTTACTAATGGCAGACGAATTATTTCAACCTATTTGTGAATAAACAACATAAAATGCAATTTTCCTTTTAATGTATTACACGTTTTTTTTTAGACATCGGGGTTTCAGATCGAGGTGTATTTTGAATATTCTGTTGGATACTTGTATTCTATTCATTTATCTATTAGTGAGTGATTTATTACTTAAGCATTAATATATAGGTATATATTAAACAGGAAAAAATTTGAGTTTAAGTTTCAAAATCAAGTTTTTAACTCTTATGAAGAATCATGCTGAAGTTAAGTGCATTTCTCCACATTTTTTGTAATATATAAAGCATTAAAAACAAGATATTCACAAAATAGGTCATCTTAGCGAGCTTAAATATCTCATTGAGCACGATAATTTTGACTTCGCGATTACAATATCATGTTCGAATCTGTAGTTTTCCTTTCAATTTGAAATTGTAGACGTTCATTATGAAAACGAGTAAACACAACAAAATAAATCTTGTCCCGCTGGCGCTGATTGAAAATAATTTTCTTACCCCTGGACTGCACAATATTTGTGACAACTTCATCTTGTTGACGCCAAAGTCGCCGAGGTCGTCGCCATTGCGAAAGTTCGTCATCAATTCCGAATTTTGTGTCAAAAATTCTGTCATAACTGTCGGTCGTCTAAGACAATATCCGAATATTTGAATATCATTTGCAACTTCTCTCGACTGGCATTTACTGGTAGATTCGTTCTTTTCTTCTTTGACTTTACTCTTTTCGAAGTGTTCCTTTAGGTAATCCATGGGCTTTCGTAACTTGGCTCCTTTACAAGGTCCAGGTGAAATCTGAGAAAAACATTTATGAAAATAATACGCCTTTTACTCCGTAAAGGAGATGCAAGAAGTGCAAGGGACTTAATTACACATACAATGCTTGATAGTTTAGCAATTCGGTATAAAATATTAAAATTAACAACACTGTTTTTTGGCTTAAGGTTCACTAAATAGGTATATTAAAAACTCTACATGTTTCGGGTCGTTAACCAATTATCAAGAGTATACAATATTACTGTAATATCAGTAATATATTCTATCAGTGATAACTGTAAATAATATCAGTGATATCTGTAATATCAGTAATATTGTATACTCTTGTTAATGGGTTAACGACCCGAAACATATGTAAAGTTTTTAATACATTTAGTGAAACTTAAGCCAAGTGTGTTAATTTTAATTTATTGTTTCTAACATAATGTTTCACCAAGAGATAAGCGAAACCTCCGTGTCATTTATAAAATATTTATTTTTTTTATTCGAGAAAAAATTGAAGCTTAAGATTATTATAATTATTCACTAAATATTTTTTGAACATATTCTGAACGTGGTATTATTAGTGAATTAACCATTTCGGTAAATTCTTATAACTTGTTACAGAAGTAGCAGTTCGATACATCAAAGAAGTGTGTAGACAAAAAAACTTAAATCATTGAAATTTTATCAAAATCACTACAATCTGCGCAACCAAATTCGGAAAGATTTTGATTCTTACTGTAATTTAAATTGAAATATGCACATTTTACTGACAATTAATGGAGCTATTTTAAGCATTTCGCTTAAAACCAACTTTTTTCCCAAATTCGCAAGATTTCTCGAATTTTGAGCCATCGAGATTTTTTTCTGAAAATATTTCTGAGAATTTATTAAAAGCCATAAATATTGTACTTTATCGCACGAATATCAGTATTCCCAATTTCAAGAATAAGTGTTGTTATCGGGTTGCGCCTTTTGCAGTACAATCTGAACTAATATAATTGTAAAATACCTTGTCAATTTGAAAAATACTAACTTTTTTGCATTTGGTCGGATCTTTATCTACTTTATCACAGCCGTTTCCTTTGAAAAGGTTACTGACTATTTGTCCCAGTTTACCGATATCGTAGAAATCCGTTTTCGGCGTGTTTCTTCCGCTTTTATGCATTTGACTTAAATTGGCCTTTTGCGTCCAAGCGTGGGAGTTGCACATGCTGCAGTCTGCAGATAATACTTCTAGATTTCGTGCCAGATTTGATCCAGTGATATTTGAAGCTCTCTAAGTGGACAAAATACAGCAAATATAGTACTGTTGGCTAATATACGAAAATACAGATATTCAAAATAAATAAATTAAATTAATATTAATAATAAAATTAAATGATTTACCTACTCTTAGTAACAACACTGTAAATGAAATTATGATTTTGAATACTATAAATTGCTGCTGTGACAAAATATGTTAATTAACCTTGATAATCTTGGTCAACATATTCAACAATTTGTAACTCCTATCTTTAGTATTTATAAAAATTACTAAATCGTGCTACGATTATTAATTTTTTAAGATATCGTTTTCAAACACCAAACAGACCCCCCAGTAAGAGAAAGCTAAGACGTATTGCATTTTACCATTATTAAGTGATAGTAGTTTTCTTCGTTAACTGGTGGACTCAAATGATTTTTTATACGTAAAAAAACAAACTTACTGCTGTGTGGAATTTCCTGTTAGGTAATTTGATTTTACTTTTGAAGTTAGGGTTCTTTTTTCTTGACCAGGGGCAAATTTCGCATTCACTTAATCTTGGTTTGGGTTCTAAGTAACATTTTTCGCTAAAACTTGGATAGGGCGCTTCTATTTTTGTACATTTAACCTGAAAACAACGGTTAATAGATGCTTCGTATTATGACCTAAACGTATGCCAACAAGTTTCAGGAATAATTCCGATCTAACTTTTTCCAATATAAACATTTATTTCTGCATTTATGCACCCTCTCATTTTTGTCATAAGAATGACAGATTTTACATCTTATTTAGTCCGAAAGACTTATACGAATTACAATATGCAAATTTAAAAAATTATGGATTATTATGCCCTTTTTTATTTTTTTTAAAATGTATGTGGCTAGTTTCCAGGAATAAATTGAATATGGTGTTCTTGCTACTTAGTTCTGAATTATTTAATCAAGAATATTTTTGGAATATGACATGGTGATAAAATTCTTTTTTTATAGGTACAAAAAATATAATAATATTTTATTATATTTATTATTATTATTCTATGTTCCATGCAGAGATTGGAATCTGTAGAAACCTGTACTTGAATTTTCGTCCTGCTATTCACATTTTTTTTTCTAAATGTTGGCATTAATTTGAACAGTATTTTAATGTACTTTTTGATCGTAGAATTTAGATATAGAAGTGAATATTTTTTCTGTGAAAGATTATTTCATGTATGAATAGATAGGCTCAAAACGAACGCTATTTGAGGACTAAATAGAATACGCAGCTATGCTAAAGCCAAAAAAAAGCAAGAAATTTTTTTATATAATCTATTCTAATAAAAATTTAACAAGAATTTATGGCCAGACAAAACGGAGATTATGAGAAAAGACAAAAATAAACTTCAAATTTTCAAAGCATACATACTTCTTGAATCCTTTCTTTACAAATTCCATCGCCTCTGACGGCTGGACAGCCTTTTATCTTGATCTTATCACATTTTTTCGCTACGCAAGATTTTTCTTTGGGGCATTTTTGCTTATCCACGCATACTTCAGATTTTTCGCATTTCTTATCTGAATATAACCGTTGTTGAGTTGCAGATTTAGATATTTGATAGCCGAAACGAAATTCTCCTAAATTTTCCTTGTGGTTATTGGAAAAGCTTGCACCATAGAATCTCTTTTGGGGCTGGTCCCTACTGCAGAAGCCGTCAGAATTGCTGCTCATTTTTGCAGAGATTGGAACTGAGCTGTGGAATTGCTTGGATACTTTCATAATATTGTCTTTGAGCCCGGATGAAAATGTTCCTTTTTCTACTTGAGTTGACATCATTCGAGCCATTTTGTGATCGTCCAACATTTGCCGAGCCTTTTCTTCGTCAGAAATCGTGTAGGGTGAAAATATCGCTTTGATTGGGTCGGGAAAAGGACTAGACGCCATTTTAATAAATTTGATGTAAGAGTTTTGATTCTTTTTCTTTTTTAGTACTTCCAGGATGTTTTGGCTGCAACAAAAATGCATTTCATTTTATATTGAAGAATATCTTATTCAATTTCAATCATTCAGAAAATATGGTGAACCATATTGTTAATTGAGCACAAATTCAATGTTAAGACGATCTCAAAATGGCAGAAAGTACATGAAAACCTAATTTTAATGAGACAAATATGTAATACAACTCAAGAATCATTTGAAATATAAATTAATTTTTTATTTTTGAATTTTTCGAAATCAGCATTCTTGCATTGGCCGCTTGAGTTATCAATGAAAAATCTATTTTGGAAATTCGAAAGATTTATTGCCAGTATGTTAAATCATTTTTCTTTTTTATTGTTTTGGTAGTGGTAATGATTTATAGTTTCTTGAATATCTTCCAATGCATCGGTCCATTGAAACCTTTAACAAAAATTCGTAATCAGTTCTGAATTATTTTCAATGGGAAACCCCAATTGTTGCGTGGAATGAAAAATCTATGTGAATAATCTCAATAATTGATTCCCCATTGGTTATGAAAAAAATTCTCAAATCTTAAATCATCAAAAATACTTCATTCCTTCTTTATTATTTTCGTAACTACGACAAATAGAATTAGAATATTGGATGATAAAATTAAATTGATGTCAATTAAATTTCGGATAATTACTGATAACATTCATTAATTTTTTCTAAGCTACAAATTTTAGGTGAGTTTAGTGAATTATGAAATGGCATACTCTACGTCGCACCAAAACTTGGGTATCATTTGTTATTGTGCAGAATATCATTGCATAAATTTCTTATTTTCTCTAATTTATGTTTAAAGTTGGATTCAATTATAAAAACTTCCATATTTTTTTCTAGTTTTCAAGGCAATAATAAGTCTTGTATTCCTACCTAATAAGTCATTCCGATATTCTTAGACATATATTTTTGACAATTAATAACAAAAAGGTCACCACTGAATTTTTTGAGTAATCGAAATGTACTATATATAATATTCATTTTAGTATATGGCCTTAGTGATGCACGTTTTTTCAATCTTAGTAGCGTAAACGCCTTTATGAAAAACAAATCTTTAATGCCAAATAAAAAATTATACTTTTCATCAGATTTTCCCATGCTGGAACCGAGTGTTCATTAAAATTCACAAAAAATATACTTTATATTTTTTGTACTTTATATATTACTAAATTATACATTAAGTTGTTTGAATTGCCTTTTTATCCAATAACATATTATTACGCTAGATAGGATGACCCTCTCACAGTAGCGTATCCACGGTAGGATTTCCGGGTTACAACTCCCCCTCGAACCTGTGAAAGAAGCCTTAAAATGAGCCCTCTGGGTATTCCAAACCCACCAAAAGTGACATCAAAATTTCTGGTAAAACCCTCCGTTTGAAAATCCCTGCTACGCTAGTGTTATATTGGTGCTCTTTGGAGTAACTTAATTATTTATTTTATTTTAACTAAGACTATTTTAACTAAGTGTATTCAATATTTTTAAGGCCAAATGTAGATGCTATTGTATGCTATTTTTTGATAGCCGACATTACATGGACCACCGCTTTTTTTAAATTTATTTATTTTTATTTTTTATTCATTTCATATTCATGAAGAATAACATTTTTTTAAGCAAAATCAAGAAATCATTAATTTGTTTAAGAAAAATGCAGACAATAAATTAATGCTAGATTCAGTTAGTTTGAGAAATATGAGAAAATATTAGTGTTGTGTTTTTTTCGTAAAAAGTTTATAATTCCTGAAAGTAAATATCGGCATTTATTTATTGTCGCTAGATATTGAATCAAATAAAAGTTTCTTACCTGGCGGAATTATTGAGCGTAATTTCTCGTGCCTTCTTTATCTGTGGCTCCTGAATTGACTGCATGAATTTATGGTCAAAGATCGGAGTCTCGCAATACTTCGGCATCGTTGCAGGTTGTAAGAATTTATTCTCTATACCCCTTTTTTCGGTTTCCTGTTCCGTTTCAAAGGCGTTTGACCAAGAGCGGGGATTGTCCGAGGGGGTTGTTCTCTGATTCGATGCAATCAAAGGTCTCACGACCTTCAATTGGCATTCGTCATTACGACCCCAAGTGGTCTCGCTACATTCTTTTTCTTTTTGACTAGTCGGCATGCTTTCTTCGGGAACTTTGTAGACGGCCATTTGAGGAACATTGTTGGAAAGTAACCTCATACACTGAAACGATTTTACGGATCACGACATTTATAAACTTTTTTGCTCTTATTTAATTGTCACAAGCGAGAAACAGTCATTGTTTGAAAAATGTAGATTTAGTGATAAAACTAAATTTTTTACATGAGTAGGTAATTTGGGAACACTCGAGAAACAATCAGATTTTGCATGATAATATGACCCCCGGCAATCCGGCATACCCTGTATCCCCTGTAGTCCGACATGTAAAATACAAATACATTCCAACACAAAATATAGTGTTGACAAATATCCATTCTACAATGAAATTTTGCTTTTGATATTTTCATGCTTACTAAATTGATCGATTGATATTATGATTTTTATTCATAATTCCCGATAACATATATTACAATGTACACAAATTGCTTTTATTTATACTAAAACGCTAGTTTTCTTTATGTTGTTAAATTAACTAAATCCGACAAATACCTATTCAATATGATTGCAGTTGAGATGGAATCTTATTAATTTGACCTTTAATTAGAGACCTTATACAGTACTCTATAATCCGACAAATCCTGACAATGCCTTGCAAAACGTTTGTCGTATAAGCGGTGGTTCATTTTGGTTTAAAAAAGTGCTGAATTTCAGAAAAAAAAGAGGATCTGCCCTTGTCCCTCCGATATATCACAATGGTTAAAATAATAATATCTTTAAAAAAAATAAACGCATATCTCGTTCTATAAATCCGTCACCGTTTTTGAAATTTTTTCCTCAATTATCATACTTATCTAATTTAAAATGAATCAAGACTGAAGAGTAATAGAAAATACCAGATGAACTTTTCCACAAAAAACATTTTTTTACCTAAACTGAATTCAGTGTAAGATCAAAATCTTACAAGGACAAATAAAAAAAATTAAACCGATGTATATCCATTCCAGAATGAATTTCCAATACTTATACTTGAAAAAAAATTTATTCTATATATTTATAAATAAATGTTACTTACTGATCCAGGAGCCCCCTTATTGAGTGTACTGCAAATTCGTAATGCCATGATTTTTTATATTTTCAAGGAGAATTTCGAAAACTTTAAGATCTAAAATTCATGTCAACTGTAAGATTTTGCATTTTTTTCCACGTTACCTAGCAAAGATATTCAGAAATAGTTGAATTTATCACATGACGAAATCACGCATTATGATTTGCGGAAAAATACATTTGGAATGCTAGAATATTCATTTATTATATTTGGACATGTACACTGTCATAGTGTAGGCCTTGGCTTGCATACTTGGTTTATTTCCAAAAAACATATCGAAATATAAACATTCTTTCATTAGGAGAAACATTTGAAGAATATGACAGAAGTACTCTATAATATTTTTATTATATTATCATACTTTATGACATTGTTCATTTGGTCATTGTGATATTGGGGTTCAAGGTTGTCTTCAACGAATCTGCTTTTGATGATTTTTTAAATTCTATTGCCTATAAATAGTGTTTCTTCAAAAAACCTCCAAACGCTCTGCGAAATGTCATATGACAGAACTGTTTGAATTTACAGTTTCCAAAATTGATATGGTAGAATATTACAAGCAACACCTAAGTGAAGTACGGCTGTGGCACAAGTAGTTCAGTGAAATTAAAACGTTTTATATAATTAAGGAATAATAATAAGATAGTTATTATATTATTATATCATATGTAACATCACATATGAAATGACTTATTTTTATAGAAGTAATTTTTATTGAGAAAATAATGAAAAACTCTATATATATATGAAACATGGGGTTTTCGATGGTAACAATTGGCTATTCTGTTTACCTCACGGACAGATGCACTTTGTCATTTAAAATTTTCGGTAACTACCGTTTGTTATTTTGGCGCCTAGTACGCCTGAAATTTAGGTTATTTGTATTGATAAGTTTATTTTTCCTAAATCCAAATGAATTTCGTTTAGAAATAAGTATTAAAATGGTTATGCACACAAGTCTTAATGCTTGCCTTCAGTTTATTTGATTTTATTAGAATGGCTTACAATAGAATTTATTATGGTTTGAAGTTGAAATTTATAATTTTTATTTTTTTAATATGATTTTATATGATATTTTTATGATTTTAACTTAAAATGTACGTGGAGGATCTGAAAAATGAATTTTATGGATTTCTTGCTGGCAAAGTGAGTTTTTTCAAGAAAGTCGAGTGATTTAGTAAAGTAGTTATTAAAATTTTTAGAGAATTTTTCTCATGGTGCATTATGATATAGACAGTATTTGTTGCTGTAAAATCCTCCAATCATTGCTCCGTCACAATCACATTTTATATAGTTTGGCAGTTATAAGAGGAATTGAAGATTTTAAAACAGCTTTTCGAGAGAACTGTGAAGATGTCAAGTATTTTGTTCTTATCAACTGTGGTGGTAAGTTTTTTAGTGCTCAATGATTCTGAATTGTATAATGTACTATGCATTTCAGGTACTGTTGATATAGTGGAACTTTTAGAACCAGAGGAAGATGTAATATTTTTTGTGTTGGATTCACATAGACCAATTGATCTCTGTAATATATATAGTAATGATCAGATTAGAATTTTATCTCCTCCAGAGGAAGAGGCTGAAGTTCCAAAATTTGATAGTGTATTCAGAGAAGAAGTATGAACTCAAAATTAGAGTATTTAGAAATTTAATAAGTTGTGTTTGGGATTTTAGTCTGATGAGGAAGATGATGTTGAAAGTACATCTGGAGCAGGTAGTGATGATGAATTAGAAGGAAGAGCAGCCAAAAGAAGAAGACTTGGTGAAGAGGAACTTGTAAAACGTAGAGAAAAAAGACTTTGGGAAGATAATAGAAGTAAATTGTTGTTCGAATATTCTCAGTTCACATATTATGCTAAAGCTGTAAGTAAGCTGTAAATCCTGTTCAATTTAACTTAGTCTATAATATTTGATATATCTAAAGTGTTATTAAGAATATAAACAGCATTGGCTATCTACACCCCATTCATGGGGACGGACAGGATTATTTTATTCTTTTTCAGCCTTTTACAAATATTATTTCATTAAAGATCAAATATAAGGGTTTCATACTTGAGAAAATTATATTTTGTATATACATTGTCCCCCAGTCTGCTTGGCACATATTAATTGTTCAATCTTCAGATTCTCACACGCGCTTCAGGACTGGAAATTGAGTAGATGTGTTCAGTTTATTTTCCAAAGTCATAATGACCTGTGAACAGCAACAAAAAATTTTACAATTTATGGGATGTATAAATGTCCAATGAAGATTTGGAACCTTTTTGCAATAATTATTCTTCTGGTGAATATAAAACTGTAGCAAAACCATGTTGCAATGAAAGTATTTTCAATTGACGTATGAGAAAAGAAGACACGAAAAATTTGAGGAACTGCACAAAAAGTGCGCCAAAAATATAGAAATTTTGAATTTTGAGGGCTCGTCTTCTGAATCTTCTATCGCCTTTTTGTTAGTAGAGCTCAGGCTTGAAAAGGTTTACACTGTATCTCAAACAATAGAAGAAGTTTTATTGCAAAATTTGATCATTTATGGTAGTTGGCACTGGCATTCAGATAATGCTATTGATTTTCTTAAATGTTCGTAAGACTTCATCACTTGGATAACATAAAGTTAGTAAATTAAGTTGAGAATATTTTATTGGTAAAAACATGAGAGAAATTTAAAAAATTGAAAATTTATCAATAGTCAGTTGCACTTGGAACTTAAAAAAAATATGCCAAATTAGTTCATGTTAAAATTGAGATGTAAAGTTTTTCTTATTTATTTAATAAAATAAAAGTAATATCCATATCAAAATTGATTATTTAAGGACAGAGTATTTATTTCAAATATTTCCTTTTTTTACTTTGATGAGCAATCTTGCAATAATAAACCATACAAGGCTGTTGTTTATAATGAATTGGGGTTGAAAGAAATTATCTAGAGAATAGATACCAAAAGCTAAATTCTATATAACTTTTATTATCACACGGTATTAAACCTGCATACAAACATGATTCAGTCAGCTTCTGATATCTGGAAAATTTGTAACTTGTCTGAATTTGCTTTACATATTTTTCTAGATTTTTGCTCTGGGAATAGTTTGGTATTCAACAAGGGAAAGTGTTCACTCAGTGGGGAAGTATTCACTCATGATAGATCCAAAAATATTCTCCCTGTTAAAGTTAATGTAAATGACTCTTTTAGAAATTTGTCCTCTGCTAAGATCTTCTTAGCTTTCATTTAAAGTACAATATTCAGGTAAAGAATTTCGTTAATATATTGAACTGATTTAAGGTTTCAAGGTCACTCTTATTTTCATCTTAAGGTTTATTTCTCAAATTTTCAATTTTTCAAAAAAGTTCTAAATTTGTTTTTATGTGTGAAAAATGGAAAATACAAATAAATAAAAATACTTAAAAAATGGACATAGAGGGGATTTATTAAAAGATACCAAACATCCGTTTATGATTTATTCGTATAATAGAAGTTTCAAAATAAAGTCTTAACGTCTAAAAATGAACAGTTTTGCTTTTCCTTTCATGTTCAGTAGAAGTTTCTCTTATTAACCCCCAAATGTATTCCCCCATCATACTTTCGATATACTGGCCTTGGTAACGTCTCTCAAATTCCATTATATCTTGATGAATGCGTTCCCCTTGCTCCTCCGAATAAGCTCCCATATTATTTTCAAATTTATCCAAATGAGAATGTAACATGTGCATCTTTAGAGACATTCTACATCCCATGACGGAAAAGTTTGTGATCATGTCAGTAATCAGCTCGTCATAATTTTCAGCTCTATGGTTTCCAAGAAAACCATGAACTACTGCCTTAAAACTGTTCCAGGCTTTTTTCTCCTCATTGCTCAGTAAGTCCGGGAAAATATCACAATCCATAATTTTTTTATTTGAGGGACCACAAAGATTCCAGCTTTAATTTTCGCCTCTGAAAGCTTTGGAAAAAAACTCTTCAAGTATTTGAAAGCTTCGGACTCATGATTAAGAGCCTTCACAAATTGTTTAATCAGACCCAATTTAATGTGCAATGGTGGCATTAATACAGTTTTAGGATCGACAATTTTTGCCTCCCATTTAATATTGCATTTTTCCACTTCATACACAGTACAGGCCAATGTTTTTGACGGTAGTGAGCGGCATCATTTCTACTATCCCACAAGCCAAGGTAACAGGAGTATTTAGTATACCCCTTGCATTCCGTTCAAAAAACACACCATCTTGAAGTCCCCAATAACTTCTCACTTGTATTTCATATATTTAATTGCAGTTAATAGCATTTTAATACTGTCATAATTTTCTTCAAGATGTATGGAATGTGCCACTGGAATAGAAGGAAATTTGTTGCCATTGTGTAGTTGTACAGCTTTTAGACTTTTTGTTGAGCTGTCAATAAAAAGGCGCCAGTCACTTGTATGAAATGGAATACCAATTTCTCCAAATAAACTTTTCACGCCATGACAAAAACAGAGTCCATCTTCCTTACTAAAGAAACAAGAAAATTCTTCATGACGTTTTCTTTGACGGGATATTCGTACATCAGAATTAAGTAGATTCCATTGTTTTAACCATGATGCTAATAACTCTGCTTTACTTTTTGGTAGATTTAAGTCTCTTATTAAGTCATTGAGATCTTCAGAGTTGATGAGGTGTGGTAGTTTTAGTTCAGATTCAAAAACGAAATCAGAAGGTACAAATACAGATGAACTTCTTGATGGCAAGCTGCCTTGAGAGAGTACTTGATTTTCCAACACAGGCGGATTAGGAACAGGATTTCTCTCTGTATGTGGTATTGGAGCGGATGTCGATGGAAGATCAGGATAAGATGTTTTCTCAGAATTTTTACCTTTGAGTGGCTTCACAATACAAAAATAACAGTCTGTGAGATGATCACTAGGTTCCCTCCAAATTCTGGGCACTGCAAACTTGATTTGTCTTTTTTCACCTCGGTACCAGCCTACAAATAAAACGTAACGTGTTATAACCTAATTAATGTTTTATAAAATAGTAAATACAATAAAAAAAAAATATAAATGTATCTGCAAGAGTTACATGAAACATGTGGAGCCCATTTTTTGTCTTGATTTTTAACAGTTATATTAAAGTAAGCTTGATATGCCTTGCAAATCTTCAGATTTGTACTCAAATCATATTTTTTATCTCTTACTTTAATAAATTCGCCGCAAATATAGCAAAACAAGTCAGCGTTTCGTTCACAACTTCTAGAAGCAATTTTAAATGGCTTATACAGCGTAAAACAAACAAAACACGTTATTCCTGTGCAATATGCAAACACATACTACCGTACACAACGAGAGACTGAAGAAACACTACCCCCTACTCTCTAATCAGTCTAATCTCTCTTCGATAACAATAGCGCGCAAAGACCGACATAAATTAGGTGAGAAAATGAAAAACGCTACAACTTCTCAAAAAGCAAATATTTTCGTGCTGTAATCGCAATTTTTTACATAGATTTGTTTATATAATCAAAATATATTATGTAAAACCTATGCGCAAAAAAAAATATTTTTTTTTGTTGATCGGTGTTATTTAAGTTGAGTAAACTGGGAACCATATGCTTAAGGCTCTATCTTACATTATAAAACTGTCAATATTTTATAATTTAATATTTTAAGTCAAACTTTTCATCTGTATTTTTTGTTGATTTCTGTTTTGTAATTTTTGATAATTTTTTTGTTATTTTTAAGTCTGTTTAATTATTTCTATACCTGAAAAATGATCTCAATTCTATTATTTCCTAAAAGTTCATCTTTTGATCTTCATATGTGTGCTCATCAAAATTTGAGTACACAAGAAGCAATGATCCATTACATTAATAATAAAATGCACAGAGATTTGATTAAAACAGCTGCTTCAATTTCCTTAGTGTAATGAGTCATGCGTCTATTTGCAATAGTTAAGTGAAGAATATTTTACTAAATTAGTAAAACTTAGTAAGCTCATCAAAATTTGAGTACACAAGAAGCAATGATCCTTTACATTAATAATAAAATGCACAGAGATTTGATTAAAACAGCTGCTTGAATTTCCTTAGTGTAATGAGTCATGCATATATTTGCAATAGTTACGTGCAGAATGTTTTACTAAATTACTAAAACTTACTAAGCTCATCAAAATTTGAGTACACAAGAAGCAATGATCCTTTACATTAATAATAAAATGCACAGAGATTTGATTAAAACAGCTGCTTGAATTTCCTTAGTGTAATATAGTCATGCATATATTTGCAGTAGTTAAGTGAAGAATGTTTTACTAAATTACTAAAACTTACTAAATATATTAGTAATGGATATAGGTTTTTAAAATATAATTGGAATATAGTCAATGTCAGTTTTTGAAAAAGGTCAATTTCAAATTTTTAGTTTTTCAATAAGAAGCAACTTAAATTTTCTTTTTTATGTTTAGTAAGACAAATTTCATCAGTTGATTCATGTATGTATATTATTGTTTCTGTAAGCTTTAGTATAGTGAGCTAATGGACTGTGGAGTCATATTAACATATTTAGGCCATAATTGTAATCCTGTGTTAGTATGTAACAAAATTTTTTAAACAAAAACTTTGTTTTGGATTAGAATTCATTCTCTGGTTGATACTAAGGATATATCTGAACTTGCATATCCAGATATCCCTCGGTTGTAATCTCACTGATTGTAATCCTAATCATTTTATTTCTGCAGTTTTTCAATTCTTTCTTTAATATTATTCTCTATAGAAAGTTCAATATTATCTATATGTAGGTATTCAATAGAAAATTTTTTTCAGAGTTCAATTTTTATGTTTGAACTGGCCTGGTCTCTCAACAAAGACGATAAAGATTTGCTCTGGCTTGCGATAGTTGCTTTGACGGAACAGATGTTGTTCGGTAAATTGGAAGACTCTAAATATAACTTTGAAATCGCAAACCTGCAAGCACATGCCACAAGACTTCATAACCGTTCGAATGATTCAGAAGTTAAGGCCTCCCTAAAGATCACGTTTGAGAAAGATCTACGACTGGTTCTTCACAGACAGTGGAGCGTAGACAATAGTCTGAGATACTCAGCATTCACAGCCTGCAGGATGAAATTGTGGTCATTGAAAGGGGACAGAAGAATGCAGCAACTCCTTGCGGAAATGGGGTAAATAATATTAATTCCTTTGACACCCATATATTGATTACTGCAAAGTAATGTAAGTATGAATGGATGATGTTGAATTACTTATCAATTTTTTTGATAAAACAACACTATTTTTTTGTCATTGTAGATATTATATTAACTAAGGTTATTGTTGTGAGTCCTTTATTTCAGTGATGTATTTTGCAATGATTGTCATAGGTGAATTATTGTAAAATTTTGAAAAGGAGTTTATAAAGCCCAATACAAATAACAGCTATCACAAATCATAATTATCAAAAAATATGCATTCATTATGGACATAGTATGGAACAAAATAATTTTCAGTTTAGATCCTATATATGCAATGTCTACATTTTGTAGTTAAACTCTTCATGCTTGTAAATTTGCGTGTTACTCTGAGCATAAGAAGGATAATCAATATGTTATTGTTTTAGATTATATTATTTGCAATCATGTTTTTTTTAGTTATTTGAACTGAAGTTGGTATGGTAATAGGTGAAAAATATTTAAAAGTAAATATTTTCATTGCAAAAATATATACTATGATATATTAGGTACTATTAGGAAAAAATTAAGACATTTTGCATACCATCATGAAGTAATTTTAAATGATATTCATTTTATGGAGCTATCTCCTAAAACACTTATTTTCAGAATGATTCCGCCAAGATCTCAATTGGCAAAATATTTGATTTTACCATTTTGATGGTCTCATTGGAATGAAGGATGTCATAGGACTGCTTTTGGGCTCAATTCCGTTTAATATTATTGATGGTTTTTTAAAAAGTAATTTTTAATATAATAAAACATGTCTTGTGTATATAAATTTCTGTCTATGTCATGAATATTTTTGAAATTATAAAATTGTTTCAATATATTTTTCAATTTGAGATATTCCTTTTGTACATGACTAGTTATCATTATTCTTGCAGGTTGCCTCTTATTCAAAGCAAACAAGCGTTTTCCTCAATGGACTTGGAACTTAAAAAAGAATTTCACGGTTCGATAGAGAAATTGAGCGAGAAGTACAACTTGGAAGATATTGTTTACCCCACTTTTATCTTACAATACAGCTACAGGAACAATTACTCGGCGGCAGATATCGTTTATACACTTTTGGCGGTTTTAGAAACGGCGGTAAATCTCAAAGATATCCTTTGGTATTGTTGATATTTTATTGATCATTTTTCTTATAGCCAAAATCGAAAAACTTAGAAGAATGCTTCAATGATGCGATGGAATGCTTGCCTAGGCCAAAAAAAGAAATATTAACAGTTGGAGTAGGAAGAGCGCAAACTTTGTTCAAGGTTATGTTTAAAATTGTTCAAAGCGCGCTGGAAATGAAACAGATAATCAGCGCAGGTCCATTCGTTTATTATATTATACAGGAGGTAAGCATTATTATTTTAGTTTCATTGTTATATCTTTGCTGCTCCAATGATCTTATTCTCAGTCGTTCACTCTTGACATAGTGGTCGTGTCTCGGTCTTGTGCCACTGCGTCCCATGCAATACGGCGCCACACTGCTCTATGCTTAGCGGATCTAGTGTTTTCATTGATGCTGGAATGCGTCACGAATTTTATCAGATCTGTCCACCTTGTTGGAAAGCGCCCACACGATCTTTTGGCCTCGACTTTCCCTTGGACCACCAATCGTTCGATAGAATCTTCGTTTCGGGTTATTTGTCCAAAGAATTTAAGGATTCGCATCTGCACAGTCGGCGATAACCTCTCTTTCATGTTTAGCTCCTTCAGAATCGAGACGTTGGTTCGATGTGCAGTCCACGGGATTCTGAGCAAGCGTCTCCAGCATCACATTTCTAACGCATCAATTTTGCGACGATCTTGCATCCTCAATGTCCATGTCTTACGATATACGATATCTGCAGATATACGTAGCTGTTGACTACTTCACATCCCGCAATGTTTTGAACGTTCACCTGGTTGTTATTAGGGCGGTCCACGATCATAATTTTGGTATTATCACGGTTAATACCGAGTCCAAACTCCGTAGTTGTGGTCTCCAGACGACAAACCACAGTCTCTATGTCATCTTTGGTTGAGGCTAAGAAAGTGGTATCATCTGCATATCGTAGATTTGACAACTTACGGCCTCCTATGGATATTCCCTTGTCCCAGTCTTCGAGAACTATCAACATGATGTTTTCAGTGTATATGTTGAACAATAACGGAGATAATATACAACCTTCCTGACTCCGGCTCCAGTTTTAAGTCGTTCGGATTCAACACCGTCAATAATAAGTGATAGAAATGATAAGTGGTAGAAAACTGATCAGAGAAGTTTTTTACTTATTTTAACAAAAACTATTATTTTTGCTATACCCATGCATCAAAATTATTTTTAATAAGAGATTGCTACTGCACAAGTACCTTTTTTTGGAATAATGTTTTCTGAGCAATTATTAAATCAGAAAAAAGATGTTGTTCTCACCTTGCCTTATAAATAATAATACACCCTTATTAGTAAAATACAATGCATTAGAGTAAAATAAAAAAGAAGTATCTGGACCTGGCATAAGGAACGTTACTAAATTGTTTCAAATAGGAAAGTTTCTTGAAGAGTATTTTCCTTAATAAATGTTCTGGTTTCAGTTCAAAATGTCTGTAGAGTTGTATGAAACTGTCAATTACTGAAAGAATTTTAATTGAGGTCATTACTCAATGAAAATCAATTCAAACATTTCAGAAATCAAACTCAGTGTTGAATGATTATCTTTCTCAAACATATTGCTGAAAGAATAGCTGTTGTCCTTAATTTGTTTTCGACTCACTTTGAAAAAAATTATTACAAAAAAATTTTTTTCAGGGTTTTCTAGAGTGGTATATGTTTTCTAATCTACATGTACTCGCCTTGCTCGCTCAATTTATCCTGAAAGCCTACGTTTCCATGTCGCGGAATCGAAAAGCAAATCAACTACCTTTAATAGTTTCTGCCCCCAAAAATATAGAAAATGGAACATGTGTGATTTTAGGAATACCTCCTCTTTGTGAAAATTCGCCGAAAAAGTAAGTTCTGTGCCTAAGTTGATATTACTTTGTTTTACCAGACATTGTATTTTACAGTTTCTTTGGAAAAGCTTTTGAAAAAGCAGCCGAAACAATCCGAAGTGAAACAGCCTGTGATTTTTTTGATACATCATGTAAGTAAAGTGTAATATATTGTATATTTGCAAATTTTTTAAATGAGAATATCTAGTTCTGAAATTTATACACAGTGGATTAAATTTCATTGAAATCATCTCTCATTTATAAGACATAATAAAGTTTTTTTTTATTATCCATCATAAATGAGATTTGAATTTGAGTTAATGTATTATAATTGATAAATAATTTCGTTTAATAAATAGAAATTATGAGTAAGAAGTGAATAATTTGGTGAATATGATTTATTAATTCACCAAAGGTCACTTGCCCACAGTGTTTCAAACTCTTTATGTATATTAATTTTATTTGAATATAAAAGAAAATTCCTCATTGTATACGATATATGTAATCTACATAAATATTATATCTAATAATTACAATTATAATAATATACACATCTATTCATAAATAGTAACTAGTTTTTAAGTTATTGATATATTCTCTAAAATATGTTGTGTACAAGTATTTATTGAAACCCTTGTTCTTAGGTGATGATTTGTTTTTCAGATTTCGAAATTCCTGTGAGGGACAGAGTTAGATTTCTTGACGCATTGACAGTAATTTAGGTTAACAAAATAATGTTTTATTTGCGTTTTTCATACGAGTACAAAGTAATTGTTAGAAAATTTGTAAATATCGTGTCTTTTTTCGTACGTTTTGTGTATATATTTGATATATTAATAAAAATCACATTGATTTTTTTACGTCATCGTGTTTAATATTTTCCTACAAGTAGAAATTTTATTGATGAATTAATTTAATAATTAATTCTTCTTTGTTCAACCCATTTTCCCATTTAATGTAATTAATTTTAATAATTATATCAAAATATTAAATCCCACACATATTCGACATTGATTCGGTTATTGAAAAATTTTGAGATACTTCATTAATTTTTCGTAAAATAATTATTCGCTACAAATGATAGGACACCCTATTCATCAATTTACATTAAATATAGAAAAAAATATACACTGTTAACTATTTCATTTATTATCACTTTCATTACATATCCTTAAATAATTATCACATCACTAAATATTGCATTTCAAAACATTAAACTATCAAACTATTAATAAATATGATTAATTTCCATAATATTTTAATTTTTACTCTCGAATTGAGTTTTCATAGGGAATTGAAAAAAAAATTATATGATATGCTCCTGGGTATTTCATACTGTATCTCTCAAGTTTCTGACTGAATTATTGCCTCTTTACTGTGACACAAGGACATCACTTATTTGTCAGTTTGTAAGTCTTGACATTTTTTCTGGCTTATTTATCTTCATTGACCTTTTATACCCACAAATTCAACGTTTCCGTTTTGGAATTTATCGACAAAATCTGAACAACTGTCCACGTTTAGCTCGATCCCATACTCCATGACGGCGAATCTTCTGTTTGGTATATCGACGCCCACCAAGAGAGGAACAACGTCATCCAAACCAATAAGGTCTCGCAGAATATCACTAGTCTCACTGTCTAGACCAACTAAAAATTGGAGGTAATTTTCATTCTCGACGCTGAGAAGAAAGTCCTCCTGAAACGAGTTGAAGTTGATGTTGTGTTTCTTATAGTAGGCATCTGCGGCTGGTGTCAAGATTGATTCTGCAAAGTGAAGTTCAGTTTCTTCGCCGTCTGGAAATTGATATTCTATTAGCATCCAAATCATAAGCAGTAGAGTTGTGTACAGATGATGGTCTTATATAGCACTCAATCTGATGCTGAGGAATAGCGCTAGTCTTTAAAGAGTGTTCAATAAGAATCAACTATTTTAGATGGATGGAACTGCATTTGTAGTAGGTATAGGTATTATATATATATATATATATATATATATATATATATATATATATATATATATATATATATATATATATATATATATATATATATATATATATGTGTATATGTAAAATGATAAGATACTCTTCATATCATTTGTATATAGTTATATTATAGTTGTATATAGTTACTGTAAAGAAGAATAAGAATTATATCTGTGAATGGGTATCTTTCAAGAGGAAGGGAGAAACTTCATTCCAACAGACATAATTGGATAGATCCCTTTTCAAACTAAGAGAGATATAGATAAGATGTATATGTAAAATAATAGAAATAGAGAGTGTTAAGATTGTATAGGATATAAGGACATTAAATTGATTTATAAGATTGTACTCAGGTATATCTCAAACGATTGATTTATTCTAAAAGAAATATAACTTTTATTTACAATTATTCATTAACATTATAAAGTTTAACTTACCTAAAAGAAAAATTAATTTAATGTCCTTATATCCTAAGACAATATACAATCTTAACACTCTATTTCTATTATTTTACATATACATCTTATCTATATCTTTCTCAGTTTGAAAAGGGATCTATCCAATTCTGTCTTTCGGAATGAAGTTTCTCCCTTCCTCTTGAAAGGAATTTTTCTTTACAGTAACTATATACAACTATAATATAATTATATACAAATGATATGAAGAGTATCTTATCATTTTACATACACACATATATATATATATATATATATATATATATATATATATATATATATATATATATATATAAATATGTATATACTATTTGTAATATTTCATTGAGTTCATATATTATTGCACTATTTACATTACTGATCATCTGTCTTCATTCTGTAATTTTCCTTCTATTCTAATAATTATCAAGACTTTTGAAAATTTCAACTTATTAAAATTTTTGGTGTTATCTATTTACTTACCAACAAAAAGTACAATGGCCGGAAATTCTTGTAACTTGGCTGCATATCTTTCAGTCAAGATATTCACTGCTCTGGGCTTCCATGGAAAATTCTGAAAAATTATTATTCAGTAATTGGGATTTTGTTTTAATAGAAATTTTTGAATACACTATGTATTGAAAAATTCTTAATTAACTATAAATCATTAATCATATATCATGGTCAAGATTTAGAGGTCAAACATTCAAAGTTTGTCAAACGAACAAGGCCCTAATTTAGATCCTACAATTCATGGACTTTTGCTCACTATATGATTTCAGGACAACTGAAATCTTGTAAGCTGCAAAGACCCCTCCGGGCCCGAAGGCAACTTATTAAAAAATTTCATACAGAAATAAGCAGGTCCTCCTTTGGTAGCTGAAAGCATATGTGTGGAAAATTTGAGACCCATAAACCTTGTAGGAATGCTGTGCTGTTACTCATAAAATACAATTTTTTCCCTGTTTCTGAATAAAAGCAGCAAACATTCACATTGAAGCCCACAGCTGGCCCTAAAATTCAGTTGGAATTTTTTTTTTAAACTTTAACTTATTATAAGTGACCCATCAAGAGTGGATATTGGTTGTATTTCTGAATATTACCAATAAGTGAGTTTATGAAGTAAGCCAGATCAGTTTTACACTTGCTTATATTTCAATATACACTTAGGAGGTAGGGGCAAGGGGACCTGTTCATTTCGAAATTATGGACCAATGTTTGAATGAGGATTGGTTTAAAATTTTCTGCTTAAACATTTGAAATTTGCTTCTGTAAGTGCATTTAAAAGTCTACTGTTTTTAGTAGTTTTGGCTAAAGCATGGGCTGACACAAAATAGCTTAAAAAATAATTTAGTCTAGAATAAAATTTATATAATACAATTGAAAATTTGAAAGATAAAGTTTTGATATTCCAGTGCCCAGCTTTGTTCAGGTTCAAATAATTCGAAGTAAGAATACTATTCACAATTCTCATTTAATCACGACCGAGTTAAATACTGGTAAACACTGTTTTTGACACATTGACTTAGTTATGATTTTTATTTATGTTGGTGTACCCTCATTAAAAATATATAACACTTTTGTTTCTATCACATCCAGTTTTCTTGTCACAGCTACATATTCATTTCTGACCTCATATACGTTTCTGACCTCATATTCGTTTCTTTGTTTACATAACTGCATTTAGTCGACTGTGTAACTATTATGTTTGCTAAATAACATTTTATTTACATCAGTTAGATCGTAAATATGCCACGAAAGAGTTTGAACAACCCGGACAATTTTTGTTATGTGTGTGGAGAATTAACTTTTACATCTCAGCGTCGAAATTTCACATCACTAATTGAACAGTGCTATTTAGACTATTTTGGTTTTCCTGTGAGGAATCAAGACAAATTCTGGGTTCCACATAAATGTTGTGTAACGTGTAAGAGGCTCCTTTTAGGTTAGGCTAAACAAGAACCTAGACATTTGTCTTTTGCTATACCAATGATTTGGACGGAACCAAAGGATCATGTAAGTGATTGTTATTTTTGTTTGACTCAAACAAAAGGTACTACTACCAAATCCAAACACACTATCCAGTATCCAAACTTGTCTTTGGCCAAGAGACCCATCCTACATAGTGCCGATGCCTCCAAATCGATCAAAAAGTGAGAATTCTTGTCCGGAATTTGTTCTCAGTCAGCATAATAAGGTATCTGAAGATAGTGACCCAATTTGAATCTTTCTAAAAAAACAGGCTGAGCTTTTGGGGTCCAGATTATACGACAGGAATTTACTTTCTCGTGAAAAAATTTTTTTTTTAATTTTACTTTTAAAATTTAAAAATTTTTACTTTAAAAATTTACTAATTCGCGAAAATCAAAGAGGGAATATTTGTAGGCTCACAAATACGGCAATTGATGAAGGATAAGAGCTTTGAAGAAAAACTGAATGATCAGGAAAAACTCGCCTGGAAATGTTAATAAAGCGGAAAATTACAAAGATTCAATAAATGAACGTAAGATATCATTTAAACCTTTCGGGTGAAATATGTCTTTGAAAATACATATGCTGGACTCTCATCTGAATTTTTTTTCGGCAAATTTGGGTGCTGTGAGTGACGAACAAGGTGAGAGGTTCCATCAAGACATTTCCTTAATGGAGAAGCTTTATCAAGGGAAATGGAGTCCAGGAATGCTAGCAGACTATTGTTGCAGACTTAAAAGACTTACCGGAAGCCAAATACTCAAGAAAATCATAATTATCTATTAGATATTAGGAAATAATTCTGTAAGTGTGGCTGAATTTTGTACTTTTTACGAAAATATGTGTTTTGATGTCACAAGAAAACATGATGTGTACATTTTTTCATCGATATATTATTGTTTGGTGGCCCTAGTATCTTCAAAATTTGATATACATTTTCATGTGACAAAAAAATTACAAATTTGTTGACCAGTGAATTGATAATAAACAAATTTTCTTGAGAATTTAGTACCTGTGCTAAAGGATCCTCAGCCAACTCTGTTCTTGCATCCATTGTGATGACGTGCCCATTAGTATCCAATAAGAGTAGAGTGGGGATGCCTCTTATACCGTATAGTTGGGCAAGTTCAGCTCTTACAGCACTCTGCTGAAATGGAACTACCAACCAAGGCATTGTTTCAACTATTGTGTTGAAAGATTGTGGACTTCTGGAAGAATTAATATCAGACAATTAACAACTGCTATTTGCCAATATTTGAATACATTATAAAATTATTAATTGAAAAAAAAACCATTTAATTTTTATAAAATTGTTTCTTTGTCTCTACCTGTTTATAATTACCATTACGATAAATTATTTTGTAGTAGGTATAAGTGTAGCGAATGTTATCTTTCTCGTTAGAAATTCACTCACGTAAAAATTCAATTTCTTCGGTAATTTTCAAGTATTCAGTAGTACCCACTGTATATAGGGGTGGAAGTACGATAAGAAATTAATTAGAAAGTTTATAGCCCTCATGGCGATGTTATTCACTACCTTGGATTCTTAATCAACGCCAGTTTATGTTACACTGCGAACGAGATTGTGGCTTTCGTGATACTAATGGCTTTTATCAATTTGGGGTTCTAAAATACACCTGAGCGCTTTGCGAACATTAAATAATCCAGAGTTCTACAATAAGTTTGTTATTCGTTAGAAGACAATTGAGTTTGAACGAAGTTAACGGAACTAGATAGATATTTTATATATGCTCCTTGAAGAAAATTTGAAATAATACTTTTTACGTTCCATATCATTTAATATTTTATGAACCCTTTCGCAATTTTCATCACTTATCAGAAAAAACTTAATGCGTAGTGAACTTGAAATATTTTCTTCCTTCTGTATCACAAAACACTCCTATATTTTTCATCGTCTCTGTTCATATACTCAACCGTTTCTACTTCTTGGTTGCATTGCATTAAAAAAAAAATTTTCATACGGAACGTAGTAGAATTTACTGTATAGTAAGTTAATGCATTATGAAAATGATTTCATTTTGAAAACTTTGTTAGTTTTTTATTAAATTAAATTAAACTCTTGGCTTAATGTTTCACGATTTATTTAACAATACGAATAGTCAACATGTTTCGAGCGTTAGCTCATTTTCAAGACTGAATCAACTTTCAAGAATAAATCGTGAAACATTAAGCCAAGAGTTTAATTTAATTTAATATTCAATTATGTTTCACCAAGAGTTAAGCGAGAATTCAATTTCAGTTGTTAGTTTTTTAATACCCTGCCTGTATGCACATAATTAACAATTAGTATTGCGTTTCTGTTCCTTTCAATGTTTTTCGTGGAGTTTTTGCTTTATTTTTAGTGAATGTGACAACGTTACATTTAGTTACATTTATATTGAGTTTATTGTGGTAACACCAATCAGAAACGGAGGTGGGGCCATCTTGTAAGCTTATGCAGTCCTCATATGTTTCGATTCTGCGATATTTTTTAAATCATCAGCATACATGATACTATGAACTGCTAGACAGTCTATTAGATCGTTTAAAAAAGAAGAAACAACAGTAGACCTAAATTGTGTGTATGTAAATAATGTAAACATATATACACATTTATTTGGAAAAGGAAAGCGAAATATGCGATCCCTATTATTTAGCTCAACAGTGGTGTAAAAAACGCTCTTTCAAAAATTTCAACAAAGCGTCAAGTTGTAGCTAAACAATTAGTGTTCCATCTGTGTTCAGTTTATATTATAAATCTTTTTTTCTGTAAATTGGAAAAAACCGCACCGACATTAAGAGATTTTCATCAACGCAGAAAATATTTCAATATATTTTTCCAAATAAATTTCCTTCGAAATTACGTATCGGAAAATTTGACAAAGTGGGTCCATCATCTGTTACAATTTTCCAAGTGGGAGAAAAATGAAATATATGAGGGTAACGAATAAGAGCTAAGAATGGCGCAGAGGGCACCGCTTTTTCAAGTTATAAATTATCACCGATTCCGCTTTGGCCTCATGTTTGCCAATTCGACTGGTTCGATTTTTCCCGAACAAAGGAAATTGTCCAGTAAACGGGATGTTTTTGTTTCACCTCAGATCGACATAATTTTTTTGAGTTCTATTGCTTTTGACGATGTCGTAGGTCGATAAAAGCATGACAGATCATATAAGTATTTGTCTGCGTCGAGTTTAAATGAATCATCGCTGTGCAATAGATGGTATAAAACGTTATTTCACATGGCATAACTACTGGTTAATTTCAGAAATAACTTTAAGAACTAATCGTTCAGAATAACTGATAAAAGATATTAACCCAAAACGTATATCAAGTGCATTGATTTTTGTGGAATTTGGTTCAGTGTTTCGATTTATGTTATACATTTTATATTCCTTTCATCAGGTGTTGTGGAAGAGTAATTTAGTTATTTATTGATATTTATCACATTCTCAAATTAAACTTTTATTCTGTGTCTTCGCTACTTAGATGTGTATATAAACATATATAGAATTGTACGTAAAGTAAGGAATAAATTCATTATACAGAAAAGGAAAAGCTTTCCGAAAAAACCCGCGGACACGTCGACTTTCATTTCAAGATGCGCATCTTTTGACGTTTTAGTCCTATGAGTTTTTCAAATTGTATCTTATTTTTGATAGTGCCATCTGAAAGATCATATTTTTCTCCACACAGCACATCAAAAATATTGTCATGTCACATAAGGAAATTTTCGAGAGAATTAAAAATTTATTGATTTTACAGAAATCCATTTTACACAGTTGATTGAACAAACTATGTGATCAAATCTTCAAATTAAAGTCATTCATGTGCCTGGCAGTATCCATTACGGTCAATCAATGCTCGTTGGACCTTCGGAGATCTTGAGGGTCATTCCATAGAACCTACTTATCCACCTGTTGGCAAAGACTTGGTCAAGATACCTTCTTAGATCAGTTGCGTAATGCGGCGGTCCACCAGGTACTGCTGGTACCATGTTTTCATTGTTTATAGCACGGTTATTTGCGTTTGGAAATAAAGATCACCAGACTGGGTATAACATAATCCCGTAGGAATTGAAGCTACTTTGGACCATTTAAGATTTCTTCGAAATAGTAGGGTCCAATAATTCTATTTTCTACAATCGCCGCCCAAACGTTTATTTTCTGAGAATACTTTGTATGATGTTCTCTCATCCAATGTTGGATTCTAATTAGCTCAGTACCTGCAATTCTTTCGATTCAATGTTCCTTTTAGTGTAAAGGTAAAAGATTTCAACTTTGTGAGATTTGAATTTTTTTTATAATAAGTTCTTTATTCCCAACAGGTATAATATCCAATTTCAGAAAATTATAACATAATGTTGAATTCCATTATTCAACATTATGTTATAATTTTCTGTAATGATAACATTATGTTAACATTATATTAACATAATGTTGAATAAATAATTAAAATGAGATATAACAAAAAGCTCAATATAATCTGAAAAACTAAAATAGTAACTAATAAATAATGATAGCATTTAATGAAATATTACAAAGAACTCAATCTAAATAATTTCATTTTAGTCAATTTCATTTGTTCACATAACTCCTAATAATAACTTCTGTGGAGTCGTAGTGAATGTCACAATTATTGGCAACTCTATTGAATGCATAGCCCATAAACCAAATGGGGGATTGTATTAGCGAGTTGGTCCTTGGAGTCTCTAGGTGGAATAATTCTGTAGTACGAAAATTTTGCCCAGGAACACGGAATTTCAAAGCGGACAAGAGGGGGACAATGAGTACTGTTGTGCAGTAATTTGTACAAAAATTTTATTGATAAAGTTTCTCCTGCTCTGCAATGAGATTAAACTAAATCGACTCAATAATTCATTGTGATTGTCCCTTTTTGTGGATATACTTTATCCTCCCACCAAACTAAGAATTTCAAGAACCTTCTCTGAATGGCCGCAAGATGGCGTTGATGGCAAGTGTAAATATGATGTCAGATCATGCTGCCATAATCCAACTTGCTACGGATTGGGGTATTAAATAGTCCTATGAATGTTGAGAAATTATTGAAATATTTGCCATTACGTATAACGAATCTATATATTTTCGAGGCACATGAAATAAGTTGGGTGATGTATCGAAGACTACACCAAGATCTCTCACCTTATCAGAACGAGAAAGAACCTGACCACCAACGCTATAATAGCACTCAATTCGATCCCTTTTCCTTGTGAAAGAGATAACATTACACTTTGACACATTCAAACTCAAATAATTGTCCTCACACCAACTAGCAACATGGTCCAGCGCGAGCTGAAGTTGAACACAGTTGTCCTGTGATCTAACTTCATGATATAGTTTCAAATCGTCCGTGAACATCAAATGTGAAGAGTGAATATTATCCATCAAAACATTTACAAACAGAATAAATAGCAGTGGTCCAAGATTAGACCCTTGAGATATTCCCGAGGTAGGTATGAACTCGGACGACTGTATACCCTCCAGCTGTACGAATTGGCGTCGGTCAACCAGGTAAAAATGAAAAAGGTTGGTGAGGCTTTCAGAGAATAACTTGTTGCGTAATTTCTGTATAAGGAGCGCTTGAGCAACTTTATCAAAAGCTTTCTGAAAATCTGTGTAAATCACATCAACTTGACCGGTGGTGTCGAGTACTAAAGAAACATACTGAAAAACAGCATTATACAGTTATAGAGATTCCACTGCATATATACGAATAAATTTCTTCTGGACTTATCCGATTCGGACGTTGACTTTGTTCTGCTGAGCTCTTCCCAAACCAAATCCATAAGTTACGCAATCATGAGCAATTCAAAGGGTTAAAAGTGGAAATACTGCACCAGGATGTAGGTTCCGTTGCACTTATCTGCATGAAATCTTGTGAGCAGATATAAAGATAATTTGACTAAAAATAGAATATCTTTTCAAATTTTGAATAATACTGGCATTTACTTGGTGCAAATCAATTATTATAACTATAGAAAAATTCAAACACTTCAATTTCATTGACACTTTTAAATGAATAAACCATAAATATAACCATAAAGTGACGCGTTTCGTCAGTTTACTGACTTCTTCAGACTCTGAACAGAATATGATTTCATTTCAATATGAAATCATATTCTGTTAGCGTCTGAAGAAGTTGGCTACTCGAAGAAATACTTCCTCATTAGCATGCTTCAATATTCTCAGAATGTTTCTTATTTTATTCATCTCTCCATTTCATTCTAGGTTGGCGTGATGATTTTTGCTAGAACTTCATATGAGCGATTTTATAGTGATACTCGATCGATTTTTTATATCGATCTGTTGTAAATTCATTGGACCTCTTTCAGCCATTCTGTGCCGCATTTACACTTCGTTATTATATCGAATAGTTTCTTTCCTATTCTGAAGTATTTCATTTTATATACATGTGTATAAAACTTTGCTCGTCTTTTTCTGATTTCTTCCGTGATTGTATGTTTTTTGATAATGAAGTTCGTTCTGAGGTCTTCTCGTCCAAATACTGCTTCTATTGAGAGCTATGTAAATCTTCCTGAGAATTGTTTCAGATACGTATTCAGCTGTGAATCTTTAATTTTGTATATATATATATATATATATATATATATATATATATATACTAGTATTGTATATATATATATATATATATATATATATATATATATATATATATATATATATATATATATATATATATATATATATATATATATATATATATAAGTTTAAAGATTCACAGGTCATTCAATACTAGTAAATACTGAGACTCTTAATCGAAATATTTCAAATAAAACTCTCAGGGAGCTGTCTACACAAATGTTGTCAACGAGAACGAACCCATCACTTTCGAGAGTGAATATTAAGAGCGTTTCGAAAAATTCATCGATCTTGTTGAATGATAATAGGATACAATTGTTTCATCATTATTATGAATCATCAGTCCATATTTGATCTATCAATCAAGAATCGATGACTTTTAAAGCGAACATAGGTCCTATACCAAATTGATGGGAATTTTACCTAGTGAAATATTCACGTAGGCTCCTCTATCGGAGAAAAGACGTATAAACTCTCCGTAGCGTTCAAGATTCCTACTCATGACAACAGTAGCGCGAGTGCGCTGCTTCCTCAATTTGGTATAGGACCTATGTTCGCTTTGAAAGTCATCGATTCTTGATTGATAGATTAAATATGGACTGATGATTCACAATAATGATGAAACAATTGGATCCTATTATCATTCAACAAGATCGATGAATTTTTCGAAATGCTCTTAATATTCACTCTCGAAAGTGATGGGTTCGTTCTCGTTGACAACATTTGTGTAGACAGCTCCTTGAGAGTTTTATTTGAAATATTTCGATTAAGAGTCTCAGTATTTACTACTATACTATATATATATATATATATATATATATATATATATATATATTTTTTTTTTTTTGAAACAGGCCTTTTTAATATGAAAAAGTTTATTTTTGTTGACGTTTCGTTGTTATATTACAACTTTGTCAAAACTAATGAATAATTGAATTTATGAGTTACTATGGATATCAAATGTCAAACTTAATTTTTAGAAAAATCAAATTAGTTTGATTATTTCAATGAAAGAACGGACATTAAACATCTAAATTCTATCTACAACAACTTAATAAACCTCACAAATAACACTCGCAAAATAAACACACAACAATCACAAAACATCACATCTCACAACTCATTCTTTCCAGATCTACCTTCAATTTCACACACATAAACGAACAATATACACATTCTGGATAAGTATATAAAAAACTATATGTAATTGTATATATGTAAATATAATCACACTTAAGAATCACCTGGCTTACCATGAGTTTTTCAGAGGTTTCCTCATGGTGAAGAAGACTAAAACTTCCGAAGCGAATGCTGAGCCAGAAATATTCCTCTGATATTGAAAATCAATAAGTGAATATACAAAAAAACTAATTTGATTTTTCTAAAAATTAAGTTTGACATTTGATATCCATAGTAACTCATAAATTCAATTATTCATTAGTTTTGACAAAGTTGTAATATAACAACGAAACGTCAACAAACATAAACTTTTTCATATTAAAAAGGCCTGTTAATGCTAAAAACTTTCAAAATAAATATCTCAAACAGGCAATAAATCAATTTCAAGAAATATGTATATATATATATATATATATATATATATATATATATATATATATATATATATATATATATACATATATACATATAAAACTAGGGGAATTTTCGATCTGAAAACGTATTTAGCCGTTAGGTCATCCTAAATTAGGTATTTAATGAACCGTTCGCAAGGGATAATCGGGTACGGAGTAGTGGACCGGAAATGGTCCCCTCCTCCCTAAATCGATGCTGTACGAAATCGGAGTACGTTAGTTTCCGTATCCGAGACGTGACTCTCATCAGTTCGTCGTTCGTATTTACGAGATTCCAATTCAAGGCCTCTACTTCATAATGCAATTAGAGACGGTCTGCTTAGCCAAAAGGCTAATTTGCTACCCGAATTGTGTATGCATTATTTAGCCACGAAATATGTACGCAGGCAGTTCAATAATTTGAGATTTCTCCACAAAATTATATGTGCGATACCTTTTGTGAAAGTGAATGTTATTTGAAGGAGAAAATATTTAAGATATGGTGTGGAAATACCATTGAAAGGAATAGATGGACAATACGTCATACAATATTGTCGGTATATTGTATGTCGTAATGATCTATACCTGCACCTTTGAATATATCAGGTGTGAAACAATTCCTGATATATTCAATGAGATGAGTAAACAGTGCATTTCTTTAAAACGATCTCGACAGTACTGGCATGTTCCTCATCTATGTGGACCATAACGAAGAATAACCAGCTCATACTTGCAAAAAAATCCTTCCTACTTACACAAATATAAGTATAATTTTCCATTTGTTCTAGTCGTCTAGTGAGATTTTGACTCACCAGATCGTTATGGGAGATGTCAGATGTTGCCTCCTTTGTTGGGAATGACACTCCAATCTTTGTAAGACTCTTTGTTTTGTAGTACAGACTATGGTACAGGGGAATCAAATTCGATGTCCTGTGCCTAATATTTTCCCTCGAAGGTGTGTACAGTACGTCATTTCTTCTCTGTGTATTATTGCATAATTATATTTAAACCTGGTCTCTCACACACGTTATTATATATCTATTATATATATATATATATATATATATATATATATATATATATATATATATATATATATATATATACAAAATTGTACGTGAGGAATCGACATCTTTGTGGTTTAATTGAGTATCTCTGTTAGAGTTCTATTCGACTCTGTTTTGAAGACTGAATCAATGAGACGATATTTATACCTTCTGGAAATTTTGTACCGACAATAAGATAAATTTAAAAAGGTTTATACAGGTATGAAAATAGAAAAGTAGAAATTTACGGTATTGACCTGCAATTTTTGTGAAGGTCAATACCGTAAGGTGTAAATTAAACAGGCAATAAATCAATTAAAATTTATATATATATATATATATATATATATATATATATATATATATATATATATATATATATATATTATATATTATTATTATTACGATTGTTCCCCATGAGGAAAGCGACTGAACTTGAATTCGCAATCATTAGGAATTTTGTTTCATCTTTTTTGTCTCTCAAAAACGCTTCATCCTCTCTGAATGCTCTTTCTTCCGTTCATCTGTCCACTTTACTCCAGGTTGACGATTTGATTTTTACTCAAACTTCACATGTGCGATTTTATAGCGACATTCAGTGCGATCTTCGAAATTTGTTTATATTGATCTGTTATAGATCCTTTTGGACCTCTTTTAGCCACTCTGTTCCGCATTTACTATTCATAATTATATCGAGTAGTTTCTTCGGTATTCTGGACTGTTTCATTCTGTAGACATGT
Organism: Henosepilachna vigintioctopunctata; assembly: GCA_030704895.1. Classification (NCBI taxonomy): domain Eukaryota; kingdom Metazoa; phylum Arthropoda; class Insecta; order Coleoptera; family Coccinellidae; genus Henosepilachna; species Henosepilachna vigintioctopunctata. The sequence goes on along the minus strand of JARQZJ010000035.1, from coordinate 2,208,502 downwards.
GCATAGAATATTGCTCGTCGTTTTCTGATTTCTTCCGTTATCGTATTTGTCTTTTGATACAGTTCATTCTGAGGTCTTTTCATCCAAATACCGTTTATATTGATTGGCCCGTAAATTTTTCTGAGAATTTTCTGTTCTTGATTTTCTTTTCTTTAATTCTCGAATGACCGCCAATCACCATTGTTTCATCTGTGTAGATTCCTTCTGGAAGAATCGTTGTGTTATAATGCCTTAATTTGGCGCCTCCCGAAATGCACTTTTTGTTATAGTGAGCCCATGCTAGTTTGTAGGCCTTTTGGAGCTTGGTAGTTCATTATCGCGCTCTGTTCATTAGCGATTCGGTTCAAACCTGTGGACTGTATAACTTTCCCCAGGTATTTAAAATGGCCGACTTGCAGAATTTTACCATGTTTTGTGAGAAGATTTATTTTTTGGTTTTCTTTTTATGTATTTGGTTTTATCATTAGAAATTTGTAATCCGGTTTTCTGCGGAATTTCATGTACCTTGTTTCTACGGCGAGAATGGCTTCAGTTCTGTTGTCTGTGATGATAGCAATATCATCTGCAAAGGCGAGACATTTGACATTTTTGATATATTTTTTTTTTTGATACCCACTTGTATGCCCTTTACGAAGTTCCCATTCCCTGATGTTCTTTTCTAAAACAATATTGAAAAGGAATAGCGAAAGTCCGCCCCCCTGCCGCACACCGGTTTTGATTTCAAAGGGATCTGATACTTCGCCCATAATATATATATATATATATATATATATTTATTTATTTATTTGTGTGTATGTGCGTGTGTCCGATATATTTCCAATTCATATGGCGTTATGTAAGCTTGAATCAACAAAGATTAATAAATGCTCAAACATTTTATGGGCCGTTGGCCGCATTTTAGTAGTTAGAGGGTCTGTTGTCAAGGCAACGCTATAAAATAGCCAGCTGCATGTTTACGCGAATTAAAAGCCTCCACTTCTGCTCCCCTGATAAATTTCCGTACATCAACTGTTTTCTCGTAACGGACACTTGATTAAGAGTGGGGCGTAAGTTACCTACGCCTCCTAGATTAGGGAAACGAAATTGGATCACGTTAATTATGTTTTGTCGCCCTTCAGTTGAAGTATTTGGTCCTCGGACGATGCCAAGGGAATGTTTTGAAAATTTCAGACTTCAGTAATAGGAGTTTTACAGTGGACGTATTAAGATTATTTAAATGTGTAATATTGAAGTTTAATATTATTTCTATAAAAAATTTCGAATACGTTACACGTTGAATACCAGACATATAGAGTTGAAGTTGAGGAAACAAAATAAATAAACTGAGTATGCTGACCACGATTGATCATGCTGCCAACGAAGAACAACTCATGAGGAAACTAGATAAATATTGTAGAACCATTATAAAATCGGTGATAGTACCTAATATTTGGCAAATTCTTTTATAAATGAAAGGTAATAATAAAAACTTGTCTAAAAATCACTGACTGAACAATTCTTTATTCGACTAGTTTCGCCTTTTACAGCATTATCAACAATGGCGAAAAAAAGGCGAAACTAGTCGAATAAAGAATTGTTCAGTCAGTGATTTTTAGACAAGTTTTTATTATTACCTCTCATTTAAATATGAACTATCACAGAGTAGATTCATCGTTCCAATTTTATTAAAAATTCTTTTATCTTCCGAATTACCGTTCATTCCTCTGAAACGTGAACATTGGAGAAAAAACAGTGAAAAAGAATTGATGCCTTCGAACTATGTACTATATATGTAAATATATAACTATGACGAATACTAACAGTTATGAGAGAACATAGAACATACATTTCTATTTTGCAAGAACTAATAATCAAAAAGCAACTATAAACCGAACCACTAAAGTATACCTCGGATACTTTCGACGCATGGCTAAAAGAATAGGTGAGATGGAAAACCGCGTAGTCCAGGAAAATACCTTGAGGAAGGTATCGAATGAAATGGACCGATAGATGAAAATAAATAACAGACACTCCATGAATCAGGCACAATATAAAACTCAAAGAGAAATTCAAATATACATATATATATATATATATATATATATATATATATATATATATATATATATATATATATATATATATATATATATATATATCTATCTGATGAATGCTATAGGTGTGACTAGCAGACCTATGAAGGTGTTGCATGAATCTTTCACCAGAAATTGTTTAGTGAGGAAGAATTCAAAGTCTCATTATATGTACTTCCATATGAGAAATGTGATATGTAATGAATTTTGTATGAAGGGTGAGAATGTATCAATGCCAGATTTCTCTAACTTCTTAGGTGTACATTTATGTAGTAAATTCACCAGAGTTAAATAGTCCTTTTGAATTAGAAAAATATATTCGCCTTCTAAACAACTGACAATCATTTAACTTTCTTGTTTTGAATATGTTTTGAGTTACGGTATTTTTTTTGCGGTACAAGTAGTCACTTTCAGAGAATTTTTGTCTTGCAAAAAAGAATTTTGAGAATAGTAACTGGTATGTTATCTAGAGAATCGTGCAGGGGATCATTCAGAAGATGCAATATTATCCCTCTATTTGCGATAAATATTTATGCGTTGTCAATTCATTTCTGTGGGTACAATTTGTATGATGGTTCTACCTTCAAACATAGTTACTACACAAGGAGTATGAATTATGTTTATCCAAAGCGTACATTTGCATTTTATGAAAATAGTCCACTTTTATATGGGTATAAATAAAGCTTCAAGCAGTCAAAATTTAAGCAAAATTTGTTCGATTATCTTATAGAGCTGGAATCATACACGTTCAGGGAATATTTATTATAATTATATATATTCACGACGAGTTCTTTGCAGAACGAAACAGCTGTCTCGCACTTCCATCAGGTATGGCATCGATTTCAATGTTTATCTAACATTGTACGAATATAGATAGTGTTCTCCATTTATACAGTGCTTACACTTCGGTTTTGTTTGGTTTCAATTGGAGGTAGATATATATGGTGGCATTTTAAAGATCATCGTTAATATATTTAGGATGTTATTTTTCATTTCGGAATCTCTTCAAGAAGACGTTCAGGTTACGCACCTGATTCATGTTTTGTATTTTACTTAACTAGCCTATTTAACTGTAAGATGTTTATATATTCATATTATATTTTATGACTTTATTTTGAATTTCTAAAGTTCTTCAGAGGAATGTAATAAACATTCGAAATATAAACTAATTTAGCAAATTGTTTGAGTTTCAAGAGAGAAAAAGAGATAGCGTGTTTGTTGCGAGAAAAATTATGAAATGATGGCAAAATTATCTTTTTAATCCGCATAAGTTTTGACATTCAAAACTTATTTTCTCTAACACTAGCTATGTTTGAATCATAAATACTTTTAGACGAAATAGAGGAAATTCCCGCAGAAGGTGCTTTTCTGAGGATTTCATATTTTCTATATAACTGTTATTTGTTACACCATTCTAATGAAATTCTAAGCAATATTCGAAATTCTTATATTTATCGAAGTGGAAAACTACTGAAACCCTATGAACCCTAATATTTTAAAATTCAATGGTCCTCTCCCTAAGTCATTTAGCCGTGATGCCTATCATCGTTTGGTGGAAGGGGGGGTCGGTGTAGTGAACCCTCCGGATGTTTCTGATAAGGGAGCGCGCCAATCTGGAAAATTCATCCCCTTGGGGAGATGAGAGAGCGTTAAGGTATTAAGGTTGAATGAAACTTGATTACAATATAAATATTGAAATTCCTGAGTAGAATTAAGTTGTGATTCAATACAAAAATTCATTTGATTATGCTAAAAAGGCATTTTGCTTGAAAGGCATCAAGTGATATCAGTATTCAATAATTATTGTAAAAGTAGATATACTTCTTCTCCTAGATCATTTTTTCCACTAAATCAAGATTTTTCATAGGTTTTCCAAGAGCAATCATTAAAATGAAGAGAACTGGAAAACTCTGGTAGAGAATATAAAAAATCCTAATTGAAGAATTTGTTTGAAAGAGATGAATGAATAGTATTAATTCTTAATTGAAAAGGAAAGCTCCTAGGAATATGGAAATGAGTTTGAGTGAGTCAAATTTTGCAACGGGTTGATGATTCAGCTGAAAATGTGGACTAATTGGCGTCTTTTCAAAAGAAATTTCTTTTCTGCTTTTCTTCAGACGAGACTTGAATATTTAGGGAATAAAAAGATGTTGTAATCAAGTTATCATGTATTTATTCGGGAGCATTCATTGATGAAATTGAGATATTGTGTTCAGAATTCAGCTACATGCAATTAAAACAAATTCAAAAGATCTGTTTCATATAGCGTTATTCTAGGCTGAAATAGTATAGCGGCTTGAAATGTCATTAACAAGGTATTTAACAAATTGTGACAATCTCTGAAACACAAATTTCTTTCCATCCAGTTATTAAGTATTAAGTTTCATTACGCTTGATCATCTTCAAACATGCTCCGAATCATCAACTCGTCGTTGTATTTGGTCAAAAGTTAGTTCGCGGGGCACCTACTTTGCACATGCTTCCTCGTGGCCAAATATTCGGGAATGATACACTTTCAATTGAAATCTTTAGAGTGTCTGCTATTTCATTCAATTTCAATTTACAGTCATTCAAAAGCATTTTGTGGATATTTTTAATGTTTTCGTCGTTAACAATCTCTTTTGGGCGTCTACTGCGTCCACCGTCTTCGGTGCTCATTTCACCATGTCTAAACTTAGCATACCAATCCTTGATGGTTGATTTTTCTGGGGCAGTATCCGAAAACTCGGCATCAAGCCAAATTTTTGTTCCAAGTGTATTTTTTGCCTTGAAAAAGCAATATTTTGTCAACCTCTTCAAACTTAGGTACCGATTAAGAAGACTTCAGACAAGAGAACTTCTTTTATAACGGAAAAGAAACTAAAATATGATAACATTCCGATCAAGTATTTCCGCGTGCGACAGTTTATTCAAGCTAGAAGCATGAGAATTCATCAAGAACCCAACTATAATCAGCCCAACAGAGGAGTAAGCAACATCTGGAGGCAGATAATGGTCAGCTGAATTTTAGCAATCAAGATTTTAGCACAGAAAAGGTGGAAGAAACCAACATTTAAAAGAAATTATATAGAAAAGCGCATCAGGTATTAAGATTACTTTCTGGAGAAAAGGTAATTTTTAGTGAAATTTCAAGTTTTATACTTTTGTAATATTTTCGAAACTTTGGTTTCGATCCAGTTGTAATTTACCTTAAAGAATCTATAATACACGTTCATCAAACACAACCAAATACTAGTAGATAAAATAGGTAGACTCAAGAACAGTCAAAATGAGGAGAGCGAGTCTTTGCAGGAAAAAAATATTTGTCAAAATCAGAAAAATATTGGTCAATTAATTATGTTTATATCTCGTACTAAACCCGTTTTTCCCCACAGATTGTGCGAGAACTCTTATTCTTCAGAGGTATCATAGCTCTCACGTTCCATAGAATATTCTGCATTTCTTTCAGAACCTTTTTGAAATTATTTCAGTTGTGGTATCGTTGTCAATATCGATAGCAACCTTCAGCTTTATGTGAAATGTTGCAATTTTGAATGTCTAATGTAGACTAATTTCACGACCAGTGGAGCATTTTTTTATTTATCGTATGTTCAAAAACACGAAATATTGTGACAAAATTCTAAGAAATATCGAAAACATTCGATGTATATCCCCGACTACTAACCTTTTATCACAGGTTGTGTCCAGCCTCCGATTATGATTAAGACCATCTTCTGAGTATTAAAGTATTTTGTAACATTTACCTAATTGCTTTTATTTTGATTATACGATACACTTGAAGGGATATTCAGACTGTATACACTTGAATGACGGATATATTTGAAAGCATTTTTATGTCTTCGAAAAGGGTTTTTTGAACCCTCTGGCTAGGATATGAAACATTGAGGTTTTTTTGTTTGAAGGTTTTTTCTTAGTTACAGTTATTTGTCATAAAACGACTTTCAGACAAAAAAGTTTTGGGTGCTCACGCACGCAAAAGGATTTTTCAGTATCACTGAAAGCTGAGGTGGGCATCTATCATAAAAAATACTCTGAAATTACGTGCATTTGAATTAGATTCGTCCTCTAGCTGACAAAACATAACGTCTGAACTGAAAATTATCTTTTCAACAATAATAGTTATGTAAATTAAACATGTCATCATTCAAAATGTAAACTAAAAAGGTTACCTGTCACTGCTAATAAAAATTATCTCAAAATTGGGTTCCTTCTTCCGCACCAACTTGTACATGTCTGAAAGCTGTGGGGTGAACGCTCTACAGGGTGGACACTGTTACAACAGAAAAAATAAATTTCGTAAGTTCTCAATACAAACAATAATTTCTGAACATTTAAAGTATCTTTTGTTAAAAATAATTCTATCCCGAGGTAGTATTAGGTATTCTGTCAATTTTTAAGAACGTTAGTTGAAACAAACAAATTGAGGAGCAGTTTCCACTATTTGATTCAAGATATCGAACCAGAATTGAAGATTGTGTAACTTTTTGAAATGCCTTACCGATGTAAGTAGGGAGTATATCTGATTATGAATTGATTCATTCTGATATTTAGTTTTCTGAATGAAATCTCGTGGAAAATATTAATTGATAAGAAAATTTCTGGTTGTTTAATACAATACCTATATCTTCATACATTTTGAGTGCGCCTGTGAGCATATTCTCTCCTGGAGATACAAGTTAAGGTCCACAAATTAAGTACACCATATATCGAGTAGCTCTATAGTAATTGGATTGCATGCATTACATCCGATCTGAATAATTGGAAGGTGGAAATAGACATTCTGATCAAGCAGGAAGAAATCTGGACCTCGAAGCTGAGAGAGATCTCCTCTCTCGATTTTTTTTCTCAATTAATTCTGCTTCACCATTTATAAGTTTTTATTAAATTAAAAAATTTTCGATTACGAATTGTAATCTTAGAATCAAAAGATCCTCAATAGAAATTTTAGAAAAAATTATTCAGTTTCATTGTCTATATTGTACTTAAATCAGGTGAATTTATATACGTACCTACCCCAATTTTGTAGCAAACTGGTAAACAAACATTTAATAGGGGAATACTTTATAAGTGCAATTCAAAATTTCATGATCTACTTACTCATTTTTGATGGAAAATATCAATTAAAGTGACCTAAATGCAAAACTGTGAATAATAAAAATTGCTTGTCAAATTTATGTTGATCTCTTTGACAACCTAAACAAATTGTTTAGGTTGTAAAAATTTTTGTCCAAAATTCAGGTTTTTGGATTAATTGTAACTCATAGTGTCAGCATTTCATATAGAAATATGCATAAACTTTTGCATCTATATTACAAGCCTTCTGAAGACTTCGTTAGATTGGAAGTGAAGTAGTTCGAGTAAACCGTGGCTTATCAGCCCAAGAAAGATTTTACCTTGCTTTCATTATAATTTTGATCGTTGCCAGATTCATAATGGAAGCCACATTTTGAAGAATATCAAGATGTGACTTATATTTGTCATTTAATTCATATCTCTTATTATATTCTTTTGATTGTGTTTTTTTTCGAATCGATATGAATAAATAACACTATATATATTTCATCTAGTTTAGAAGTCAATAAATATCATTATTGAATATAAATACTAAATTCCCTCGAGTTTACATGAAAATATTCTTATGATCCTTGTGACCCTAAAGATTGCACGTGTTCAGTCTCTTATCATTCTACATATATTTATTTGTGTTAATAATTAAACTCACCCAATTTGCTGAAAAATAGAATCCTTTGATTCCGGCAGGGATGTCTTTGTAATGGATATCTTGCATAGTATTTGGGTGCTCCTTATAAAATGTTCCTCCTGGTAGCAGAGCAACGTCTTTAAGTACCTGTAAATGGGTAGTGAAAATACATTTCGTTTTCAACATTTTTGATTTCATTAGGCGCACAGATCATAATTCACATCGCTTTATGAATTTTAAGTTATATTCACAGACGAAATCACCTTTTAATGAATGTAAAAGTAACATGAGCATAAACAAACAGGTTGAAATTTAGGTGATCATTATAGTCCAGGATTCCTGGAGCATTTTGGAACTTGATTACTATCAAGCTAGTTTTCCGTGAGTAGCTTCCTTTTGATGAGACGCCCAAGAAATTTCTGTACTATGGTTGTGGTAGCTAAGGCTCGATGTCTTCTTTGCGTGAAATCAATCAGTGTGCACGCTGCGTGCGCGTGGCGTGTTCGTTTACGCGGCATGTAGTGCATGTGTAATATACCAGCAGTGCACACTAGAGTGCCGCGGCAGCGTCAGGGCGCGGTTGTCAGGAGTACACACTGCGTGCTCGCTGCGAGCACGCAGTCCTTCGCCGCCCACTACTATGCCGCGACGTGCACGCCAGTCCTGTGACAGCGTGTTTTGACTGCTGCAGGAACAACTGCTCGTCTTTTTGCGTTTTATTATAGAATTCCAATTTGATACTGAGTTGTTTATTGACTTCATTAAAAACAATCCGTGTATTTGGAATCCTGCTTGTGAGGAATACTACGACCGTATTAGAAGAGAGCAGAATGGGCAAGTGTTTGTGAAGTGAAGTGAACGGAGATCACCGAAAAGAGCCACAGCGAAAAAAACCAATATTGCTAAGTAGTATTGAAAAAGAAAGCCGCGTACTTCTCTCGTGCACGCCGCGAGCACGCAGCCTATAATCGGCGGCACTGCACGCTAGTGTGCATCGAGCCTAACAGAGGTAGCAAGCATGAAATGTTTTGATTTGTTCATTCTGAAAATATGTATTACTACCCGATTTTTTTTTGTCGTACGAAATCTATGGCATCATCGAAGAGTCCCCTTTTTTGAACATGTATCAAATAACGAGGTCATAATGAACGATTACTGACCAGCTAATTTTTGTTTTTTTAGTTAGTTAAAATTCAATAATCTTATTGTCCTGTAAATTGCGTGGTACGTTATTTCAGACCTACGCTCAAAATTAGTCGAATCGATCCTGGATGTAAAAGTAATTACTATCAAGCTGAATCTTCGTGAATAGCTTCGTTTCGATGAGACGCCCAACAATTTCATGTGCGAAAATTCTGGATTGTGGTAGCTAAGAGTGGTAGCAATTATAAAATATGGCCACGTGCTTATTGTTTACTCCATCAAGCGTCGGAGAGTTTGAGTATGTTCGGAAATGCTCGACTCTTTTCGGGAATATTAAATAATTCAAAACTTTGATCTTATAGTAATTTTTGTATTTAATTTTATGAAAGATTTTTTTCAATGTATCATGTTACTAGGTAATAGGAATACGAAAAATTGACATTTCTTGTCGGACTAGTGATACATACTTGTTTTCTTGTAGGACATTGTTTTATTTGGGCAGAGAACACAGTAAGCTGATATGTAAAATTTTTGTCCTACAGTTAGTACTGAGAAAAATTGTTTAGTAGTAACGAGTGTTTTTTTTAGAGGTATAGAACTTTAAGTTGGCATTACTGTTGAAGATGGCGACCGATTTAACAGCTGAGAAGTGATTTATTCTCAGTTTGATTTGGCAATTCATCATGAATAGACTCACGCCTGAACAACGCTTGTAAGTAGTGCAATTTTATTTCGAATTAATGGTTCTGTGCGGAATACGTATCGCGCACTACGTCCATTTTATCGTCGACACAATCGTCCATCAGAGCAGTTAATTCGATTAACCATGAAACGTTTTCGCACCACGTTCACTCTTATTGATAACTCGCATCCCCAGAGGCGCCGTACCGTGCGTACAGAAGAAGCTATTGCTACTGTAGAGCGTAGCATTGAGGAAGAACCGAATGAGCCCGCCATCGAGCACAGGAATTGGATCTGTGTCCATCCACTTTATGGAAGATTTTGCGGAAGGATCTTGGTTTGCGTCCTTACAAAATCCAACTGGTGCAAGATTGAAGCCAAACGATCATCAAGCAAGGCGTAGATTCGTCGAATGGGCCCAAAACGAGATTGCCGTTGTTCCCGATTTTCATAAGCGAATTTTTTTTAGCGATGAAGCGCACTTCTGGTTGAATGCCGCATTTGGAGCGAAGATAATCCTGAAGTGTAAGTCAAAACACCGTTACATTCAGAAAAACTGACTGTTTGGTGCTCTTTATGGGCTCGTGGAATCATTGGTCCGTACTTCTTCAAAAACGATGATGGCCAGAACGTTACAGTCAATGGTGATCGGTATAGAGCCATTATTACTAACTTTTTCATTCCTGAATTGAACAACCATGATGTCCAGGAGCTGTGGTTTCAACAAGACGGCGCAACATGTCATACAGCTCGTGCCACAATCGATTTATTGAAAGACACGTTTGGTAACCGCCTAATTTCACGTTTTGGCCCTGTGAATTGGCCTCCAAGACCTTGTGATTTAACACCGCTAGACTACTTTCTGTGGGGCTATGTAATGTCATTGGTCTATGCGGATAAGCCACAAACGCTTGACCATTCGGAAAACAATATTTGCCGTGTTATTGCCAATATACGGCCACAAATGTTGGAAAAAGTCATCGAAAATTGGACGTCCAGATTGGACTTCATCCGAGCCAGCCGTGGTGGTCATATGCCATCACGGTCATAAGTTCTATACCTCTGAAAACACACCCTTTATTAACAATTTCTGAGCGTAGGACCGGAATAACGTACCACGCGATTTGTAGGACAATAAGATTATTGAATTATATAAATTTTAACTAACTAAAAAAACAAAACTCAGCTCGACTATTTGATTGAAGCCATAGATTTTGTTGGACAAATATTTTTTCGAATAATCCAAATAATTATCTTGAAACAAAAAAAAATTCGGGTAGTAATACATATTTTCAGAATTATCAAATCCATATATTTCATGCCTGCTATCTTTGTTAACTACCACAACCGGAATTTCGTACAGAAAATTCTTGGGCGTCTCATCAAAATGAAGCTACTCACGGAAAATTAGCTTGATAGTAATCAAGTTCCAAAATGCTCCAGGGATCCTGGATTATTAACTTCATGATCTTAAAATTGTTCTTCTTGCCATACTAGATATAAAATGGTGTTTCAATTATGTGCAATAATTCTGTGCGTTCATTGAAAAATATTTACTTTTATTTTTCTTCAATTGTTAATATTAACATAACGTGAACAATTAAGATTTATATTTCGAAATATACCCTTGATTTTCTCATTCTAAATGTTCACCCTATTTTTATGCGAATCTGATATATTTCAAATCTTACGATTTGAAAGGAGTGTTTCATTCATATTTTTGAATGTCAAATTATGTGAAATTTAGATTATAAATCATAATTTTTTATTAAAATCATGCAGTGAAAAATACAATTTTTTATTTTGCATTTAAATGTAAATTTTGCATTTTTTAAATTGAATAATGAAGTTGAAAATGTCCATATAGTTAATGAAAATTAAAAGTCCTCTTTGCATCTTGATCGACAGCACATAAATAGATAATACAATAAAAAAAATTACCCGGAACAGCCATAATTTCTTCTCAAATGACACGGAGGTTCCGCTTATCACTTGGTGAAACATTATTTTAAATTTTAAATGATATTAAATTTAAAAAAAACTTGGCTTCACTGAATATATTAACAACTCTACATATTTTTAGGGTGGTTAGACCATTATCAAGACTATAAAACATAACTGAATATGTGTATTACACAAATGTAATATTGTTGTATACTCTTGATAATGGGCTAACCACCCGAGTTGTTGATATATTCATCGAAACCTAAGTCAAGTGTTTTAATTTTTATTTAATAATATTTTTTTCATGTCCTTTCCATATGTAACTCTTCTATCATAATAATGAGCCATTCAAAATGGCGCATATTTCCATTCTAATTCTAACAAATTATTCTAGTTCTATCAAACTCCATTCGAGAGTTTGCAAAAAAGTTATAATACATATAATATGTAGAGTATTGTCAATCTAGCAAATATTTCAATTAACAGTTGTTCTCTTTTTCCACCATATTTTAATGTTTCGCATAATTGCTTAACTTTTACATTACCTGGTCAACCGGTCTGGGTCTCCATGGAAAATTCACACCATATGGATCTTCCAATAATTTATCTTGGGCGGAAACGCTGATTGTGGCGCCATCTTCGTCTATAAGAACCAAAGTCGGTACTCCAGATTTTATCCTATATCTTCTCGATAGTCGAGCCTATTAGAAAAAGGAAATCAAATTTGTATTTCAAAACTGATTCTTTTATTCAGAATTGACAAATGTCAATATATTTCACCCCTTTCTATGGAGAGAATACAAACTAATTCACTCACAAAATATTTTTCATTTTAGTAGGTGATTCTAGTCAATAGGCTATTTTATTGGGAACCGCAGTCAGCACAAAAAAAACTGTTAGAAAAAATGCATGATACGCGACGTGTCAAATAAAATCACTGAAAATATATATTGTTCTGACCATTTGTCGGTGAAAGGATTTCCGCCTTGAATTGAAAATCTATGTTTTTTGTTCAACGCCAGATGAATTAAGTTCGTTGCTGAAGTCCATTTTTGGAAGGTCTACTACCACGCCACCTATTTATTTGTAAGAAAATATCTTTCAGTTACAGATTTTTTTAACAAAGTGATCCTTACGAATATGTCGTACGCTTATTTTTGAGACGTTTACAGTTTCAGCTATATCTTAGATAATTATACGATTGATGATAGATGATAGGCTAATGATGCACCTTTTCGATATTTGTCGATATAATTTGATCTTGGTCGTATTCTTTGGTTATGTTAAACGTGTTATTATAACCTGTGAAAAATTTCTCAAAACCAAATGTGACCTCACTAAATGAAACGAGAATCTAGGTTGTTCTCACGGCCACCATTAATCAAGGCCATAAAATGAGTATCTGGCAACAGGGTGTCTGTGGGATACGGAATAATTTAATCCCTCCATTAGTTGAGCTGATACACTATATGCAAATAGGATGCTTCTCAAAACTTTCAGAGTTTGAAGTTAAATGTCTTGAGCTTTTGATATAAATATTTTATTTTTCAAATGTGTTTAGTGTAATACATGTGTTGTTTTTGATAATTTGTTGAAATCTCAACATGAAACTATAAAAAACAAAGTGTTTAGTGTGCTTACCGATGAAACGAAAACAATTTTGTGTTGATTAAGACTTCACGATTTCAGTACTAATCCTCTATTCATCTATTTTCTATAGCGTAATATAGGTGCTAGTGATGATAGTTTGTCGACAACATAACATCAAATTATAAAAACGAAGTGTTTTGTGTGTACCGATTTCATCGAATCGAAATTGAATTTGTGTTGTGTTTTGTTTACGGATTACTTATAAATAATTTTTTTGCATAATATAGTGTAGAGAAAGGTATTCCGTAGATGATTCAGTAAGTTTCAAGCTTGGAATGGGTAAGTCTATTCTCTTGAAATGACGAAAATTTGTAGCATTCCTGATTGTAAATCAAATAATAACAGCACCCTGCAGGCGGATAGGTCATTAGTTTCGACCTTCAGTTTCCGTAAAAATGAATTTTTAAAGAGTAAATGGATAAAATGTATACCACGAGATGATTGGGCTCCAAAAAAACAGTTGATTGCGCTTTGCATTTTCCTGAAACCGATATATATCATTAAGAAAGAGAAATTTAGGGAACAGTACTTCCGTATGCGGTATTATTAGATATAATAGAGTAACGACTGAAAAATTAGACAAAAGATTTAGCAAATATAGGCTGTTAGGCGGTTCTAATTATAATGTTAGTGTCGACGAAGTTGTAAATGCTGAAAAGAAAAATTCGACTTAAACATGTATTCGCGAAAACATCAAGGAATGAATTTTCTTTTTCAGATGTACAAAAAAGAACAGCAAATTGAATTGATCTTGGCTTTGAATATCACCAAAATGTGGAATGTGACGAGTTTACTTTTATTTTAACTACGAATTATTTGAGAGAATTTGAAATAGATGAATCGGCTTATTTCAACCCTTTTTAAGTAATATACACCAGAAAGGAATTTTGTGTAATCTTACTATTGGACGAGTCCTTGAAAGATTTTTATTGTTGCTGTTCATGTGGTGAATAATAAAAATATTTTGAACAAACTGTTCCATTTTTTCTAATATCTTTTTGAATGACTTCACAAAAAAAATAATGAAGCCAAATACGAGAAAACTGAATCAAAAAATAAACGAAGAAAGCTCAATACGGTAAATTTGAATAATTCTTACAGCGTTTCTTTCAAGGTTCCTTTTCTCACAGATAATTCAATATATTTGGTTAGGCAACTTTTCATGCTAATAAGTCCCACTGACTAATAAAAGTATTTTTTATGCAGTAGGGCTTTATCGAAAACATCGTTGTTCTCTTGCAATAATAAATGTTTTACATTTTTCTGTCGCAGAAATATATGCTCACAAAAGCCAATATAATATTCTATATGTTATAAATACGAATAATTTTTCTTATTCTTTTGCAATATACAAAAACTATTGAAATAATGCTTGAAGATTTGGGAACAACCGACTAGGAGAGTAGGCCACTAACTCAAATTTTGGCAACATCGCCGGCTACGTTCTTCATAGCCTGATTAAAGTCGGCCGTGTTACTGTACTGATTTTTTAAAAAAAAATAATTCGTGCAAACTGAATAATAATGAGGCTTATAAAAAAAGCATAAGTTTAATGTTTATTTACAAAAACATTAACATTTTTCTTGGGCAGTCTGTTGTTTTCTGCATTTCAGAGCCATCGAAATGGGTCCCAAAATCTCAGGAAACCCCTCCCCTCATTTGAAAATCCTAGTTACGCTACTGATATGATCAACAAGAAACGCATGGAGAGATTCAAAATATTTACTTGAAAACGAAAGAGCCGATTTTTTTGTGTACCCTTACCAACATTGGATTAATTTCTTTTGACGATAAACTGTCTAAACTAAACAATTTTATGACGGCGCGGTATTCCAATTTGAAACACGCGCCCGTATTTCAATTAACCGTATAAACAAAACTATTCGTTGAATCGTAATGAAAGTTTGTAATTTGTGTGCTAACATCAGACAAAAATTTTATGTGAAGCTCTTCTATCTCTGTGATATGTAGAAATTTGCACGTTATCTCTAAGCTCTATGTATTATATATATACATATTATGATCTTTCATATTATGATCAGGTTTTATAATTTCCAGATTCCGTGCCTATTCTCTTTTTCTTGCTTTGGTTTTAACTTCTCTCTCTTTTTATTTTCTTGATTAAAAAACTCAATAGTTTATTTGGTCAGGAAGATTCCTTGTGATGCATTAACTAATTGATGGAAAATGAAACTAAACTTATTTTCATTTATATTTTTCTTGTACATACTATTTTCAAGTGGAACGATAATCATCGAGGAATATTGAACTAAAATAGAGGTCTGTAGGTTAGACAGCTGAAACTCACTTCAGGAGTAGGGATATTTAGTAGTATTTTCTACTAAAGAAATTTGAATATATCAATTATACGAAGTATTATGAGTTGATCTGGTTGTTCAGTAGGGCATGCTTTTTTCCATGGAGTTATTTGTAATTTTTTATTTAATTAATTCACTCGAGCTTATTGTGACAATATGTGCAATTATCTATTTATAGCAGAGAGTACTGCTATTTGTGGTCATTGAAAAGGCTCAAATAAAATTAAATTTGTAATATTTTGGAAGAAATATTGATATGCTGTGAATTGATTGTTTTGAAGATCAAGCTTTGAAGATTGAAAGTGCATGCGAAAAGGGAAAACCCTAGTCAGGAGAAGTGAGACCTGTGAGCGAATGAGACTGAAGAGTGTCGAAAATCTTCAATATATTGATCAAATATTGAGAGATCAACGACAGTTTCAGGCAACAGTTGGATACTTGGAAAAATGGGTGCCGCGTTTGCTAAAGCTCAACAAAAAACAGATTCGAAAAAACATTTCTTCGGAAAATTTGGCGCTGTATAAGGCGTAATCGAAACGAATTTTTGAGTCGATTTACAACTGTTGATGATAATAGGGTTCACTACTACACTCCTGAAAATAAAGAACAGTCAAAAGAGTGGATTGAAAAAGGGGAATCAACTCCAAAGAATGCAAAAACAATTCTATCGGCAAATAAGGTTATAATTGTGTCGACTATAGGCTTGATAATAAAGGTTGTCAATATCACATTGTATTATATTATCTGATCGAATTAAATTATGGAATTGCAGAAAAGCTATTTTGTACATTCATATATTCGCAAAATCATTAATTATATTGTAGTATGAAATTTTGTTCATTAATTGTGACTCTGGGTAAAAAATGGCGCTTAGTTACTCTCAATTAACGAAAGGTACTAGATAGTTTTTATACGTCTTAAGGTAAAAAATTTTCTCCCAATAAATTGTGGGTTTTTCTGGTTGATATACACTGTCATGGCCACTGTTCGCCATGGCCAATATTTCGCAAGAACAAAGATATACTTTATTTAAAATTCTTCCAAGGTAGTATTGGTGTTTATTTCAAGAGAAATATTTTATTTGTGAATGTTGATCATTTTAATTCACTTATTTCTTTATTCAAATATTTTTTCTTATCAAAAATTAAAACTTCCCCGTTGTATACTTTTAGCCGCTCCTGTTTCAATTAGATTATTGAAATCTAACAACGAGAACGATGAATATGTAATGTTACCATGTTGATTTCTTCTTCTAATAACAATTTTCAACCTATGCCTTGTATTTTTCCAAATCTGTTTTAATAATACTGTTGCGACATGTTCAATATTATTGCTACAAAATTTGATCGTTCATTTCGGAAACTTGCATACATTTGTAATTATGATCTGAATTTGCACATTTACTTTGTTTATTTTTTAATAATAATGAGTTCTTTATTCTCAAGAGGTATAATACCCAATTACAGAAAATGATAGCATAAATCTGAATAATTACTAAATAAATAAAATTAAATGAAATATAACAAATAACTCAATCTCTACTTAAAAAAGTAACTAATAGCTTTATATTAAAATGCAATGAAATATGACAAAGAACTCCATTTAATTCAATTAATTTTAGTCAATTTCACTTCTCCACGTAACTCCTAATTATAACTGTAATGGAGTCAAAGTGAATGTCACATTCATTAGCAACTGCATTACATGTACACTCCATAAATCAAAATTATTCTATGTTATTTTCTGTTCATTGTTTTCATCAATGCCATCGATTTAACTACTAATTTTTTTTGTTTATCCAAAAGGAAAACCCTTCTGAAAGCTATACTGGTTGCAAACCCGTCCTGTGTGGGATTCAAAAGTCTAAAGAATTACCTACCCTCTAAAACTTCATTTTACTTAAATTTTGGAACAATTATATACATAGTTAGATACACATTGAATTGTTTATGTGGAGCTAATAATATTTACCTATATAAATGTGAATAATTTCAATAGCTGTGAGATATAGAAAAATTCTGGACCGAAATTTCCCGTTTCAAATATGGCGTTCTAATTCCACCTATCCATCCAGCTGGTAAATCCGCCACTGACTAAATTTCTTATCTCAGTTGAGGCACAGTCTGCGATGATAGCTATAGATGATATTAGCTGGGACCTTCATCCCATTTAATTGATACCACTACATTATATAGAAGAGATGTCTTAAATTACAATCGTTATGTTAATATTGAGCATGATTTTTGATTACCTTGGTGATCAGATTTTCAAATGTTGCATTGTATATGTACGTCTTTAATATAGTTATATCTGTGTATCTTAACAGTTCAGTTATTCGCTTCGTATTATTCAACTCAATGTTGAAATTACAGAGCATGATTAAGTTTATTCTATGTTCATTACAAATGTTTTAGAGGTTGTTTTGTTACGATTCGGGGATATTGTTCATTGTTTTTCTGTTCACATGTACCATATGTACAGTGAAACTGCTGAAAGTGAGTTATTTTTTCACAGCTTGTGAGTATTGAACACAATTTTTATAAAAATTAGATAAGTTAATTGTTTTTTGGAGATAATATTTTGATACGGCGGTCGGTAAACACGGTAGAATCATTATCGGGAGATAAAAGTGAACTTGCCTGATCTGTTTTGTAAATTTATCTGTTCGTTGTTTGGTTTAGATGTAAACAAATGATCTCCTGCCATCTTTTCCAAACAAACCACCAGTTTAATTACGTTTTCCTCAAGAGTTTGTCGAACTTTAAGTTGTTGATTTGGTGCTTTAATGCTCGATTTTTTTGGATTGATTTATTACACGTGTTTAATATGTAATAATTGTGCCGAAAGGTATGTCTGGTGGTAATTCGTTTCAAAATAAAATAATAGAGGTGTAATATTTAATTGAATGACTGCAGGTTAAGGATGTGATGTTTTTACTAGTTTGTTGAACTTTAAGTGCCTATAAATTTCTATTCAATATTCTGAAACAATTTTTCTGTTGAACGAAAAGTTAAAATTTAAAACTTGAAGATAATTGAAATGAGACTATGAAGTGAATAGAACCTTTTACTTGAATAGACGAAATGAATAACAATGTGTAAAGAAATACATTCTGAAAGACTCACTCTCACAAAAAAACAGATATTGAAATTATTCAACAATTAATATATAGACCGAGCAGTATAGCAAATTAATTAATTGAATTGAAATTCCATCAGTTGAATACAAACAAACTACCTACCTAAAATTAGCTTGAATTTTGATAGTAAATTTGAATAGTAAAATTTGAAAAAAAAGATTCGTTGACAAATTTTATGAAACTACAACAACTTAAATTCATATTGATAAATGAGATGAGAATTAATCAGAAAAAATGCTATGAGGAATTCAAATTATTGATTAAAAACTTAATCAGTGAATGTGAATTATATAATATTCATAAATTGAATACAAATTTGAACTATTGAAATTGAGAGAAAGTGAAATGTTTAATAAATTAATAAATAATCCAGTAATTTCTTCAATTGAAAATAACCAGAACTTTTAAAGATATTGCGAAAATGAATACATACGAATGCAGATGTTCAGTAAAGTATATCTAACGTTTCTGCAGTGAAATCGCTCGAATAAATGGACACATTGCTTCTTTTATTATTGAATAGTTCCAATATTCTGTAGCTATTTCATGAACGTTGAATAGCAGTTGAGGCGCATCTGCTTATTTGGTTTTTTTTTTAAATAGTATTGGTTTTTCATGAAATATCGTCAAAATTAATTAGTAGTGAATTTCAATTTCTTCACATGTACTTACTAATTTTTCAACTAAGTTGGTATTTTTTTTCTCGCTCTCAGCTTTAATATCAAAATTTTTTTATGATAAAAAAAATTTTTTTCTGGTAATATAAATATTCTTACTTTCAAATACATTAATAATCTAATCAAAAAAATTTTCACTAATTTAACTTTTTAGTCCACACTTCAAGTGCTCACATTTTCATTTAAAATTCAGCTCATTTCAAAGTCTTTTTACTTTTCGAACTCAATTTTCAGTCTTGAAATTTATCATTCAGTATAAATTCAAATTGTTACAGATACAAAAATTAAGTTGGTATTTTCATTCTCAGTTTTAATTTGAATTTGTCAAATTTGTTCGTGAAAAAGTTCAATTTGTTTTTGATTTTTTTAATTCAATTGAATTTATCTTTTCATCACTTTTATTCAATCCAATCAATATTAATTATTTAAGTTCTCATATTTATTTCTTCCATACTTCACACTTATAATAATTCATTACTTGTCAATTCTCAACTTTGCATTCAACCAAAATTTAGTTTGATTCACAATTTTATAGACAGACATCTTTTGAATATGTCCAGAGTTTGGTATCAGCTATGATTTTTAATATAGTGAGCATTAATTAATTTTTTTTAAAGAATATGAATTAAAAATACGTCTAATCCAAATTTAAACTGTTTTCATTTCTAAGTGTAATATACAGTTTTACATTCAGCTTCTTTTCATAACCTACTGCCCTTTTTAGCGCTTTTTACTGCCTGCTTTCGTACTATGCTGTTCGAATTAATTTGAACAAACATTTTTTTTCTTCGTTTGAGTTACTGTAAGTATGTGAGTACCAGGTTGGCCCAAACACCCTCACACCTTCTTGTTTACTACCTGAGGTGACGTGAGGGTTCGACCTTGACCATCCTTTACATTCTGACCGGTTTTACCTCGCAAGCAATTCGGTTGTGAGCCTACTGGTGCGACAGTTGGTGGTTTCAATTTTGTTACGTGCTGTATTGTCTTGTCCAAAGATGGATATCACTCCGGGGAAGGGTTCTGAAATTATCGCGCTTAATGAACACACATCAATGACTGTAAGAGATATAGCTGAATCTGTTGGTGTTGTAAAGTCCAGCGTTTCGAGAATTTTGAAAACATTTGAAGAAAGTGGCTCATCGTCTCCAAAATGAAAGGGAAACTGTGACCGCAAACACAAAACTACTCCAAGAACAGATAAATTGTTGATAAGAAATAGCAAAATTAATCCGAGAAAGACAAGCACTGATCTTCGAAGGGATTTAATGGTTTCTAGGATCTAATGATTGGAGGTGAGCACCTCAACTGTGCGAAAACGACTGCTGGAGGTTGGCCGTAAGGCAAGGAGACCAAGAAGGAAGCAACTGCTTACCCAGAAAATGATGAAGAAACGTTTGCCATGGGCCAAAAGGTACCGGACGTGGACTGTGGACGACTGGAAGAAGTTGCTTTTTAGTGACGAGACACATTTGTTTGTTCAAGGGTACGAATCAAGTGTTGTTAGACGAAGTGATGGGGAAACTTTGCGGCCTGATCACATACAACAAACAGTAAAACATCCTTCGAAACAAATGTATTGGGATATAAACTTAAATTCAAACACTTGAACTTATGATTTACACTCTATTCACTACATAGCATGACGGTTTCGTCGTTACAAACGACTTCTTCAGACGCTTACAGAAAAATGAATTATTCTGTAGATTACATTATTCTGTAAGCGTCTGAAGAAATCGTTTGTGACGACGAAACGCGTCATGCTATGTAGTCAATAAAGTGTAAATTATAAGTTCAAGTGTTTGAATTTAAGTTTATATTCAATTATAATGGATTTATATCAAGTAAACACCAACACTATTAAATGTTTTATGGTTTTTTCACAACCAATGGCACTGGAAGATTAGCTCCTATAACAGGTATGATGAATTCAGTGAAATATATGGAAATATTGCGCACCAGGATTGTCCTATTCATGGAACCGTTTGATGAAACATTTCAGCACGACCTGTATCCCTGCCACAATTCCAAACAAGTGCATGCTTTTATGCGTAAGAATGAAATAAAAGTACTCAATTGGCCAGGGAATTCACCTGATCTCAATCCCAATGAGAATGTATGGAATATTTTAAAGAAACGACTGGCAAAAATGGATTGCACTACAAAAGAAAAAATGATTATAAGTGTAATTCAGGTGTGGTTTCGTGAAGACGATTTCAAAAAAATCTGCGCTACGCTAGTGGAATCGATGCCTAGACGAGTAAGTTCAAGAAGTTATTTCTGCGAAAGGAGGACATACTTCATATTAATATGAAGAATTTACGTTATTTTGTATGTATTTACTTCATTAAAAGGTAAGATTTTACGAAAACATTGTTTTTTATCCTTTGTCCCAATTAATTCGAAGAGCAGAGTACACATAACGTAGGGAAGTAGGTATTGTAATAACATCATTTATTAACCACTGTTACTGCGATGTTTTTGCGGCATAATTTTACGAATTTATTGAAAACCTCTCATGAGTGAAGCTGCAGATAAACAGTCACTTGTTTTGAGAGCCACCTGTATTATTGAAAGGGTAAAATGGGTATTGTGAGTAGCAGAGCGAGACGCTGTATGTAAACGTCAAATTAGTAGACATTATTCAGATTCCCCACTTTCTGAATTACCCCTATATTATTCAATTTTATACCAAATATATTGAATTAAGTAAATCGAACAATCTCCAAATTGATGTAATGTCTTTCATACAGACCCTTTCCATCAATTTTGGCGGAATTGGCACCACCTTTCTTCGAGAATGACGTTAGAGAACAATGAAATCGATACAGTACCTGATGAAACTTGACAGTTATTTATTAGTTCGTGAATCAATAATTTGAACTTATACAAATTTACTTATGATTTCATTAGTTAATTTATATGGTGTGTATCGAAAGATAAGAGTACATATTCCAAACAGACCTTCTCAAATTCATAGAGTTGCCAAAAGCTATAGATTTTCCATGTTTGGAAGTTTCTGTTTTCTATTGATGGCTATAGGTGTGATAGTCTGGTTCACATGTACCCTTTTTTGTAAAATTTTTCAATAGTCTCCGAAAATTACGAGCATGGTGTCATTCGATTCGTATTGTTTTCTAGGAAGTTTAAGGAAAGGTCCAAAAATACGCTGAAAAAAATTACAAAAGTTATAAACAATAAAGTGAAAAAAAGTAGGGGTTATTTTCAATATTTCAGGAAATTTTCAAAATTGCAAATAAGTTTCAAAAAGATGAAGAAATTTGCTAAAAAAAAGCTCCGACTCCCGAAACTGTAGCTCTAACATTTATAATTTTTACAGAGCTTCGAAAATAGAGCCAAATGTGGAACTCTGGCTTCCGCGCACGTTGCGTCACTCTGACACAGAAACGAAAAAAAAAATTAAATATATTAAATATTAATATTAATCAATAATAAAATTCATGGAGTGTTGGGATACATAAATGTACAATAATCAGTGGTCAAAAAATTTTGTCTCATTTTATCATAAATTATGTATTTGTTAATTAACTATTTTTTGTGAGCTGAAAGTTAATATTGAAATCCAGATAATTATTAAACTAATAACCTAGAATTTTTTTACTTAGTAAAGTCATTCTTAATAGTATAAAAAATAGATTACCGTTAAAATAATGAAAAAATTTTGATTTTCCACTTTTTTATTAATAATTAAAAGTTATAGAATAAAAAATAGAATAAGAAATATATTTTTTTAAATATTCATCATTTTGAAGTCTCATCATTAAAAGCTACTTAACAATAAATTTTTTTTTACTGTAAAAATTGTTATTTACAAATGAAAAAAAATTTCGTTTTCACTATTTTTCATTTTATAAATTTTAATTGTTCAAAAATTGATAAAAAAGTGCAAAATCAAAATTTTTTCAATATTTCAACGGTAATTCATTTTTTATAACTACTATTAAGAATAACTTTACTAAGTAAAAAAATTCTAGGATATTAGTTTAATGATTATCTGGGATTTAATATTAACTTTCAGCTCAGAAAAAATAGTTAAGACAAAATTAAGACAAAATTTTTTTGACCGCTGATAATTGTTTATTTATGTATCCCAACAGTCCATGAAATTTATTATTTCTTAATGTTAATATTTCATATATTTCAATAATTTTTTTCGTTGTTTTGTCAGAGTGACGCAACGTGCGCGGAAGCCAGAGTTCCCGCCTATGGCTTTATTTTCGAGGCTCTCTAAAAATTATAAATATTTTTATCAACAAATTTCTTCTTCATTTTGAAACCTTTTGCAATTTTGAAAATTTCCTGATATATTGAAAAAAACCGAACCCCTACCTTTTTTCACTTTATTGTTCATAACTTTTGTAATTTTTTTCGGCGTATTTTAGAACCTTTCCTTAAACTTTCTAGGTAACAATACGAATCGAATGACACCATGCTCGTAATTATCGGAGACTATTGAAAAATTTTACTAAAAAGGTAGTACATGTGAACCAGACTATAAAGCAACCATATCAAGCTATTGTAAAATGTAAACCATATTCTCACTTCAAAGCCGAACTAATGAATACCAGTTATTTTTCTACAAGCACTTTTGTGTTTGTGCAAGAGATAGATCTACAGTTTAATTCCGATTTCGAATTGCTCAAGAATACGGGTGGAATTAAATCGACCAGCAACACTATGTATGTTATACATAGTCTTCAGTAGCTGATTATTACATTTTTGGAATTATATATTGATATTATTTGAAGTTGAGGTCGTTATCTCATTTAATGTTTCTTATTCCTTGTAGAACGAAATCTTCTGTCTTGTGTTTAGGTATATCACGTGTGGAATCGATTTCAATATTCTCCAAGATTAGCATTCTGTGTGATGAATTTTAGAAGGGTGTGAAATTGTGAAATATTGGCCTCTCACACCTGTTCAATTTTAACATAACAGGTACGATATGCAAATTTGACATATCCCTTTGACAAGTGAAGTTAAGTCGAGTTAATTTGATATACCAACATAAATTGTGTTGGTGGATACCTATTGGTTGACGTTCAGAAATGTATGACCGAAATCGAATTCAAACTGGCCATTGGAGAGGTTTTCCATTGTGCATTTTTCTCATCGTCTATTCCTAGATGAATCTACTTCCTGTGTTTGCTCGCCGCCTATCTCTAGTACTCACCTTGAGTTCGATCTCATCGAATGGCAACGCCAGCCATGGCAGTCCCAGCAAACATTCTCTATGACTGGATTGAAAATCACTGTAAACATCGTTATTCACCCACAAAACAACTTGAACGATCTCAATCCTCTTCCTGTCGCTATTATTGTCACTGTTTAGTTTTTCGTACAAATTTCTCAGTTTACCGGTTAAATCATCACTCTTTGAATTAATATTGGCGAAGCAGAAGTATAAACCGATCACGTTGGAGTTTCCTATGGCTTCGGACGTCGAACAGAGTGGTAGGTCAATTGAATCGGAATTGCAGCATTTCAGCAGTTGTTTTCCTAAGAGCCTTTCGTGCCATTTATGTTTATTAGGGTTCATTTTCCTTTTTGAATTCCTGGACGTTCTTAAATGAGGTTAAATAGCATACTCAGTGGACAACTGGAAACGGAAAAATATCATTTTATTTTATTTTTTCAAATAAACAGAGTAATGATCTATTTTTGATATTGCACTGTCATTATTTGGATACCACAGTTATACATTACTATTAATCCACAGTTATATTACAAGTAAATCTTAAGAAACAATGGACCGCTGTAGTGTTAAAGGTAGCAGCATGGTCATAGATATTTACATTTTGATATAGTAATTTTATGAAGTATTTTGGATATAGAATTTTCTGTCATAAACTTCATTCCATTAAGAAATCTCACGTCTTCTAATAGTTATGAATTCTAAAAAAATTAAAATATTTGTACATATTTCAACATTAATATAAATATAATTTCAAATAACTGATAAATTATTTTTGTAATGTTAATAGTATCTTGAAAAATTCATGACATTATTCAGTAATTATTAGATAGATTCGTTCGTTACTTTATGATAATGTATTATAGAGTAAAATAAACTTTTTTTTTCACTATTTATTATTTTGCACCTTCAGTTTTGTAGTATTCATGTTCTTGAAAATGTAGTAATACTACGAAAACCTTCAGTCGCCAAATAATAAGTACAGGGATAAACACAAAGTGTATTTTTCTCTTTAATAATTTGTTAGTCAGTACTTCATTCAAAAATATATGGAATAGTTGGTTGTTTTATTTGGTCTCAATCAAGGGATAAAGTAAATAATTAGAGTTGGTTCGTTTATTTGTATGAAGAAAATTTCATCGTCGATTAAGTTATTATGTAGGTATTGAATGTGAAAAAATTTAAGTTGGTTTTCATCAAAATTTGCATTAAACTATATGTGACTTTCAGATTTGAAGTTGAATGTGACAGGGAGCTAAATGAGACAACCATCGCAGAACGTTTCACATTCATAGGGTAAATAATATAAATAGTATTACCTAAGTCATACTTGGTGCACTTTTCACGGACAATAAAGTTGATTCGAGTGCATGATGATAATGTCAAAATGTTTCAACAAAATAGTAGGTTTTTGAGTTATATCATTTGTTATTATAGTTTTCTGAAACATTAAATGAAACACAAATTCACTTTTCTGTTGACACTTCTTCTAAGCATTTGAAATTCAAATTGTATTATTCTATTCGCTAGAATATAAAATCGAAGTAATAATATTAAAAATATTATTCATCATGTTTAATAAGCATTGTATACCAACAATCATATGTATTTTCGTATTGTCTTAAATTTTACAGCATG
The DNA here is from genome assembly GCA_030704895.1 of Henosepilachna vigintioctopunctata. NCBI lineage: Eukaryota > Metazoa > Arthropoda > Insecta > Coleoptera > Coccinellidae > Henosepilachna > Henosepilachna vigintioctopunctata. The sequence goes on along the minus strand of JARQZJ010000035.1, from coordinate 2,182,324 downwards.
CATGAAATTCACATCATTGTACCATACGAAAAACGGGGTTTCAACTCACTCAAGTTTTAAGGATATCAGTTATTTCTTTTTCGATAGTCTCGTATAAAATATACAGACGACAAAGCTTGAATTTCCCTCGACACGAGTGTCGCACAATCTGCGTGTGTTTTTGCAATGAGCACTTTTCACTTGTTATCTCCCTCGCCACATGAGTCACCCCCCGGGGTGCTTTCTAGGTACAACGAACTCTCGTTAAAAACAATGGGTTGGCGTGTTTTTCTATGCGCGAGCCCGGCGGACGAGACTTTCTCGTGTGCTCGCTCCTGAAGAACCGATTTTAGACTGTAGAGAAACGTCCGATTCGCTGAAAATTAAGCTGAAAGTGCACAGCGCCCCCGCTGAAATAGCTGAAATATGAATCTTTCTGAAAGCCGTCTGCGGGTAACAGTGGCGGCCTCGAGGAGGGCATTACATATTCAGATTACTTTGCGCTTGATGATGAACAAATAATTAAACGAATCGAAATGAAATTCAATTGAAAAAAATTTAATTTTAAATTCAAAAATTCCAAAATTATTTCGGAAACTTATATTATATGTTATTTTATTAATTTCCTGATGAAATAGATAGATTCTTCGTGCCTTCATATTATTGTATGGTTTATACATTTTATTTGTGTAGAATTTGTTATTCATTTTTTGTAATTGAATGTTGAGAATACATGTATTATTATTATTATTGACTGAGATTGAATTCTCGCTTAACTCTTGGTGAAACATAATTAAATATTAAATTCAATTAAACTCTTGGCTTAATGTTTCACGATTATATTTAACAACATGAATTAGTCATGTTGACATGTCGAGACATGTTGACATGTCTTGAATATTGAAAATGAGCTAACGATCGAAACATGTTGACTAATTCATGTTGTTAAATATAGTCGTGAAACATTAAGCCAAGAGTTTAATGTAATTTAATTCAATATTATTATATATATATATATATATATATATATATATATATATATATATATATATACACTTATATATAAAATATATGAATACTGTTCAACGCGGGGAAAAATTTCAATCGAAAGTAGACACTGTCGGCATATTCCGCAATTAGCAACAGCCGTTGACACCTGTTTCGAGCTTATTGGCTCTCCCCAGAACTGCGTAGCCAAGTTCAAGTTATACGAACCTGGAGATGGAAAAACAGACACTCCACTGAAGGAAGTCGAAACATTTAGGCTACCGCGTTTTTACTATATATATATATATATATATATATATATATATATATATATATATATATATATATATATATATATATATGAAATTCTAACCATGCTGCGTCCATAAGAAGGCTGCATACCACTATTGCGTACTGAATAATAATGATATCAAACGTTGTTTTCAGCCTTCCTTGAAATGAATATCACATTTTGTTATGAAAGAAGGTGGTTTATCCTATGTATAACATGAAATACAGACAGTGAGCTAATATTTCTCAAAAATTTTCGTGTTATTTGCACTCATGAAATGCAGGGTGGGACGCAGTAATATCACATATTCGAAAGAAGAACGTATATTCTAGTTCGATGTCTTTCCCTTAGGGGTCTCACATAGTATTCTCCTATTCGTATATTCTATGGTATTATTTATGATAAAAGTGTATTATTGCGTCCTCAAATATGGCAACATCGATTTAGCGCTTTTTCTCAAGAATTAAATTTTTACATACTTTATCATATTTCGTCTAGCCGCAAATCCTTGTCCTTCGCAACGTCGACTACCTTATTACATCCGTTATTGTAAATAACAATTGGCGGAAATCAGAAAAAAATTAAATTTTGTACTTTTGTTATTGAACTCAAGTAAGTGATATTCTTTGTATTAGAAATATGAGAAATAAGATTTACAATTTTTCGTGTTTTTTTTAGGAAGCTCTTGTAATGAATTCTGGCGTCAAAGGAAATATTGTTTTTATTATTCTTTCACATATTATTCAGATATATCCCTTTCACAATTATTCAGTTCACCTTACAATCGAAGAATTATTGATAACGGAAAGGTTGTGCTGACTAATTTAAAGCTAAGTGTAGAGGTTTTTTGAATGTTTTTGAAAATTTTTCTGGTTTACATGACTGTAGTACTAAAAGGTTATGATTATTCCGTACTCTGCAAGTATTGTGGTTTTATTATTGTGTTTATCATTTTCACAATTTGTTCATTTGGTTATAAAGAAGTAGCGTAAGCTACGAGTATATATTGCTGTTTACGTTTAGATCTTTTTGAATTCTTTGAAATTATATTTTGAATTTATTGTTATCAAATTATAGTTATTAATTTCAATTATCAATTATTAACAGAAAAATTAATTAGGAGTATCATAGGCTAGTTTTCGCACTGTAGAATCGTATTCGTACGAATTTGTGCTTTCAATAAAGACATTTTTATCCGTTTTTTCTATTATAAATTAAAATTTTGTTATGATTTTTATTATTGCCATCATTAACGTAAGCTATACATTTCGGCCGTGTTACATTGCCCGAAAATCTAAATTGAAATTTTGAATAAAAACTACAATCTATCAGGTACTTGCAAGACTGCAAGACTTTTGAAGCAAGACCAAGACTAAGACCATGTTTGCTCACGCAAGACCAAGACCAAGACTGCCTAAACCTCGCCTTGGTCTTGCTTTGGGTAACACTTATTAGTAATAAGTTATATTCACAACAATCATTCCTTGTAACTTAATGAGAACGCAACTACTGGAAACAAATCACTTTAAATTTTAAGTAACCACGAGGTACTTAACATTTAAAACTTAATAAGACTTAACAAGCAGTGGAAAAATTCAGTCACATTTCACTTGTAGTACACATTCTCAGTTGTCGATCATCCCAAATCCTACAATGAAGTGCTTATTATTATCATAATAATAATAAGCAGACATTTCCAACAGGTAACTATCCAATTACAGGAAAATACATAATGAATAAATTAAATACAAAATTTCGTGACTAAAAATATCAATATTAATATAAATATACAATATTAAAAAATAATCATAATAATAAAAAACATTATCAAATATAATTATCGAAATCTACAATATCAATATTTAAATACTCAATTAATTAACTGAATCTCTAAACAATGAGTAGGTAATAATTAAACAAGAAAAAAAATTTCTCAGAATTCAAACCGGAAATAAATCAAGATACATCAATGATTAAATTTGAATATACAATAATGATGGAAACCTGTGAATCCCAGTGCGAATCTCACCAGTTTGATACCTGGTTGGTAATATTCAAATCTAAGCAGCGATTACGAGAGATGATTGCTTCTGTGGGTTCTTGAGTAAAAAGTCTGGCTTGTTCTAGCACACCTCTGAGAAACAAAGACATTTTATTGCATTCAAACTTCTCCTGGTGTGGAGGTACCTCGTGTCAAACCTCGTCAGCAAACAAGTATGATCACAATCCCTATAGTCCGGGAGGTTGCGTTGAATTTTGAAGTGGTAAAAAAATGAAAAATTAAGTGATAGTATGCCGGATGGAACTTTTTTCACGAATACTTGATATCAAACTGAGCTGAAAAAAAATCGTCACCTGCATCGCGAGAGGGGAATATGCATCAGCAGGTTACATGAACTTGTTAAAATACACTTAAAATAAAGTTATAGTACGCCAGATGAAATTTTTGCTTGTTGAAAGGTGGAAACTCAGTTATTGTATATGGGTCACAATTTACACTGAACAAATAAATAGCCCGGGAGGTATCGTTGCAAATACAAAAGTCATAGTATGCCGACTGATATAAACTAAGATTTATGATCTTATACGCCTAATAAGTAAACCACCCTTCGCTGCTCAAGTAGCGGTGGGTGCGGGCGAAACATGTAAAAAAATAAATAGAAGTCATAGGAGGCCGCTTGAAAGTTTTTTCACAGATACTCGACATCATACTGAGTTTTAAAAAAGTCGTCTGTTGCATCACGGAGGGAGGAAAATGCGTCAGCTGGTTACATAAACTAGTTAAAATACACGTGAAACAAAGTTATGGTACGCCAGATTAAATTTAAGTACGTGATTGTTTAAATAATGATTGATAGTAAAACAATAATCAGCTGCTTGTTAAGTGGTGGAAATACTGTCAGATGACGCAGTAGATTTTAAATATTACAGCATTGCTACTATGCTGCGAGCAACTGATGCACAATTTACTTACATGTAAAAACACTTAAAGTAGAGTTATAGTACGCAGAATGAAATTTAACACGTGGTTGTTCAAATAATCAAAAATACAGGAACAATGATCAGCTGCGAGTGTAGCTGTGGAAACACCGTCAGCTGGCACATTAAGGATACAGGTTATTTGAGCAATACCTACAGTTTTTCAGTGTTTATTTTTGTCTTGTTTCAATTTGAAAAAAATGCACAATATAAAATAATATCGAGAGTATATATTGAATTGACATAAATTAACAGAGAAGTTATATAAAAAAGTTCAAGGATAGGAATTGAGAGCTTTGCAGAACTCATTCGTTATCGATGGTATCCCATTAATAATAATTCTTCTCTGATTAGCCGTCGTCCCAACAGTAATGTAGAAAATATTCTCCTTATCTTAATCCAATTATTGAACGATGTTATATTCATCATTATCTGAAAATGAATATTTCAACTATCAAAATTAATTAGCTACTAGACATATAGTTATAAGCTCGAAAAAAGTGTCACCGACAAAAATTCCATACCACCAATATTTTGCTGCTATCAGTTATAATGTTGTCTGATTGGAGCACTTGATCTCCCTAAATCCATTAGATTAGTATTCTGATTCTGTTCCTCCTATCCCCAGTCAGTGGGAGATAATTGAGAAGGTTCTTGAGGGTTGACCATGCCTTAAGGTTCGCTATGTGTAAAGTGCGAAGTGAATGCAGGCATAGCTTGTATTTACATGGTGGGAAGATGGACCTATAGTTATCGTTTTTCCACTTAGGGTATCGTTTTTGTCATTGGATTGATAATGTTTAATAAACCCAGCAACTTGTGTTGCGTTGATACCATTTATCGCTTCGAATCCATCCAGGCCTCAAACAAATTCCTCAAACGTTATGAAGATCCGTTCAATTGGCCTATATGCCCGCTTTTGATTTCCACAACTGAAATAGCTTTTTCTCACCTTTACTCTAAAATGCAGCCTTGAAATCACAATGCGATTTTGGTGATTGCTAAATCGTATGTAATTTATTATGTAATAGAAGTTTTATTGCGATTTATTGCCGTTATATAGGAATATTTTTTATTGAATTAAATTGAACCCTTGGCTTAATGTTTCACGATTATATTTAACAACATGAATTTGTCAACATGTTTCGAGCGTGAGCTCATTTTCAAGGCTCATTCTCACTTGAAAATGAGCTCACGCTCGAAACATGTTGACAAATTCATATTAATAAATATAATCGTGCAACATTAAGTCAAGAGTTTAATTTAATATTCAATTATGTTTCACCAAGAGTAAAGCGGGAATTCAATCTCAGTCAGGAATATTTTTGTTCACAAATGGCGTCAAGATAAATTATGCTATTATATCCTACCCGTAATGATATATTTGGCTATTTAAAGAGATGAGAGAGTATCTAAGAAAGATAAAGTTGTTTCAATGATAGAAGATTTCCAGGAAAGTATAATCGCAAAAGGCTTTCAACAGGCACTAAAGTTTCATGTAATTTTAGGTTTTTTGTTTTACGCTTTCCACATCACAGCATCAAAAGTGCTCCGTCTCTTTCCAAAACTGTCAGCACTTAGTACACTTTCTAAATTCGCGATATTTTCCGAACTATTTGCTGAATCGTGAGAGGGATCATATATTTGCCTGTTGGGGTCACTACAAACCGATCATCGAGAATATATCTCGAAATATATGTATGAAAGTGCAGCATAGTGTCAGTGCTACAGTATTTTATGCATTTTTTGCTCAAACTCCAAGATTCTTCTCAATTATCTCCCACTGATTGGGGATGGGAGGAAACAGAAGAATAATGCGTCTTCAAATGGAACTAGGGAGATCAAGTACTTCCATCATTCAACAGTATAACGGATAGCAGTGAAAATATTGATGTTATTGAATTTTTGTCGTTGACAATTTCATCGAGCTTATATATAGCTAAATTTTGATACTTGAAACAATGATTTTCTACAGTACTCTTGGGACGACGGTTCATCAAAGAACGATTTTTATAGCGATATCATCGATAACAAATGAGTTTCTGTATTTTTGATTATTTAAACAACCACGTAGTTAAATTTCATTCGGCTTTACATGTTTTTACACGAAAGTAATTTGTGCATCAGCTGCTCGCAGTGTAGTAGCAATGCTAGAGTATTTAAAATATCTACTCCGTCAGTTGACGATATTTCCACCACTCAAAAAGTAGCTGATTATTGTTATTATAACATTAATTATTTAAACATTCACGTACTTGAAGTTAATCTGGCGTAGCTTAACTTTATTTCACGTGTAAATAATTACACGTGACCACAAATTTCACGACAAAACGTTTGTTTCACGTTTGTGAAACAAACGTGACCGTTAATTTCACAAATTTATGTAACCAGCTGACGCATATTTCACCCTCCGCGATGCAGGTGACGACTTTTTTTAAGCTCAGTATGATGTCAAGTATCTGTGAAAAAAGTTTCAAGCGGCATGCTATGACATAATTTTTTTTTATGTTTGGCAGCCTCCCGCACTCACCACTTTTTGAGCAGCTGACATGCATTTTACTTACTAGGCATATAAGATCATCGATCTGTGTTATGCGACATACTATGACTTTTGTATTTGTAACGCTACCTACCGAGCTACTAGGTGGCTATAAACCATCCTCTCGAAACGGGAGCCATTTCAAGAACCTCCTCTGCAGTTTCTCCAGGCGGTTTATGTGGCAATTATATATTGGTTCCCAACAGTTGCCATACTCAAGTTATGCTCTCTCTAGAGCATTGGATAAATGCACCAGTGTTGAAGAATTCGAGAACAGTCTTGCATTGCGTACGACGAAACCATTAACTTTGCTACATGATAAAATCAATTGATTGATGAGAATGATATGAAAATCAATTGACATGAATGAGAATTTTTGTTCAAATACTAGGCCGAGATCCTTAACTCGACTCCAGAAGTCGAGTCAGATTAACACCTTCAATGATGTAATCAAAAGATATCACATTTCTCTTTCTAGTAAAACTCACCACATTACATTTCATTACATTCAAGTGTAAACAATTATTATTATACCACAGGCTGATATCATTCAGGCACTTTGTAGCCTAAAACAACCATGTATAGTTGATATGCTCTTATAAATTTCAATATCCTCCTTATAAGTCACCTTCATGAAGTCCACCATCTCTAAGAGATCGTTAACAAACAAGAGAAATACATAGTAGGGGTTCAAGATTGCATCCCTGCTGCACTACCGAAAATAATAGAAACTGCCTCGATTTGCAATTCTCAATCTGTAAGAATTGACTTCGATTACTCAAGTAAGACTTCATGAGGAGTGATAACTTATTCGTAAATGCAAAAAGCATTCTAGTTTTAAGTATAAATAGTCCATGGTTTATCTTATCAAAAACCTTCTGGAAATCTGAATATATAATGTCGACCTGGCCTGCTGTCAAAAACCAAATTTGTAGAGCAAGATCTTCTACTCATAAACCCATGCTGCTCAATTGCAATACTATTTCTTATCATAGAATTATATGTTATTAAAATGTTTCATTTCAAACAATGCATAAAACAATATATTCGGCAATATAAAAATAGGTCAGTAATTACCAATATGTGATGAATCGCCCCCTCGGGCACCGTAATAACTTTTGCTGCTTTCCATCTTGTGAGGAAAATGCTAGTCTTCAGAATGAAATCACATATATGCTTAAGCAACATGATTGGAGTGTCAATATAGTCTTCTACAATGAAACTAGGAATCAAATCAGGACCAGCCATCAGCTTTTCATCAAATTGTCTGGCAGCTCCTTTTATCATGTCTTCTGTGATTCTATGGAAAAAAGAGTGTTTCCTCAATTCTTACGAACAATATCACAATTAGCAGGAACATTCGAATACACAGAACTGAAAATTGATCGCAAATGCGTTTACAATATCTTTTGGCTTATTGTAAATAAATTGTTCATGTTGCATGATTCCTGGAATTCTATTATATACCTTTTTATTCTAAATAAAGGACCAGAACCTACTAGAATCTTCAAAAATGAAGTACTCGGAGGTAGCAATATGAGCCAATCTCTGATTTCACCATGGCTCTGAGCGAGCTATAACGTCTGGCGCAAGAAGGGCTCATGAATTGTTTGTAGGTACGATCAGAAACTTCTTTCATACGTATCAACCTTATGAGTTCAGATGTATACCAATGTGGAAATCTCCGAGTCCTGCCTTTCTTAAGGGTACAGTTGACATGAAAATACTCTCTAGGATTTCATAAAGCATATTGCAAGTCTCATTTGGATCATCAAATTCATCAATCTCTGACTAATCCACACCACACATCATCGAATACATCGTACTATAATCTGCCCTTGTAAAGTTGAATTGTCTAGATATTATTAGAAGTTATTTTGTTTAGGAGACCTTCCATCAAAATGCAGGCATTGATTGGGATCGATATCAATCAGGCCCACTGATTTTTCAGGTGCAGATAACCACAGGTTAGACAGCATAAACTCGATTCGGCAATCGGCAGTAGCATATTTCACATAAGATTTAATTATGATGCGTAATATCGGTACGTTTACAATACATGTAAGTGTAATGCACTCACCCTGTGTTACGAAATGCGATAAAAGTGCTCATATCGTGAATCCAACCAAATTTAATAGTCGCAAAATATAAAAGATATTGAGTAATAATAATAATTGTGACTTTGGTAGGTTTTTGGCAATTTGAGATAATATTGAATAATAACCCAGGTTTTGTAAGTTTGAGCCGAATGTGATAGTTTCATTAACGCCAAAACTGCCACATACTTTCAGTCCTAAACAACACCCAAGTTCGAATTCTGTCCAGTTACCTCAGTGGATGTGGACTAAACATTTTCCACTGACAAAAATATTCTGAATGATCGAAGGCACAATCATATCACTGAACATTTGGACCGATAAATGACTGTGTAGATTCACAAAATATTGAATAATTTTAATGTCGTCTAATGTAAATGTCATGTGTAATGTTTCCTATGATCGCATATCCAAGGATAATTTGCTAATTGTATGCTGATTTTGAAATGAAAAAAAGTGAAGACTTACTTTCCTTTTTCTTGGGTTCTCAAAATTTTCCATATTTTGATTTTGCATACTCTGCCAAATTTTTTCAAATTCCAATAATTTTTCATGCATGTTTGCGTACGATTTACAAGCCTTTTATTTTGCATTTAGTTAGTAATTTTTTCTAGTAATGACGTTTATATCTTTGAATGTTTTTCTCAACCATCTCATCAGTTTCAAGCATTGTGGACAGTAGAACTTTTCGAAAAAATATTTATAATGTATTAATATTAATTTTTGGCGCACGTCACTGGGCCATAAGGGAACACACTCTATTGAGCATTTCATCTTTGCTAACACGTCTCAGGGGATTTTAAAAATTCAGAACGTGTTTGAATCAGTGGCAAAAAGCCACAAAGTTCGTTGAAGAATGAAATGAAAATTTTTCAGTTACTTTCTTTGTCACTTTTCTATTGGGAAATATCCGTGCACTATAAATTTTCAAGTTTAAATGCCGAAAGGACTGCTTTTTTCGTAAAATTATTTTTATCGTTTACCTGTTATATTTCAGAACTCTTTCTATTTTTTCATTTGAAGTCTCATAGGTCTCTGGAAAAGTATATGTCACCTACTCTGGTTTAGATCTGTTCACTCACTTGCTATCATGCAGGAAGTCAACTCATGGATCAATTTGAATTTTTGGAAGTCATATTGTTTAATATATGCAATAGAAAACACTTGTTTTGATTCCACAAAAATTATATAAATTGCTTGGCAATTATTTCGAACTGTTACCCCATTTAGAAGATACAGTGATTGACCACATATAATAAAAAAGTTTTACATATAATGGAAGTCATAAGAAAAACTAATATAAGCATGTATGTACAAATATATATATGCTTATACACTATTCTACTAACTATATTCTGTAAGCGTTTTAAGAAGTCGGTAAATCAAAAGTCAAAGTACTTGAATTTATCATTTATCATATTAAAATGAATTTGTACCAATTAAACGCCAGTATATATATATATATATATATATATATATATATATATATATATATATATATATATTATTTACTGTATAGTATATATATATATATATATATATATATATATATATATATATATATATATATATATAATCTAAAATCTACGAAACATACAAAATCACATTAACATTATTGAATATATTTTACAATAAATGGAGAATAAAGATCAAGGCAGAAAAAACAAATATCACTCATATCACGACAAAAATTGAAGACATATTGCAGAATATAAAGAATATAAACATCACTTTTCAAAAAGCTAATATTATAATATAAAGCTGAAATTAGTCCTGTTATTCTGAAGGCTTGTCCTATTTGGAACAAAATATTCAAATCCAATTAAAAATCTAAAGAAAATTTCCAAAATTGAATACTGAAAACAATCACAAACTCTACCGAACTCAAACACATACATACACTCTATCAAAAAGCGGACACTAACCAAATTCATGAGGGAATAAAGCGTCAAACTTTAAACTTTTTCAAAAATCATGTTCCGAACACGGAATTTACTAAATATATTATAGAACAAAATGCACACACAATCCCATTGTCCAAAAGTCTGAAAAGTCAAATCATGACATAATGTACATCTCAAATCTTAGGAATCAATGACGAGCAGATGAATATATCTAACATTAAAATTTTCACACGTTCTTATCATTTTAGATCATAATGAAGCTGTTGGCTTTCATTTGTTGAACGTGGCATAACTGATGAGTACGTTGTAGTACGAAACCTTAACTGTCTTAAGCTTTCAACAAATGTAGGCATCCATTTCAATATTCTCTAACATTTATACCAAGAAGGTTAATGGAAACATCACATTGTTCATGTTTCACATAGCCAGCTCTGGTGTAATGTTCTTTTGAATGATTTGTCAGAAAATTTTCGAAAGAAGGTTAGAGTATATTTTGATATCGATTATCTACAAATGCAATAATATAGCACGAGAAATACAGAATATATATATATATATATATATATATATATATATATATATATATATATATATATATATATATATATATAGAAAATGAACACTAGAACATTAATTTGAAAAATTGAAATTAATCAAGAGAATGTTATAGTAGAGCTAGATATGTGAACGTGTACGATGTGATGTCTCCATTATCCTTCAAGGGATAAATGTTAGACAATATTGAACATAACGTGCCAATAAGAGAGTGAACAATAAATGTTTCGATTTGTTAATTTAGTAAATCAATGATCATACTGGAACTTTACAATAATATTCCACAATTATATTTACAAATTTTAATCCATTGATAGGTTTTCGTTGGCCACGTTTGTGTGGACACCTCTTTGAGAGATTTATTTCAGATATTTCGATTAGAATATAAACAGACGACTATCAAAGATATATATATATATATATATATATATATATATATATATATATATATATATATATATATATAGATAGATGATTGAAATTCCATGCCGTAGTAGATGTAGGTACAGCATGACAAAACGATTTTGAAGAACTCATGATTTTCCGTTGCATTTAAATATTCTATTAAATATTCTACTGGAAATGTACATATTACTTTTGAGGAAAAATAGCAGTAAGCGTCTGATTTGGTATGAAGATCGTAAAGAATACAAAGTAGATTTTTAATGAGCATATAAACTAGAAGGTACGTTTTTAAATTCAGGAAATAATTCATATTTAAGGGCTCATTTTACGACTTTCTGTCAAGTCCTTTTCACCCTATACTACTGCGATATGCAAAGTCGTTTCATTCGAACAAGAACTAAAAGCTTTCAACTGGTCGAAATCACGAATGAAAAGGTGAAATGGAAAATACGGACATATATTTACAGCCTTTAAAATGCCAGTTGAAAAGGTATGAAATTACACTCGAATGCGTGCGTGTTTTCCATTTTAAAATGAGCTAGAACGCAATTTCAAAGAAGTGAATTATTTTTCTGCATTTTACTTGCAAAATAAGTAAGATGGCTTCAAACTGTGTAAAATACGGTTGCAAAGATGTGCATACTAACATTGTAGCAAAGGATATTCACTGATAGCCATCATGAAGTAATCAAGATGGAACAAGGTTTATATTTTTTTCAGTGAGCTATTTTAATGGTGATGAAGTACGATCAAAGAAATAAATGGAAATGTGTTTGCAAAAAATGTACCCTTTTCTTAACACCAATAATTTGTGGAGTGATTTTCGAAAAACGGTTTGAACCTGAATAAGATAAAACTAAAACTCTACTCATTGGAAGCTAATATCATCTTAGCAAAATTGATCTAATCAACAAGTTTACTATATGAATGGTGAAAATTTTGAGGTGGAAGAAGGCAGTAAGGGATCTCGGTCTATGGTTAGACGATGAACTTTCTTTCGAGCAACATTTACTTTCAGTGAAACCGTTCTCTGTACTAAAGTTAAAAGGACTACAGAAGTTCAAGTAGGAATTGTATTTTTCTACTAAATTGCAACTTGTGCGAATTTTAATATACCCTGGTATAGGTAACTGGCTTCCTATCAGCACTATTATCTTTCACAAGATAATAGTGAGTATTTGTAGAGAATACATAACATGTGCATCCCCTTTGTATGCAAAACACTATGTTCTTTACAAACATCATATAATTTTATCACTCAAAGAGAAAAATTTTATCATTAAAATTTTTGTACAAATTACTGCACAATGGTATTATTATCCTCCTCTCTTGTTCGCTTTGAAATTTCGTGTTCCTAGGCAAAATTCTCGTAATACAGAATTATTCCACCTAGAGACTCTACATTCAATAGAGGCCAACTCCCAACGAATTTATTATCAGGAGTTATGACTACGAAATCGATTAAAATGAATTGATTTAGTTTGAGTTATTTGTAATATTTCATTGAATGCTATAATGTAGTTATAAGTTATTATTTTTTTTTTAGATTAGATTGAGCTTTTTGTTAAACCTTTTTTAAAATTATTCAGTTATGTATTCAACATTGTTATTATTTTCTGTAATTGGGTGTTATACCTGTTGAGAATAAAGAACTTATTATTATATACCTAACATCCTACAGAGACAAGATTCGTGTGTTGAGTGTGTTGCAAGAGCAGAATATTAGAACATAACTTTCCTGTATAAGCTATTTATGAACTGAAGTGAAGATGAACTATTTGAGCGATTAAAAACAATGCAGGATGTTGATAATGTAAATACAAGGCTTAATGATCAGTATAATATCCCTAGGCAATGTACATCAGAATTTGAAGGTGGTTTCAATTATTGTACTTTAAAGACGTTGAGCAGGCTCTTTGATCTGTTAGATTACAGATTACCATTGTCTCAGTTTTTTACTAATAACTAATTTGCTGGTTACTATTACTATTATTTTTATATTTTGTTCGCATTCCGCCCCCCCTCTGTGAAGTGTAAAATAAATATATCAACAAACTCCTACCTTTTTGCATAATAATGTATTTTATATATTGTTGTGTGAATAAACACTTTTTTCATCATTAATAAGGCGTTCCTTTCCTGAATTTCACATGTCATGGATTAATATTGTTAATATAATTGTAGAATATCATTGTAAATTTTCGGTATGTTCATCGATTTACTAAATCAATAAATTGAAGCATATATTGTTTCTGTTACTATTATATAATAAATTATTATTTATGGTGTTTGTAACTCATTTATTCAGTACTGACTGCAGGTTTTTGAAAACAACTTTTAGTTTCGATGAGACATTCCCTTCAACTTTTTTGAGAATTTTGTTGATGATAAATTGTTTTCAAAAATGGAGAAACTATAATATATAGTGTTTATTGATATCCACATCACCTTCAGTTCCTGTATTCATATAAATTTAGTAGATTCATTTATTAATCATCAGGATTTATAAAGGTTTTAGGTTTTTATTATCGAGTTTTTTCCTGATTATTAAATATTGCCAAATGTCGTGTGAACAATATGTAATTTTTTCTAGGTACTTTTTTTCTGACGGGGTACCAGTATACCTGTTTCCAACCCACTGCCGGCGCCCTTGCTAATATGCTAAAAATATTTTCACATAGGTATAATGATATTTCAGTACTTTTTCATGACTTAACAGAACATTCTCACATAACTGATTCATAGGAGCTATTAGATAATTTTTAATGGTATAAATTTCTCACCAAAGTATAATGAAAAATTTATCATCATTTCTATAATTTCATTTGGTATACTTACCTCGTCCCAATACGTAATATAATATTTCATTATTCAATGAAATTTCACCAATTTCATTACTTGTAATGAAATGTTGCATGTTGTATGTAGCATTCAGAGGAAATAAGAGTGAAAATGTTTTGATTTGATTTGATTATATTTTTCTTAACGGAATGTTATAATTTTCACCAAGGATGACAAAAATCGATGCACTTTTGGTTGCCTAATACATGTACCGACATCTAGCATTATATGAAACAACTAAGACTACGTTGAATTGCATCATCGACTGAGTTTAAAGCAAAGACCGTGTGGCCTAATGGATAAGGCGTCGGACTTCGGATCCGAATATTGCAGGTTCGAGTCCTGTCACGGTCGTAAAATTTTTAGTTGTATTTCTCAAGTTATTGAATACATGAGTCAATAAATTAAATTTGAAAATATCACTATTATTAGAAACTCTTTTAAATATAATTTCAATTGATTTTGGGCATTATGTTGTTGTATAGTGATATTATATGCTGATATTAATACATATATTATATTTAAAGATATCATCTACCCTAATACATTGAGTTTCTCATTCTTGTGCTGTTATTAAAAATATTTTAAAGCCAATTAAACTGCATTTACGAAAATACCAATGACCATAAAATTAACGGTATTGTTCATGATAGTGTTCTAATATTGGTACTACATGCTACACCATTCATCTTTTTACTATTTATTCCGTGTGGACGCATCTGTGGCTTAAGGAAGACTTTCAGTAATTTCAAATCAGCCTAATTTTCGATAATTCTATACACCTACACGTTTAATGTGTAATAGTCGAAATTTAATATTATTGTTAAAATATAACTATTTAATTTTATTGTTTAATATAATCGTGAAACTTTAATTGAATATAAACTAAAATTCAAACCTTGAACTTTTGATTTACACTTTGTTGACAACATAGCACGACGCGTTTCGTCGTTACAAACGACTTCTTCAGATGCTAACAGAATACTGTACTACAGTACTAACAGTATTTTGTTAGCATATGAAGGAGTCGTTTAACGCGTCATACTATGTTGTCAATAAAGTGTAAATCAAAAGTTCGAGTGTTTGAATTTTAGTTTATATTATTAAATAGAGAAACTTTAACCAAGTGTTTAGTTTAATTCAATATTTAATTATAATTCACCAAAAGTTAAGCGAGAATTCAATCTCAGTTATATATATATATATATATATATATATATATATATATATATATATATATATATATATATATATTCAATGTTATTAGCAATAACAGTATTTTAATGTGAAAAACTTGACGTTTCGTTGTATATCACAACTTTGTGAAACTAATGAATAATTGCATTTTATGAATTATTATAGATATCAAAATGTCAGACTTATTTTTTTAAAAAATTAAATTAGTTTTTTGTATTTTCACATATTGATTTTTAGTATCAGAGGAATATTTCTGGCTTAGTATTCGCTTCGGAAGTTTTAGTCTTCTTCACCATGAGGAAACCTCTGAAAAACTCATGGTAAGTCAGGTAATTCTTATAAGTGTGATTTATATATATATATATATATATATATATATATATATATATATATATATATATATATATATATATATTATTATATATATATATATATATATATATATATATATATATATATATATATATATATATATATATATATATATATAAAAATTAAATTTTTTTGTAGGTATAACATTTCCATATACTTTCGAGGATGGAGTATTACGATAATAGCAATGATCATCATACTTGTCTGATGGTCTGCATATTTAATGATTATTATGTATGTGCTTTGTATTGTTGAATAATATTCTGGTCTGAAACGTTCCTTAGTTATGTTCATTCAAACCAACCCCAACATATGGTTGCTATGTAAGAACTATATTTGCCCTATGAAATTAAAAAGAGAACATTATATCCATCTCCTTCTATATTCGTCAATCAGTCGTTCGAGTTTCACCCCACTCCTCATTCATTTATTAAATCGGAAAAAGATACCTTATATTTTCTTGATTATTGTCTGTTAAAGCCAGCAATCCGTTTTATTTTTCTGCGTGTTCATTTTCACTGATTTGCCTTTTGTAAGTTCAGATACGTATTAGACATCGTTACGCTATGGTAGTAATATTATAAATGAAATATATACGTATACATAGGTAGATGTATATATGTACATACATATATGTGAAAATTACCACATATATATCACCACATAAATGTGAATGCATATATGAAAAAAATGTATGCTGAAATTGGGCGGTATATAATAGTGGGCGGTTTTTAATAGTGTTGGCGTTTACTTGATGTAAATCCATTATAATTGAATATAAACTTAAATTCAAACACTTGAACTTTGATTTAAACTTTATTCACTACATAGCATGACGCGTTTCGTCGTTACAAACGACTTCTTCAGATGCTTACAGCATAATAACGTTATTATTCTGTAAACATCTGAAGAAGTCGTTTGTAACGACGAAACCAGGCATGCTATGTAGTCAATAAATTGTAAATCAAAGTTCAAGTGTTTGAATTTAAGTTTATATTCAAGGTATATAAGTTATTAGACAAAGCACAAAAGAATTCTTTCGAAAAATTGAGATAAATTACTTAATAGTGTACCATAGCGAATAAAAGTTATACTTCATAATATTAGATGAGCATGTACGCTCCGACGTTTCCATTATTCTTAAAGACGTAATGTTAGAGAGCATCAAAATCATTGCCACACTAGATGCAGCACAGGACAGACTGTTTTTTCTACAAAGGAGGTCGTCGGTTGTGCCACGTCCATCGACAAATGAGGTGATAGAAATTACCTTTCAAATTATATATACTCCAAGCAAAACTTGAGAATATCAATTTAGAGTCATAAAAAGGTTATTCGAGTTTGCAGTCATTGCCTTATTTGGCGAGAACGTGGTATTCCTAACTGATAAGTTCTCTCTATGTTTACCTATTCCTTACCTTGCAAAATTCTGTAAGTAGTATTCTGCACGAAACCGATTTTTTATGCACTTCTAGCAATTGATTTTCTCGTAGTTTCTTACACAATTTCACGAATTGCCGCTATGTTCTGGACTTGGTCAACTTTTGCGATGTTGTGGGCCAAACTTTAGTGTACAAATACGTTCGCGTGCGTTTAAAAGTGGTATTCATATTTTTTAGCGATATATATCAGACATGAAATAATACCGCGATGTTATTTTAATACAATTTATTGAAAGAAAAAATTAAATGAAAAAATATGTAACAACATTATAATTAAATCGTTAAATTTGAAATTATTACAAACTACGATAGTTAAATATATCGACGCCGAAATCAATGCGACACTTGGGCTTGAATTTGGAAAAATAACCGATCGATGTTTGGATTAATTCCACTGATACAGAGTTCAGATTTTACAAATTATCGTCAATCAGCCTTGTACGATGTTTGGTTTCATTAACTTTGCGAATTCTCTAAGCTGCGGAAATTGAACTTTTTCGAGGTAATTTTCATAAAAATCAAACTCCATGGCTTCAAATTGAGATTTTAGTTGCGAATTTGCTCGAATCTCCATCAACTCCATTTGCAAGTGTATTGGATCATTTTGTACATTACTTTTTGTTGGAGTAGCAAATGAAATGAAACAGTCTTCCATGTTTTTAAAATCACTGGAACTGTTCGAAAATTGTTTCGACAGTAACGGGAATCCTTCTATAAGCTTATGGATTTTGTCTTTTCGGGCAAAAAAAAAGTTCGGACCATCCACTCGCGTATATAGGCAAAATGAAGGAATGATCTAGAATCGTTTAGTATAGTACCTACAATACAATTGCAAAGCAATATTTTTTTGTTGCGCCGTCAGTGGGGCGGCAAACATCAAAGGCTTTGATGTTTACCGCCTCACTCTTTGATGATCTGATCGTTGCCACCTGGTTTGTTCGCTCATTTGATTCCGCGAGAATGACTAGGTAACTAGTGTAATATTTTTTTATTGGGTTTTTCAAAATTTCTCGCGGTCCGGACCAAATCTTAGAGCAGACAGGTTGTTGCCCACATATGTTCTAGACCTATCTGATTCTTCCTTGAAGCAAATCCTCAAATCTTTCATAAAATGTAAGGTAGTCGTTTATGAAAAGCTTCAGTGACTGCCGCAAAATAGGCGCAATTCTCTCAGTATAATAATACATGGAAAGGGTTTAATGTGGGACAAAGCATAATCGAAGATATGCGTTATCTGCAGAACTCACAATTGAAAGCAGCCGTTGACGCGTATTTCGAGCTTATTGGCTCCCTTTAGAACGGCGTAGCCAAGTTCAAAATATACTCACCTGGAGATGGAAAAAATACAAAAACAAATACTTTTATAAAGGATGTCACCACATTTCAGGTTTCCGCATTTGAACTCTCTGGATTGGAAGATTTAATCAACTACTTCGCCTTGAAGTTACCATTTATCCTTTACGGAACCTCCAAACCGAGAATTTGAATTGAATATGAAGAATGTTACATGCGGGAGAAAGTATGAATAGAAGTAAAAGTTATCCATAAAATCCGTAATTGGAAGAAAACGTTGACACGTGTTTCGAGCTTACCAGCTTTCTTCAGAACGACGTAGCCAAGTTCAAGGTGTACGAATCTGGAGAGGAAAAAAACTGCTGTAAAAGAAGTCACCACAGGAATAAAAATTCAACGATTAATTAAACTATTCATTGAAGTTGTGATAAAATTTCAATTTGATTGCTTACAAAAGTTATTACGAAGTGATATTGTTTGCATCGCACGTTTTTATTTTCTATATCTCAGAAGTAACTCGGTGATTAAATTATTTATATATGTACGTTATTTCGACGGACTGAAACAATATCGCTATTCTCTCCAAATCCAACTCTGTAAATTGACGCGTGCGTGACTGGACTTTCCTTCATCTTCTCCCCTTCGTTACCGACCTACCCTCTGATATTTCCTTGAACAGTGTTTCAATCCTGAAAAATCAATATGTCGCTTATTTGGACGTAAAACTGAACCACTAAAGAAACTCTTCGTTTTCAGTGGTCGTGATATAAATGTGAAAATTCCACAATTTTCACCCCTTTGCAACAGTTTTCCGAAGACGGGTGAACAATTTTTGGATAGGAGGGAAATGTGCAGACATGATCGAACATGAATTTGTGTTAGGTGCTCATAATAGGAAATTTCTATCGAAAAAGGTTGATCTATTTCAGGAAAAAATTGTAATTTGAACATTGAAAAGCAGGTGAGTCATTTAGATGTTGAATATTGCAAATCAATGAATAGGTTCTTACCGAAAATATTATTTTTACTTTTCTCCTGACGTTCACCAACCTGAAAAATTCCAAAAATTCGAAAGAATGTTCGAGTTTCAAGTTTTCAAAAAAAGTTTTAAGAATTTAGTTTTGTATTTGTTCCTGTTGCTTTTAGTGTAAACGTATTATAGACTGCTAAAATGAATAAACAATATGAGATGGATGATTCAAAACCACAGTCAATGTACATGGACCAGTTGAAGGCTATGCTGAAGAGGAATATACTCCTAAAAAAGAGGGAAAAAAGAAAAACTACTGCGGTAAGTTGGTATTATTTGAAAATATGGAAGCCATCAAATATTCATATCAGCTTGTTGAATTTCAGATTGATTGAATATCAAAAAATTTTAATTTCGAGGTAAAATTTCATTTTATATCATGAATTAATATTTTATGAGGCTTATGTAATATTTTAATTGATATAAGATAAAATTTAAAAATTTTATATTATTTTATGAATTGGAAATATTTCATATTATTTATACTTGTTTATGCTCTTATGAATTTTTTGGAATTTATTATTATTTTCCATTTTTATAGAGATGTTATTGATAATTTTTGTGTATTTATATACAAATATAAGTTATTTTTCTCGATTCTTAAATAAGATTCATAGTCACTTCTTGTTAGTAGACTCAATAATTGAGTTGCTAAAATTAAAAATATAATTGTTGTAATTATTACTCTTAGGTACTATTATTTTGCTTTATTAGTTTCTTTGATTTATTGAAGCTGTTTTCAACGTCGTCAATCAAAACAACTGTATTTTGTCGTATAAATTTAAATAGATATATCCTTGAAATGAATACAAATATATTTTGCGCACATACACGAATATATATATATATATATATATATATATATATATATTATTTTATTTCGAAAGTTTTTAGCAATAACAGGCTTTTTTTGATATGAAAAACTTTATTTTTGTTGACGTTTCGTTGTTATATTACAACTTTGTCAAAACTAATGAATAATTGAATTTATGAGTTACTATAGATATCAAATGTCAAACTCATTTTCTAGAAAAATCAAATTAGTTTTTTTGTATCTTCACTTATTGATTTTCATTATCAGAGGAAAAAAATCAATAAGTGAAGATACAAAAAAACTAATTTGATTTTTTTAGAAAATGAGTTTGACATTTGATATCTATAGTAACTCATAAATTCAATTTTTCATTAGTTTTGACAAAGTTGTAATATAACAACGAAACGTCAACAAAAATAGAGTTTTTCATATCAAAAAAGCCTGTTATTGCTAAAAACTTTCGAAATAAAATATCTTAAACAGGCAATAAATCAATTTCAAGAAATATATATATATATATATATATATATATATATATATATATATATATATATATATATATATATATATATATATGTGTGTGTGTGTGTAGGGCGTGTGTGTGTGTGTGTGTGTGTGTGTAAAAATTTATGAGTATTTTTTAATTTTGTTTTTATCTTTCCATCGACTATTTCAAAAATGCCGTTTCACAATTTTACAATGAATGCAATTCAGGTCAATGAATTCCCAAACGGGAAATAATTTCATGATCCTACATACAATAATACTGAATAGATTTGTCCGGTACTTTGTGATAATGCATATCATTAAGTGGAAAGAATAAATTTTTTTAATTTTTAATTTTTTTATTGATAAAAACAAACGGGAAATAATTTCATGATCCTACATACAATAATACTGGATAGATTTGTCCGCTACTTTGTGATAATGCATATCATTAAGTGGAAAGAATAAATTTTTTTAATTTTTAATTTTTTTATTGATCAAAACAAACGGGAAATAATTTCATGATCCTACATACAATAATACTGGATAGATTTGTCCGCTACTTTGTGATAATGCATATCATTAAGTGGAAAGAATAAATTTTTAAATTTTTTTATTGATGAAAACAAAGTGTATTTTTCTCTATTACAATAATACCACGCATATTAACTATTGATTTAACCATTTCTCTTTTAATGCTCGCATTTCTTCGACTTCAATAAGGGTATTACAAAAAAACGTTCTTTCGCCGACGACTCGTTACTTCACTTGTGAACTTTTTTTTGTTACAGGAAGTCTTATTGCCCTTATACTCACTGGGTTTGCTGATTTTAATGAAATTTGTGATGCCAAACCCAAATTTTCCTGAAATGATAACACCTAGGGGAGAGGCGGAGCTCTTTGAACATTTTCAACATTTTCAGAATCACACTGTTGCCGTTGTCCCTAACACCACTGATACTTTGGTAAGCGTTTGTTATACTTGAAGCATTGACAAATTATTAGAACAAAGCCTAACCAATTCATTATCATAATGGATATTTCTCATTTGAATTTCTTCCTTTTTACAGGACTTTTTGAAGGCTGTGAACGCATTGTGGCTGGAAAGCCAAGAGCAACAAGACGGAAACAAGCAGTCCATCAATTGGTTGGTTTTTCCTTCGAGATCCGACCTCTTGAAAGCCTATTGGTTAGAACCGTTGAAGATACCAATAGCCGTCATTTTCGATGGACCCGGTCCCATAAATGGCAAATTGAAGTAAGTACAGCTATATTTTTTTGTTTCAAGATTACAGAAAACTTCCATTATAAATTTAAAAGTATAATTTATTTAAGTAAAATTTTTATCAAATATAATTTAATCTTTTTTCATCAATTAATTTTATGCCCCATAAAAAACACTTATACTGAATCTGTAGTAAATATACATCAAATTGAATCTGATCAAGTTTCAAGCTTTCAAAGTTCATTATCGTATAGAATCAAACCACTTAAGAATATTCTGTCCGTTAATCCTTTTTTTGCAAATGTATGTATGTTAAGATGATGCTCAACACTTAGTATGCTATAATATAATCCACGTATAATGATTTTGAATATAAATTGAAGTATTTTTCATATTATTAATTAGACATATGTTTTTTTACAATAGATCAGGCGCTGCACTGAAGCGGTGCTAAGGTACAGGTTGTCAATATGGTGGTGTATATAAGGTGTTGTACTATTATAAAATTAACCTGCAACTCTTTTAGAACTCCAGGTTTTTTACATTGAATAATTAGGCTTAGTTTCACAGAATTATATTGTTTCTCTACATTTGTTTCGGAATGTTACCCCACTGTCAAATTAATCTTGTGAAACTAAGCCAATTTTTTAAAATTCATCATATTGGGGCATATATCACCAAGAGATCTGAAAAAATTCAATCAAGTTGATTAGCTACTTTTTTCATTTGAAGGGGCGGCACTTTAAGATTCTCGTAATTTGAAATCTTGATAGGACCGCCACTAAAGTTCACTATCTAGTGTAATTTATATTATCTACATAATTGATAAGCAATTGCTTGTAGAAATTTTTTGTATTGAGCAATAATTGCCTGATAATTAGAAGTTGTCTTCGTTATTTCAGAATTTATGTTCTTTATATGACTTCAGAAAATTAAAGATTAAGTTTAGTTTTAACGGGTGATTTTTTAAGAGTTAAGTTTTTCAGGTTGGCGGCACTGGTTGGTAATGGCATCCAAACGTCATCTGTCAAGGTGAAAAGTTTTCAATATACTCTGCCATTTCATCATGGAAAGACTTACAAACGACCAACGATGGCAAACTGTTGAAATTTACTATCGAAATTCGTGCTCTCTGAAAAATGTATATCGTTTGCTACGACCACATTATGGTCGTCATAATTGACCTGGTGAATCACAAATTCGTGCTGTTATCACCAATTTCGCACCAAGTTTACTTTGTTGGACATTAAATCAGTGTCTCACATGCGTACAGTGCGTACTGAAGAGAATATTGCAGCCGTAACAAACAGTGTTAATGAAATGTCAATTCGTCGCCGTTCTCAGCAATTGGGCATGTATTACTCAACCACATGGAAAATTTTACGTGGTGATTTGGGTTTGAAGGCCAATACAATTCAACTTCTGCAAGAATTGGAGCCGAATGACCTACCACAACGTCTAATTTTTGGTGAATGAGCATTAGAACAGCTTAATAAAAATCCGCTGTTTTATCGACAAATTGCATTCAGCCCGAAAAAACCATAGTTTGGTGTGGTTTATGGGCTGGTGGCATCATCGGTCCATTTTTCTTCAAAGACGACCGTGAAAGAAACGTTACCGTCAACGGCGAACGATATCGAGCCATGATACGCAACTTTTTTTTGCCCCAGTTGACCTACTTGAACTTGGTTTACATGTGGTTTCATCAATACGGTGCCACATGCCACACAGCTCATGAAACAATGGACACGTTGAAGGGTGAGTTTGGTGAGCAGCTTATCTCTCGAAATGAACCTGTGAATTGGTTGCTAAGATCAAGCGACCAATCTGGATTATTTCTTGTGGGGTTATGTAAAGTCATTAGTGTATGTGGACAAGCCAAACATGATTGAAGCCTTACAGGATAACATAACACGCGTAATTCGTGGGATACAGGCCGAAATGCTCGAAAAAGTGACGCTAAATTGGACCTTCCGAATGGACCATTTGATACGGCGCCGCGGACAACATCTACATGAAGTTATCTTCAAAATGTAAATGGCAAAGGCCGTAAGAATTTTGAATATATGATGCAAATTGAGTGTTTTATTCGATTTGAAAAAAAACTACGCTTAAAAAATCACCCTTTACTATCGATTTGTACATCTTATTCAGTGCTGTTCTTCTTCAGTAGGTAAATTGTTTCAAGAGTATCATAAAAATTATTTTTTATGATATGTTCTATTGAAAAACTATTACAAATGCTATGCTGATAAATGAGTTTGTTTTCAATTTTTGATATTGAAGATAGAGTTAATTTTGATGATTACTAAATTAGTAAATTTAATATTGTTAACTGAATTCAAAGAAATTTAAGCCGATAAATCTTTGTGTGGTAATATTGAATATTAGAACTCATGATGATTATAATGGTGGGCATTTTTCAGTGTACCAGATATCATCCCATAGATTTTTCCTTCAAAGACAATTATCTGTGATATAACGTTTTTCGTTTGTTTCAGGTACGAAATAAGAACAAATCCATCTTTCCACGAGACTCCTGCTACTACTGTTCTGTACAGTCCACCCACGTCTTGTAGGCAATTCACAAGTCGTTGGCCTGATGTTTGGCCTATAGAATCTGGTGACAGTTGTCCTGTCAACGAGTACTACTATTCAGGATTCGTAGCACTTCAGGCTCTTTTAGACTACACGAAAATTAAGGTAACATACAATATCACAGAACTCTTTAAAAAAATTTCATTTGATATAATTCAAATTACATTTGAATAAGACGCATTTGTCTTAATTTCACGAATTATATTGTTTTTTGACAATTGTTTTAGGGTGTTACTTCATTTTCAAATTTTAAACTAATTACTTTTTCTCTAGGTTCAAGGAAACGAGTGTACAATAATTCTGTGTTCAATATATCAAACCATGTTTCGTCAAGAGATCAGCGAATATTATTCACATTTAAAGTTGAGCGACGGTTTAGTAGTATTTACTTCCCCTAGGTCATACAGTCAACTCGAGTGTTTATATTACCTGAAAACTCGATATTTTTGTTTCAAATCTGACGTATGTCTATCTGGTCATCATCTTCTGTAGCTTCTTGGGATTTCCGTTCAATGCCCTGCATTGTTCCCATCATATAACATGGTGAAAGTTTTTCTTCACAGAATGTTGTTAGTGTTTTCGTGTTTCATTTTACGCTATTACGGACCTCATTGTGTTTCCTCTTCTATGCCACAAAGGTGAAATTTGGGACCATTGCTGTTTAACATTTCTATAAAACCTATCACTATAAGTATATACTCATGTGGGCAACAACCGGCCCGCTCTAAGATTTGGTCCGGCCCGCGAGATATTTTAAAAACCCAATAAAAAAAAATTACACTACTTACCTACTCATACGCACGGAATCATGTGAGCGAGCAAACCAGGTAGCGGCGATCTGATCATCAAATAGTGAAAGTCTTTGACGTTTGCTGCCTCACTGGCGGCGTAACAAAAGATTATTGTTTTGTAATTGTATTGTAAGTACTACACTAGACGATTCTTGATAATTCCTTCATTTTGCCTATATAAGAGGGTGGATGGCAAGAACTTTAGTTCGTTTTATTTGAGCTACCGAGGAGATAACTTCGACAAGTGATATCCTAGCGAACTGCTAGTGCCGTTAATTTGCTTTGTGACTTTGTGTGCATCTTGAGCACTTACTATTTATATTTTGGTATTAAGTTTATCGGACGAAAATGATGCCTAGTGGAAAGAAACAAAAAGTAGATGCAGAGAGTCGCCAATTTCAAGAAAAATGGACTGAAGAAGTCTTTTTTATCTTGCAAAATGGTGAGCCTATTTGTTTGCTGTGCAATGAATCAATTTCAGTAGTGAAAGAATTCAAAATAAAGAGGCATTACTTAACTAAACATCCTATGCTGCTCTCACTGATAGGACAAATAAGAAAAGACAAAATCCAGATGCAAATCAGGAAAAACAGCAGTAAATATTTCATAAACATAACTTGATAACGTTGTGAAAGCTAGTTTTATAGTTAGTTCAAAATTAGGAGAGAAATTAAAACCATTTGCCGAAGGAGAATTTATTATGGAGTGTATGTTAGAAGTTTGCTGTGTTTTGTACCCTTAAAAGAAAAATGAAATTGAAACAATTAGTTTGTCAAGACTAACCTTTGTCCGATGTATCGAAATGATTACTAATGATATGAAAACAACATTGACTGGAGTATGTGTGGTATTGAATAATTTTCCATAGCATTAGACGAGAGCACCGATTTGTCTGACACAACTCAACTGGCTATATTTATTCGAGTTGTTGATAAAGAGTTCGCTAATACTGAGGAATTGCTTGCTTTAGAGTCGCTAAAAGGAACCACTATAGGGGAGGACATTTTTAATGAAGTTCAAAAGGTATTCACAGGTTTTGGCTTGCCATGGACAAAATTAGTTCAAGTGTGCACAGATGGTGCACCTTCTGTGGTCGGCTTACGTAAAGGTTTCATCGGAATTTTGAATGGAAAAGCAACTGAATTAAATGTGCAAAAAGATGATTCAATAGTCCTTCATTGCATTATCCACCAACAACTTGTGTTCTAAGTCCATTCGACTCCAGAGTGTTATGAATGTCGTAGTAAAAACTAGCAATTTTATTCGATCCCGATGGCTTAACCATCGTCAGTTCAAGGCGTTTTCTATAAAAAGTAAAATACAAAATGTTCCAATATACTTGCAAATGGATTCGATCGAGATTCGAGAAAACTCACACCTAAAATCTAAATTTGACAACTAAACCGTTGTTTGATTTTTATAGAAATTATCCCGAAGAAGACCAATTTCCGCAGCTTAGAAAATTCGCAAAAAGATTAATTTGAGCCTTTGGTAGTACATATAGATGCGAACAATTCTTTTCTTTGATGAAAGTTAATAAATCCAAAATATCGTACAAGGCTGACTGACAATAATTTGGAAAATTCGTTACGTCTTCGTATCAGTAAAATTAATCCAAATAGCGATTGGTTGGATAACGATTGGTTAGTTTCCCAAATTCAAGCCTAAGTGTCTCATTGATTTCGGTGTCGCTATATTTAACTATCGTAGTTTGTAATAATTCCAAATTTTAAGATTTAATTATTGTTACCTATTTTTTTCATTTAATTTTTTTATTTTAATAAAATGAATTAAAATAACATCGTCGTATTATTTCATGTCTGATATCTGTAAAATGAAATTTATGAACACTATATTAAAATGAACTACTTTTAAATGCCCGAAAACGTATTTGCACACTGAAGTTTGGCCTACACCATGTCAAAGGTTGTCCATACCTGCTATAGATAGTAATGTATTATTTAAATTCTTGTCATATACTGAAGTAAATACGCATGACGTATTTACTGTTGTATTTGCAATAAAATAGGCAATCTTATAGATTTTGACGTGTTCTTCCTGAATTTCAATTTTTCCATACCACCATGAGGTACAGAAAGCGTCACGTTTTTTATTGCGGTATCCCCAGTAGGCCTAATCCACATCTGACCCACTACATATTTCAAAATTTAGGTCAATCTCCGTGTCTCATTGTGTTTGCATCGTTCTCAGTACTGATTGAAACATCAAAGACGAAAATTTCGATGCGATGGCCGATGATACAGACGATTCATCAGTTTCATCGCAATCCTCTTCATTCTCGATTTCGTCGTTTATTTGATCGCGAATAGTGTCTGTTTCTTCAATGCTATCTTTTAATGGAAATTGCGAATTATCACAAGAACCACCACAGTTCCTGCACACAATGGAGCACTTTAGCCTTGCTTTTCTGCATCCGCAAGCTTTTTGACAACCTTTCTTGCATTTGCAGGAAATAAGTTTCAACAAGCTTTCCGGAGCAGGGGGCTCAAATGTATAGAAAAGAATTAGCCCGCTCTTGTCTTTCTTCCATATAACCCATTTTCCATATAGCCACAGTAAATTGGATACTGATGGTATAATCACCTCGGACATCGCACGAATATTACAAAGATTTTGAATCTTTGTTGTTTTCAAGCCCGTGTCGTTTTTCTTCGTAAATATTTTGAATTCAATGGCACCAAAACGACCTACGACTTTTGCAGACGGCATTTGCTTCAAACGTCCAATATTTTGGCCAGGAGCAATAGCATTTTTAGGTGTTATACAATGGATACCGCCCATAGCATGAAAAGTGTTGTACCAATCCAATGTCTGCGTGTTGAAATCGGCGTTGTCGAAAACAACTGTGAAAACGACTGATCATTGATTTTCAGTGGTGAGCGCATTAAAGCAGAAACTTCGAATAATAATAATAATAAAATAAATTTATCGAGAAACATTCTTTACATTGTGAAAATACATTCAGTTCAATTGATACAAATAATTACAACTAATAAGAATGCTCTCAAAAGGACTGAATTCAGTTTTGAGTCTGGTCTTCCATTCAACTCCTGAGCAAAAATTGGTTCGAACAAAAATATTGGTTAAATTTATATTTACAATAATATACAACTTCAATTTAAAAAAAAAGAAAAAAATTACCTCAGACATATTAAAAATTTGAGACAATTCCACATGGTGTAGAACATTTGTGTTAAAAGAATATACAAACATATGATACAAAAAAATAATAAATATGTTATTGCCTACATTCGAATTATCGAAGTACTCTGCCACACTATAGTATGCCTTTGTTAAGAGCAGAGATTTAACTCCCGTCTAAAACCAATGAGCTTTCAGTACTTCCAAATTCGATGGTAAATAGTTAAAAATTTTAATAATCTGATAATAGAGTGAGTGCTCAAATTTATTGCATATTTTATAAGTAGCATATAAATAAGTTTTATGCATATATATAAGTAGCACTATTTCATTTAGTTTTATGCATATAAATAAGTAGCACTTCACTGTTCCTTGTTGAATACTCATGATTACTATTCGATTTAATAAACATTGCTTCGGTGTATGAAGAGCAAAATCCGAGAGGTGATAAAGTAAATGTCAATGGCCGAGATCCATATTTTTGGAAAAAAATTACTGCTACTCCAAACTGAATCGATGATATAAAAGATTTCGGCCTTGCTGTGGCTCTAATAGAATGCGCGAGAGCATGGCTTTTTTTCATCTATCTAGCCAGGAGCGTTTATTTTTCAAAATTATACCATCCAGGAAAATTCTCAAAATTTTTGGTATATCTGACTCGACATCTTGAAAAAAATTGTCTGGTGGAGTATGATGTTTTGTCTCCTATATCCTAGACCGAATATCCTCTGTAACAATTACTGCTGCTGCCTTTACAATACGCTTACGTTCTTCTATTCTATTCTTGTTATCACTTTCTTCATTGCACCAGGCTTATTGGCAGTGACAGCAATTGAAATATTATCACTACATTTTTTCAGCAGTTTTGTTTTCACTGTTTTTATGTGTGGAGGATAGGTAATCACCTCTAATTCACAATTTTTGTCATTAGTTCGTCCATGGAAAACTGACATTCTTCGGAATTTCCCTCGTGATATGAATAAAAGTACTATATCACAATATGAATCTCATTTGCATGCGGAATCCTTTTTTTTCTTCAGTCAGGGGCGTTTGGTACAATTTTTTCATGCAAGAATTGTGATACTGTGCATCGGTTGCGACTAAATCATTAACCTGCTCGAGACTTTCAACGATTGCTTGGCCCAATCATTATTACGTGCTTGAGCAAGTTCTGAAATACTGTTTATCATCGATAATTTACGTACATTGTACAGAATATTACGGTCACATGAACGTGCCTGTTTTTGTATTATAGAAAATACGCTTTGTTTGTAGCTTGATACTGGACGAGATGATATCAAGATTCCACAAATCCTCCTGGAAATGTTCCCAAAGGAAGCGTATACTGCCAACTGGATGGTTATCTTTCGTGTGCTTATTCCTTTATACATGGTGACAGCGCTGTCACAATTCATCACCTATCTTTTGATATTAATTGTCGGCGAAAAGGAAAATAAGATTAAAGAAGGCATGAAGATAATGGGACTGAAGGATTCTGTTTTCTGGTGAGTTGTATTCCTTACAAATAAAAATATTTATAAATATAAATTATATATGTATATATATATATATATATATATATATATATATATATATATATATATATATATATATATCAATAAGATATTCAAATACCTGAGAACTATCCAAACTCTAATGGGTGATTAAGGCGGAAAGTTTTAATAATCATAGATCCGGTGATTTTGTTTTCAAGATGAAGATGAAGAAATTTTTCGAAAATAATAGTTCTTCTAAAATATCTTAATAATCCTCTAGTCGTTTCTAGACATCCGGGAAGGCATGTTAATCAATTTTTTTGACAAAAAATATAGACCACTATTTCTTTGCAATTTTCCTATATTTTCGCATTACGCTACTAAAAATGCAAAATTTTTGTTTCGAGTATTTGTTTCTTATCTTCCATCGTTTTGCAAGCAATTGAAAGAAAGTAATTAGAAACTCTTTTTATTGTTGCCAATTTACACGGAATGCAGGACTTTTATTTAGGAGCAAGCAAATAAAATACATAAAGTAATTTCTTCAAATTTTTTCGAACTTTTTTCCGAAAAAATTAGTTAATTTGTCTTTAGGGGCGCCACTAGACTTTAGCATATTTCAACAATACTTAGTTAACACTGCCAAATTTCAACAAAGAACAGGTGAAAGATTTTAAAGAAATTTAGAAAAAAAAGGTTATTTTTAACAAGTTTGACATCCCATATCTTGAAAACAAGTCATTACTGACCAGTGTTTACCGTTGTGTAATGCAAGAGAAATATTGAAATCGATGCCAAACCCATTGGAAGTGCGAGACATATGTTTCGTTCCGCAAAGAACTCGTCAGTCGCACCACGTCCATCGAAGTGAGGCAATCTCCAAGTGCTCAATCTCCAAGCATCTTCTTGCAGAACGAAACATATGTCTCGCACTTCCTTCAGGTGTGGCATCGATCTCAATATTTCTCTAACATTTATCCCTTGAAGGATAATGAAGACATCACATCGTACACATTCACATATCTAGCTCTACTATAACATTCTCTTGATTAATTTGAATTATTCGAATGAATGTTCTAGTGTTCATTTCCTTGAATATTTCATTCAGTGCCATAAGCACAAAAACTTATATATATATATATATATATATATATATATATATATATATATATATATATATATATATATATATATATATATATATATATATATATATATATATATATATATATATATGAATGTATATATATATATATATATATATATATATATATATATATATATATATATATATATATATATATATATATATATATATATATATATATATATATATATATATTATGAAAGAAACCACCTTTTTGTTATTCAAATGCATTTCAGTTTACTTCTTGTTTCGATTCAAATTGAAATTATTTTGTTATTTTTTTCAGGTTATCTTGGTTTATCATATATGCAGTATTCGTGTTCATCTTCTCAGTAGTATGTTGCGTCCTTCTCTTCACTCTGCGGGTATTCCAAAATACGAATTTCCTGCTCGTTTTTCTTTTGGTACTGCTATTTTCACTGTCGATCATCATGTTCGGATTCATGTTGACTCCATTCTTTGATAAATCAAGGGTGCGTTGAATAAAATACTCACAGAAATACAATTTTAAGATTACAATCATTTTTCTTTCAGACGGCTGGAATTCTTGGGAATTTCATTGTTGTAGCTATGAGTCTGTTGTATTTCATTCAGGTATTCGTCGACAGTTCGAGTTCAACTATCCTCTGGATTGTTTCCTTGTGCAGCTCTTCAGGATTTGCCTTGGCAATGGACAAGGTAATTTAATGATTTTTTCGTTTTCTGATGTGTTATAAGTCGCCAACATTCTACTTTAATTTACAGGCTTTGGTGATGGAATTATCTGGCGAAGGTGTCAACTTTGACAATTTATGGGCTGGAGAAGGCATATCTTTTGGTGGAAGTTTAATTATGATGGCTTTGGATACAATCCTTTATGGATTCTTAGCTTACTATTTGGATTCTGTAATACCATGTAAGTGGTTCAATTAGAATTTGATTGATATCATTGAACATAATCAGATACTCTTGAGTAAATAATTTGTTAGTACATCTTTCATATATCTACATGTTCATAAATTTAATATTTTACCTATAAGTACTCCTTTTTCCCAATATAAATTTTTGATCGATATTTTTCAACAATGAAAAATTATTTGAATAAACATTTGAATTCAACTTTCATGATGGAATATTATTCATATATCAATCTCAGCATTTGTCATTTGTACTTTGAAACATGTGCTCTGTGCTTCATATATCTTTTTTTTTGTAGCGGAAAATGGTGTTAAGAGAGGTCCACTTTTTTGCTTCAGTCCTTCATTTTGGTGCGGGAAAAAACCAGTAAGAGACCACCTCGTAGCGAACGGCGGCTCACTCGCTTCCTTAAATACTGGCGAAGATGGAAACGTTGATGTCGAGCCAGTCAGCAGAGAAATGAAAGGAAGAGAAGCCATCAAAATAGTCGACTTATACAAATCGTTCACTGTAAGCTCGAACTTCAAAGACATCATTTTTACATGCTACCATTGATTTTTGTTCTCAGCATTGCACGAAGCCTGAAATTAAAGCTATTAATGGAATTAATCTCACAATTTACGAAGGACAAATCACCGCCATTTTAGGACATAACGGCGCAGGAAAAACTACCTTATTCAACATCTTGACTGGTTTAACAGCTCCCTCTTCCGGTACAGCGTATATATTTGGCTACGATGTTAGGTATGAATTAAGTGAATAGTTCACCTCATTAAATATTTGGTTATTATTTCAAATTTAACGTATAACGTTTTAGAGACACTAATGATATGGATGAAATTAGAAGAATGACTGGTGTTTGTCCACAACATGATATCCTCTTCGACAATCTGACACCAAAAGAGCATTTAGAGTTTTTTGCAGCTGTTAAAGTGAGTAATGGCTATATTAATTCAATTATTGAAATTCATCAAATATTTGAAATATATTTCACAGGGAATCTCAAAGAAATCAAGGGAGTTTGTAGTCATGAAGACACTTAGGGACATAGACTTGAGCGATAAAGCCAATTCATTCGCTAAACATTTGAGTGGAGGACAAAAACGAAAATTGTCTATTGGCATTGCCTTGATTGGGGATCCAAAGGTAAATATCCTATTCAATACTGAAATGTCCAACGGTGAAAATTTTCGAAAGAAAATGTCAATCTACAAATCAATCATATTTAAAGTATTATTTTATTAAATAAAACGTATTTAATACCGTTGTTAGATTTAGTCATGATTTAAATTTTAGATATACATTAAGTTAAATTATATTTCGTTGATTGCGAATGTGACCTTAAAGCTGGGGTTTAGTCCATTCTAAGAAACAAGTCTTAGGTTTCTTTGATACCATTTCTGAACGAAAACGAATTTTGTGAATCTAAAAACTGTTTTCGAATCTTGAATATTTTCTCCATGGGGTAACATAATTTTAAAGCTGAAGAATTGCATACTAACCTTGAGGTTTGTTTAGGTTATCATATTAGATGAGCCGACAGCAGGCGTAGATCCATATTCAAGAAGACACATGTGGTCATTTCTGCAGAATAGGAAGCACGGCAGGGTTATCTTATTGACCACACACTTCATGGATGAAGCAGATATATTAGGTGAAAAAACTGAATTGTTAAATTAAATTAGAGTTTCTATTGAAATCTCGCTTTCATTTTCAGCTGACAGGAAAGCTGTTGTATCGAAAGGAAACATTAGATGTTGTGGAAGTTCACTTTTCTTGAAAAATAAATTTGGAATTGGATATCATCTAACATTGGTTTTAGAAGGTGAGGTCTTTGCCTTTCATTGAAATTTTTCATTTCAAAATCTTTTATTTCTTTAAGGTGTTGCTAAGGAACACTCCATAACTAAATTGGTAACCAATCATGTTCCTAAGGCGGAAAAGGCTAGAAGACACGGGAGAGAACTTAGTTTCATCCTACCACATAACGCTGTTAATAACTTCGCTCCACTTTTCTCGGCGATCGAACAAGAAATCAATAATGAAAACGGAAAATTGGGTGAGTTCAATTCAATGACTTTTTTCTTTATTTCATGACTGATCATATTAGATGCACATGGTTCTCAGGAACGTCTTTAAACTATTTGTGGTCCTGGTTACATTAGAATGATAGAACCACTATTGCCTTTACATAACACTAGTTTGTGAGAATAGACAAGTAGAGAAAGGAATGTTATACCTTTATTTCGTTTATCACTTAGTAAAAACTAGTAAGGGTTCCAAGCAATAGACATATACATTCGCCTTCGACTTAGATCTATAGACATATAGATCAATAAAAATATTGATCCACATAAACGGGCAGATCAATGAAAATATAGATCCACCTAACAGGCCTAATCGCCTATGTAGCCAGATCATTGAAGCTATAGATTCGCCTAAAACGTCCATGTAGATCATCAATGATAGAGAATATAAAATCTGTAGTTCAATTTGAAGTTTAAACTGTAAAAACCAAGACCGTTTGAATGTTTTTATCACATAACCACGTGACCATCGCTTTATCACATTTATCACGTGACTATCGCTTTTCCAGGATAAATTTTATTTGATTAGAGGATATCCTAGATGGTGAACAAAAGCGTTAATCGCTCTTAGAAAATCTTTGTTGTTAACCATATCTACTATACTCGAACGGTATAGTGACCCTATAGAGCAGGGGTTCCCAAACTTTTTTTACTGCGCCCCCTCCTGTTAAGAAAGAAACCATCCACGCCCCCTTCTCAGTAAATTTTATGGGCATGTGAAAAAAAACAAGAATTTTATTGAAAACAAAACATGTATTTTTAATAACACAAAGAACAACATCTGAAGAGTCAATTTAAAGACATACTGTTAGAGAAAAACATAGACAAAAAGAACATAATAAACTAGTGAGATGAGTGGGCTTTCATTTTCTTCACTAGTAAACCTATACTTGGTTGTATTTTAGTAAGGGCACAACGTAAGTCACTGGCAACATCAAGTTTGTTTCTGAACTTTGTTTTAATTGCAACGAGGGTTGAAAATGCTTTTTTTACACAAGTAGGTACTCGAAAAAGACAGATATAATCGAATAGCTGCATGTGATACAAGAGGGTACTTTTTGAAATATTTGATCCAAAATGATGACTTGTCCATTTTGTCAAAGTCGTACTTGGCAGAGGAATCATGTTTTATCTCCAAACCTTCTTCTTGCAGTGCTTCTGGCAGAGATTTGATATTGATATTGAATGGGTCTGTTGACAGTCTGTAAATACTGTCGTCACAAGTGTCTGGGAAATATTTCCTGAACTCTTCAGTGAGGTTCTACAAAT
Source organism: Henosepilachna vigintioctopunctata (assembly GCA_030704895.1). Lineage (NCBI taxonomy): Eukaryota > Metazoa > Arthropoda > Insecta > Coleoptera > Coccinellidae > Henosepilachna > Henosepilachna vigintioctopunctata. The sequence goes on along the minus strand of JARQZJ010000035.1, from coordinate 2,146,441 downwards.
GGTTCAATATTATGCTTTTCATTTGGGATCCTTCAAAAACCTCCTTGAACTGTGGCTCATCTGAGATTGACATTATTTCGGCAAAAGTTTATAAAATAATTGCAGAGGTTTGCTGCTATTTTTCGTCTCCAAAGCTGCAATTTCTCAATGTACATCTTGATGACATCACGATTACTATATTCAATTCTCCACCTGCAGTTTTAAGTTGAGGTTGTTCAATGAGTCAAAGAAGTCTGACAAATAAGCCAACGACGCCTGTGTACTTGGTTTCATGAATTCTATGCTAGGCTCATTTTGCTTCAGATTTTCTAAAAAAGTGATTACTTCATCTCGAAGTTCAAATAATCTAGCTAACATGTTACCTTTGGATAGCCAAAGTACTTCTGTATGAAATAGCAGTGTTTTGTGGTCACTTCCTAAATCCTCACAAAGCGTTTTAAACAGTCGAGTATTTAATGCACTGTTTTTTTTATGTAATTTACAACTTTTATACACTGTTTTAAGACAGCATTGAGTTCGTTTGGAAGCGTTTTGGCTGCCAAAGCTGAACGATGTATAAAACAATGAATTCCAGTCACTTCTGATTTTATTTATTTAAAAATTTTCATTTTTAACTGGTCTTGTGCTCACGCCCCCCGTGACATATCTTCACGACCTCTTTGGGGGGCGCCTCCACCTTGGGAATCCCTGCTATAGAGGATAAAAGGTCCGGTCTGGTGGATTCAACTGCAGGCCCCACTTTCAGAAAAGTACAAGTTTTTAAATGATAACTAGCATTCTTAATGCGAGTCTCATTATCTCACAATACTTGGACATCGACTACTAGCTGGTTGAAGCATTGAAGCTCTTGAAGCATTGTACTTCTTAATTCGTTTTGTATTCTTTTCAATTTGGAGATGGATCTTTTCCATTTCAGTTAATTGCCTTCATGCTTAAAAATATTCTCATTGAAATTTCTACATCAGGAAATGTGCCTACAATTTTGTTTCCTTTCAATAAATGATATATTTCCTCTATACTGTTATGCCCTTCATTTTTCTTCAGAACAGTTTCAGAAGTATTCTGTTCAATGCAGACATTCTATTTCTAACTCTTTTTCATTCATATAGGTAGAGTTCTTGAACGTATCATGATTATTTATAACGTAAAAACGAATAAGCAAGTAAAATGGTCATTATCATTTGATTTTCTCGAAATTAATTTGTTTTCGGTTATCATTTGGTGATCTGAAGGAATTAGATGACCCCTATTGATGACGGGATCGTGGGCAGGCACGAATCCAAAACGGGATAGAGGGGCTTTATAGTGCCGGTTTTCCAATTGATTTTTGATGGTTGCGTTATGTTGTTGTTATTTCTGGTTTTCTTTCTATCTTATTTGTGAATACTTTGTTGATGTCTTCATTTATGTTGTTACTCATTTTAACTATTTTAAGGTATATCGAGCTATGGAGTATCCATGACTACCTTAGAAGAAGTATTCCTCCATCTTGAGAAGGACGAAGAAGAGCTTGAAGAAGAGCAAGTTGATGAAATTTCTAAAAAAATCGTCAGAAGTAGAGCTCTCAGTAGAAGTTTGAGTCTTCAGAGTAAAAGTACCAGTTATCAAAGCCTTCAAAATGAGGGAAATAATATAGGAAATATAGAGACAGGCAAGTCTGCTAATTATTTTCAAAATTTACAAAACATTTATCAAATTTGCTGCCAAAATTCAAACGATCAGCAAATATATAACTTCAAATCACATTACATTCTGCGGAAACTAGGTAGTTATACTCTTCGCAGATAAACTTACTGTTAAAAGCATGGTTATGTTATTTTATATTCGAAGTTTTCATTATTATTGATATTGCTGTTTTCGAAATGAATCAGATCTTTTATCTACTATATAAAAATAAGTCGGGTTTTCCTTCCTGACGCTATAACTCCAGAACGCACGAACCGATTTCACGGTTTTGCATTCGTTGGAAATGTCTCGGGCTCCGTGAGGTTTATAGCAAAGAAAATTGAGGAAAAATTTCAACAGAAAAGCGGGAAAATCATTTTTCATACAGCGCATACATACAGCATCATCTCTGATACATAGCATGTACTACAAACCAATATTGTGAAATGAAATAAAATTTTTCCTTTTCAAATATAAAACAAAAAAAAAATTTCTTCATCTTTTAATCACCAAACGAAATGTTACATAAAACGAAGCCATCTGGTGGCGAAAAGGACTTCGCCGGGTTTGCTAGTTGCAAATAAAATAATATAATAATTTACAATAATATAATAATTTAGTGTAACAGATTTTTTCAGATTAATGTTGAATACACTAAATCAATGTTAGTCAGATACTAGTTTATATACCTTTAATTTCCGCAAAATTTTTGGTAAGTAGACTGATAAAAGTAATTACTGTACAATCATACGATATTCAGACAGCACGAATGCGAGTACAACATGTAAAAGCGTTTCACTTGATGGCATTAAATTGTTCAATGAATTGCCCAATATAAGTAATTGTGAATGCTGAAAAGTAACTTTAAATAACTTTTCAGTCACTTTATACTGGAGTTCTTGTATAATTGAATTTTTGTATAGCTCTATAGAACCATTATTATTATTATTCATTAAATACGAACAATTTTTAAGATTGACGAAATTGTTTATCCCATTTCAGAGTGCACTCCATCCATTATTCAAACATTATTTGCTTTGCTGCAGTTAAGAGTACTGAGGATATACAGAGATATCCAAAAGCTGTACTTCATGGTGTTCATGCCTCTTGGCTTGGCAGCATTAGGCTTGTACGTCAATGGTAATCAAACGTTTGAACCAAAGCAACAGACTTTGTCTTTAAATGGTAATTTTTTCAAAATATTTCAATTCATTTATATTTTAAAAGAGTGATGCAACGTGAAAAGAAGATAAAATATAATTAATACACAAATACACCACTTTTTCCAGGCACTACGTACTTGGATGCCGCGTTGGCGGTGCACAATAGTTCTAGAAACAATTTAGATACGTTCTACGGTGATTTGATCTATTCTGGTGCTTCGAGAATTGACGAATACAATGGAAATTTCTCTCTTCTGCTCGAAATGAAACCTCACATGGCGGCAGTCAACATAAACTCATTTGATTATCCCGATTACAGTATGACTGTTATTTACAACGATACCTACCAACATGGTTTACCAGTTGTAATAAATTTTATCAGCAATGCCTTGTACAGGTGAGTCCTGAATATTCTTCAGTTTTCAGATACTCGTAATATAGCTGTGCATGGTCTTGCACAGAAGGTATATGAATTGAACACTTAACTTGCTAGAAGGTTGAATTTTCAAATCAAATTGTCAGACTAGTGCAGAGCCCGTGGGAAGTCGACCTTCAACCATCCGGATGAGACTTTTTCTCATGAAATATTATTGATTTATAAATATACCTATGACAGCTTGCCTATCGAAAAGTGTTATCTTAATCTAAAATAGCTATCATAGCTATTTTTAATTTAATTGTTTTCAATACATTTTTTTCATCGCCTTCATTAAGTCAATTTAGATAACATTACCGATATTAGTGGGTGTTTTTTTAGAGGTATAGAACTTAAAGTTGGCATTACTGTTGAAGATGGCGACCGATTTAACAGCTGAGAAGTGATTTATTCTCAGTTTGGTTTGGCAATTCATCATGAATAGACTCACGCCTGAACAACGCTTGCAAATAGTGCAATTTTATTTCGAAAATAATGTTTCTGTGCGGATTAAGTATCCCGCACTACGTCCATTTTATCCATATGCGCACTTCTGGTTGAATGGTTACGTCAACAAACAAAACTGCCGCATTTGGAGTGAAGATAATCCTCAAGTGTATTTCAAAACACCGTTACATCCAGAAAAACTGACTGTTTGGTGCGCTTTATGGGCTGGTGGAATCATTGGTCCGTACTTCTTCGAAAACGATGATGGCCAGAACGTTACAGTCAATGGTGATCGGTATAATTATCGGTTAGATAATTACTAACTTTTTCATTCCTGAATTGAACAACCATGATGTCCAGGAGTTGTGGTTTTTAACAAGACGGCGCAACATGACACAAAGCTCGTGCCACAATCGATTTATTGAAAGACACGTTTGGTGACCGCCTAATTTCACGTTTTGGACCTGTGAATGGGCCTCCAAGATCTTGTGATTTAACACCGCTAGACTACTTTCTCTGGGGCTAACTAAAGTCGTTGGTTTATACGGATGAGCCACAAACGCTTGACCATTTGGAAGACAATATTCGCCGTGTTATTACCGATATACGGCCACAAATGTTGGAAAAAGTCATCGAAAATTGACGTCCAGATTGGACTACATCCGAGCCAGCCGTGGCGGTCATATGCCAGAAATCATATTTAAAATGTAATGCCACAAGTTTATCTTTCGAATAAAAAAAAATTCTTGTCAATGGAATGACCCATCGTTTATTGCAATTTGAAGTTCTGTACCTCTAAAAACACCCTATATTAACAATGAAAATTGCTATAAGAATAAAGATATTTTAATTATCAAAATAACAGCGTAGGCTTGCTGTTAGAGAGTATCCTTGCCATGCCTTAAATCACCCGAAGTCCGGGTGATAGAACTTCTGCCTGCGACTTTTAGAAACGTTGAACCATTGTGAAAATATTCTACGAAAGGTTTTTTGCTGGCAAGCCTATACAGTTATTTTGGTAATCAAATTATTTTTCCTGTGATAGCAAAATGTTATTGGTAATCATATCGGCGAAGTAATCTAAATAGACTTAGTGAAGGTAATTTAAAAAAATGATTGAAAATAATTAAATTAAAATAGCTATGAACACTTTTCGATAGGCAAGCTATCATAGGCGTGTTTATAAATCAATAACTTAGCATAAAGTTCTAGAAAAGGTCTTCTGCAGTTATCAGATGGGTGAAGGTCGAACTCCCACGGACTATTAGACTAGAAGATACAAAAGTAACTGAAAGACTACTACTTCATTACGTGAATCAATTAAACTCCGTGCTTTTAGTTTAAAAAATAACCCTTTTAAAAAGAATGCATCCCAATTCCGTTCAATAATTATTGCATTGAAATGATATTTTTAGGATAATCAGAAACATTTTGATAACAGATGCAGATTATATTTATAAAAATTCCAAGACTTCATATATTTTCGAATAACTAATATAAACCTGGATATATAACTGTACATTAAGTTACATCTTAGTAGAGGCGAGGTTAGGGGACCCTGTCCGGCGCGACAACCTTAGAATGCGGCAAGTACGCTGTAAAATTTACTAGTTTTATTGACTAGTATTTTTAGAAAAACAACACTTTAACAGTTGGAATAGCCAATAATTTTGCCCACTACTACTAAGCGTGTTTAGGTTATCTGTTGAATTTGATATAAAGACGCAGCGAAACTGCTAGCGCAAGTCTTAATCTCATATTCTCGTGTTCACACGTGAAAACTTTTGTCAATTATATTTGAATCATTGAATCATATAAATTTTTGAGTCAACTCTCCTATACTATGTAAACTTTGTTTACATGATGCATCATTATACGACCCATATTATAGTTCTATTGTGCAGATGATTTATGAGTTATTTCCATTGTTAAGCTTATTATTATTTCTACTACTTTTTTTTTCAAATAAATTACCAGTTACGAATTGATACTTTCTATCAAATATAGGTCAACATTTCATATTCGCTCTTTTTCAGCCATTTTTATTGATATATTACAATCGTGTCTTTCTAATGAGTACCATTGTTGAAGATTGATGAGCCCGGATGAAGTGCGGACTGATCTTTGGGAGCCGATAGAAGTGAATGCTCAGCCTCTACAACAAACTGCTCAGCCGGAGGGGTTTAACTTAGGAGTGTTCTCTGCCGCCACTTTCATGGGAATGATATTCGTGCTAGTGCCTGCCAGCTTATCCGTCGATATGGTATATGATAGGGAGGTGAGTTAATGGTACTTTCAATGAATTTCTCTGACAAAGTAACTTTTTGAGGTGGATAACTAATTCATAAATAAATTGTTTGAGGACACTCAGGCGTTCGAAATAGAATTGACAGTCCTCACACTATGACACACGAATCCATAACTTGTATTGTGTCTGTTCATTTTAGTGTGGTTATGGCGTTTGAGTTTTCTATTATGCACTGTATGTGTACTTTGCTATGGCAATTATCTTCTCGACGTAAGGATTCAATGAACTAACGCAAGTATGATATGGAAATGCAAATACAGAATGCACATTTCTTCTTCTGGTACCTACGCGTTTCAGAAATTGGTAATTACAGCTTTGTTTGTACACGCACGAAACAATTTAAGACTGAGAATGGGACTTCCATCAGCTGAAGCCGAGCCATCAAGTATATGTTTTGCTTTCACTGGAGTTGAGAGAAACTGGATTTTCAATTGAATAAGCCAGTTGTTGGGTGGAAAATTGAGGAAAATATTTATTTTTACATACATGGTCTACATAGTTTTTAATGATGCCTGGAATGTCGAGCATATATTAATCCGACCTACATATTTTATTAGGGGCTATTTATATAATGCTTAAGCATTGAGAGAGACAGGAAGTCTTTTCTTTCATCTATTGATGACATGAGGGATGAGGAGTCTGGCAGCCAATTCCTCGCTGTTCACTAGAACTTTACCATTCGCAAACTTGAATTTGGTAAATTTTTGCGTCGGGACTTAAGCCTGCACCCGAACAAGATTCAACTGACTCAGGAGTCCAATGACCATAGACAACAAAGTTTTTTTGCTAGTTCGGCTGCAAACTTTTTGATGTCGAACTATAATGCAAAATTAAGTTCATCTTTAATTGGCATAAACGTGAAATATGAGGGCGGTTTGATAAGTCAGTGACTTTTTGAATTTCCCGCGCAGTTATTCCAAATGCAACAGTGCTGCCGTCAACTGTAATCTATTAGTGGGCAACTGTCAAATTTTGAGTAAGCTAGGTCGTGCAGTTGGTGTTTGATAGCCATTCAAAGCAGACAACCTCGTGAATTTTTACGAAAATGGAAAAAGTTAATTTCGTGTACTGATTAAGCATTACTTTTTACGTGAAAAAACCATCACTGAAACTAAGGAAAAGCTTGATAAATACTACGAGGACTCGCCACCATCAATTTCAGTGGTAAAGAAGTGGTTTACAGAGTTCCGTTGTGGTCGTACCAGCACTAGTGACGCCGAACGTTCAGTTTGCCCAAAAGAAGTGATCACGCCGGAAATCGTGGATAAAATCCATGAAATGATATTGGATCATCAGAGAATGAAAGTACGTGAGTTGGCTCATGCTGTAGGTATCTCAACTGAATGGTCACATCATATTTTACACGAATATTTGGACATGAGAAAACTTTCCGCGAGATGGGTGCCGCGATTGCTCACACTCGACCATAAGCGCAATCGTGTGACAACTTCAAAAGAGTGTTTAGCGATGTTCAGCCGTAATCCGGACAAATTTTTGCTGCGCCGTTTTGTTACTGTGGACGAAACATGGATCCATCACAACACGCCAGAGACCAAGGAACAATCGAAACAGTGAGTTGCTCGGGGTGATGGCCAAAGAAGGCCATCCTTCTTTGGCCTCCTTTCCACCAAAAAAGGCCAAACAGAGTCTGTCAGCCAACAAGGTCATGGCCACAGTTTTTTGGGGTGCACGCGGTGTCATTCACATTGATTAGCTCGAGAAAGGTAAAACAATCACCGGCGAATATTATTCAAAGCTTTTGGACAGATTCGACGTTGACTTGAAGCAAAAACGGCCGTATTTGGCGAAGAAGAAAGTGCTGTTTCATCAAGACAAAGCACGTGTGCACACTTGTTTAGTCACGATGGCCAAAATCCGCGAATTGAGATACGAACTGCTACCCCATCCAGCATATTCTCCAGATTTAGCCCATTGCGACTATTATCTGTTTCCGAACCTAAATAAATGACTGGCTGGTAAGAGATTTGAGTCTAATGAAGAAGTCATTACCGAAACAAACGCGTATTTTGAGAGCCTTGAGAAAACCTATTATTTGGAGGGTATAAAAAAATTACAAAAACGCTGGACTAAATGTATCGAGCTGAAAGGTGGTTATGTAGAAAAATAAAATGTTTATTTGCCGCAAAAAAAATTTTTATTCGAAAAGTCACGGACTTATGAAACCGCCCTCGTATTAGCATGAAACATTTCGAATATAAATTATAATTATATTATTTTTGAACTACCTCTTGTTCCGTTTCTTTTCAGATCAAGGCGAAAAATCAACTTCGAGTCAACGGCCTCTCCTTTGGTCTTTACTTTCTGACCTATCTTCTGGTTCTGCTCGGACTTATGTTTATAATTTGCTCCGCGCTCTTTCTGATCATAGCTCTCTTTAAAATACCAACACTCGACGGTTTGCCCGCGCTGTTAACACTAGGGGTGCTAATATTCCTGTACTGTCCATGTTCTATATTATTCAACATATGTGTCAGCTATGTCTTCGACAAAACGGACACAGCTCAGGCGATGTTACCAAATATTACGACCTTCCTGGGAATGGTGCCTTTCTATTTCGTCATGTTCTTGGACATGTTGCGAATAGGTAAGCGATTTCACAAATGTTATTCGTATAGATTAATATCATAGTCTATTTCTACCAATTGTTCACGAGTTAAATTCACTTTGAAAAGTAATCTCGTTACGACCAAATTTATCATCAGAGCTAAAGTAAGTTACAATATTTCATATTGAGTATTTAAAAATATAAAACAGTAAAATATACCCATGAAAACACGATGAAAACGTAGGAAATTATATGAGACTGTGGGACACATTAAATAACATTCAAAGTAACAATACTACATATTATAATAAAATATTTCAAAATACGAAAAAGTTGAAAATATAACAAAAACTTAAAATATTATAGAATTGAATTGAATTGAAGTAACATTTAATTCTAATAACATTACTCAAAATGAAGTTTGTCAAGAGTCTTTGAATGGTTTCAGACTCTCACAGTTTTCGATAGCTGCAAGAAATAGCTGTCTATTCAATTCAATTAAATCCCTTTTAACCGAGAACCTAATTTAAAGACCGAACAGAGCTCAGCCTTTATTTATATTTCATCTATTTATAATGAAATCTATGTAAAATATCTTATATTGTAATCTACATTTCCTAAGTCACTTTTAGGTATGTATTCAGTTTATAACAAATGTACGTAATCATATATCAAGTTCATCTTCATTTTCTCTATGAATAAATGTACAATGAAAATAATTCATGGCCTAACAGAAGATATATTTATATTCAAAACATTTGATATGAATTTAACAGGCGTGTATTAATTACATTCTATATAAACCTCATTGTTGTTCGGATTTTTTCTTAGAAACTTATATTGTATAGAATTATTAAATAACGAAGTTGGTACAAAAAAACTGCAAACTTATGAAGTGTAATTGCTTTATAATGTGACAGTCGTGTGTCAATAGATGAATTAATTTTTTCCATAATTCACTCGTATCACAATCTGTAAAATGATTGAAAATTTCAATCGAAATTCAAAATTGTAACCAGGTACCTATTTGAAATGTTATAACTAAACAGGACAGTAGTTTTTGTCTTCACTGAAATAAACTATTGAACATACTAGTTCTTTCTTTTATGTTCATTGTTCTCATTACGTATGTGGCAAAACTTCGTGATTAAAACGCTGTAAAATTTTATCACGAAATATTTATATAGCATAATTCCTAAGTGTTACCTCTAAACCGAAAGTTAAGACCAAAATGATCAAACTTTCAGTTTGAAAACCAAAAAACTACTTGAATAATTGGGGCAAAAAATGAGGGTATGTAATTCCATCTTGCATCGTTTTTGTTGTAACCCTGAACAAATAAACATTTTTCTGAACTAGGTGGTCGAGAAATACCTCCATTATTTCAAATTCAATAGTATAACTGTCACTTATAACTCAATATTGTTAATCGTATTTAATCGTATGTGCACTGCATAGCGGTAGGGTTGCAAGTTTTTTAATGAAAGGTTGCCTCGGGACTTCGTGATCTGTAGAGCTGGATCATTCTGTTTACAAGGTACACCAGGGTTTTTTGTACTTAAATATATTTTGCCAATGGAAAATAAATCCTCTAAAAACGGATTAAATACTGAGGGATTTAAAAAAGGGATTAAATTAAGGGTAAAAATACTGATGTAAATAATCTGGAGTACGGAAACATTTCGAAGTGAATCAAAAATCGAAAATAAAAGAACGTTTAAAGGGCAAGAAGTGAAAATTTTCCTTCTACAACTCAACCCATGGTAGCTAATAATAATAATAATAATAATAACAGTTGAAAAACACTTTGAACTGATTCAGGTATCCAATTGGCTACAATAAAGTAATGGGAGGCACAATAAGAGAGAGAGAAAGAAAGAATCTCGTGCACATAGATCATTAACCCAAAAGACAAGAAATCACACCACCAAAATTTTATTTCTTTTATATTCATTCTCTTTGTTCCTTAAAACATATACATAAGATTACCTTAGCCATTCTTTTATAGAAAACGATTCTTTAATTTTCTCTTGCAGGTCGAAGAGCAGCTTTCGTTCTCCACATCGTATTCTCCCTAGTGAACACCATGTATATGCCTTTTGCGATTATATACTACGTCCAACGAGTGTATATAATCTGCAAACATAACTACGCTTGTGGCGAACTCAGTATTACCGATTATCTCACAGACGAGATAGTGATAATGTTGGTCGGTATATTGATCAGTATGCCGTTCTGGTTTTTTGTTCTGGTCGTATTAGACATCAAGAAGAGTGGTGGCAAAGTTGGAGATGCTCTTAAATGTTTTTTGTTCAAGGTACATAGTTCTAAACCTATTGACTCATGCATGAAAAGAATTTTCTTCTCCTATGAAAATAACTTCTCTGAATGGTGATATTGCAATACAACTGATATTATGACTATGCAGAAACACGCTTTTTATTTTTTTGAACAAAAACCGTAAATCGAACTGAAAACAATCAAATAATAAAATTTGATTGAGAAATGAACAGGAATGTAAAAAATTATGTTTATTTTATGAGAAATCAGTGATGCACCATCAGTATCTGTCAATATTTGCACTTCAGATTTCGCACAAACTCCATTGATGAAATTGAAAAACTTTACTTCGAAAGAAAAAAGTCTCTTGGTACGCACTGCATGCCTGTATACCAATTTTTTTTAATGTCTCAACTTTTGCAAAATCACAGTTATGATTTCGGAAAGAAATGAGTTCTTTTTGAAAAGTTTATTTCAAAATTACAACCTTCAGTTCATGAGAACCTTCAGTTCCATGAAGTATTCTTTTCAAAATGGACCCAAAAATCACTACCTCAAATACTGACATTCATGCAGAAAAATATATATTTGGGGCAGTTCAAGTATGACTTGAGCAGATTCATCACAGTTATTTTTCCCCAGTTTATTAATCCCCCTTGTCAGCAAATGTAAGCAAGGCTTTCAACACCCACCACCCCCATATACGTACTTGCACACTGGCATATTTTTTTATTTCAGAACTAATTAATTCATTAGTTTTGACAAAGAAGTGAAAAACAAAAAAACGTCAAAAAAAATAAAGATTTTTGCATTACAAATAGCCTGTTATTACTGAAAATTATTGTCTATATAGCTTGTTTTATATAACTATATAAAACAGGATATAAAACCAATTTTGAAAATAAATATATATATATATATATATATATATATATATATATATATATATATATATATATATATATATATAAGATAGTTAGAAAACAATCGACTCTTTTTTCACTACTAAGTTTACTTTTTGAATTTACTTCACTACTCATATCAAAAATTGTTGAAAAAACGAAAACGAGATACTATGACATTTGTAAGTTTGTTTAATGAATAAAAAATATTTGGCATAATTTTTCACTTCACATATTTGATCAAATATAGGGAAAACTTTGCTAAGTATATTTTAATCATCAGATCATCATGTTACACCAATAGTTTTCTGAGTATTCGGTCTCAATGATATAATTTTTTACTTCAATATTTGTAGGAAAACTTTTATCGAGCATTAGCTACGAGTGAACACTTGTAACACATTGTTCCTACTTAAGCACTGTAATTTGATATCAGTATGAAGAAAACATCGTTATCTATCTTATATATTATTTTTTCAGCAAAGCAACCCGAACGAAGTCGTGGACGACACGAGTGAAATGAGCGACATTGGCGAAAATGAAGATCAGGACGTGAAAACCGAAAGATTAAAAGTGAAAAATCTGATGAGTACGCAAGCTAGAACTCCACCCGTGGTCATTAGTCAGGTAACTACCACAATTCACTGGGTAGATTGTCGCGGTAATTGCCATTATCTACTTTTTGCCGCAGAATCTCCATAAGGAATACGACAAGAACCTAAGAATGTGCGAATGTTGTTTTGAGAGGGAAGAAGAAAGGGATTCTCCCAAAACAGCAGTAAAAAGTCTCTCATTGTCTGTAGACGCCGGAGAGGTGTTCGGACTTCTTGGTCATAATGGCGCTGGAAAAACTACAACGATGAAAATTATTACTGCAGAGGAAGCGCCAACCAGAGGAAGGGTAAGCATGTTACTCTTAATGCAAACTTATTTTATACGTATAAAGATCTGGATTAATCGTTCAAATATTCCTATAATCGATGGTCAAATCTTTGAAGTCTACTTTTAAAACCATAAAACTCCATAGTCTAACTTAATTTTAGATGAGGCATATTTATTGCATTACATTTATCACCATGATTAGCGGGTTGAAGATTTTTATCATAGAATTTTATTAGGTATGAATTTATATATTTAAATAAGATTACACATAGAATAAATTTAACTTAGATTTATTTCACTAAAAATTATTCACTTTATTCTTACAAGTTTCGGGATATTAACCATTGCACTGTCCTACAATACGAGGCTCGAGCAGTCGAGTCAGCCCCGGTAGGCCGACGATCTTACTCACGAAACATTCACTGGCGTCCGAATATATAATATAAATATATACAATTAAAATATAACATAGCGACACTTATTCATATATTCAAGAGTATCTTGTTTAAACGGGGTTACTAGCTTTTAGTTATACCCCATTTCATTTCTTGATTGGAAACGAATATTCAAAGCAAAACCAATACTTTGCACATATTCAATATATTTCTACTACTTTCCAAATATGTATGTACTTATTAATTGGTAAATGTTTTCAATTTTCTTTTCAAACTTTCTTTAACTTCGTTATTCCTTTTGTGACAATAATAATTCTAAAGAGCGTTTGTCGTACAACGTATTATCGTTTTAATACGATTTTTTGAAACTGATTAAGTACTTTCAAATCAATGTCCGTCATATTTTGCAGAGTTTCATCTAGTAATTTGCAAACAAAAGATCTTTATCAGTAGTTATAAGGAAGTGTTTTTCGTTTTCCTCCAATAATTTAGTGAAATACACATGAATATAGCATTGAAGATGACGCTACTCTGACTTCTCGTGAATAAAACATTTTAAATGTATTCAGGTACAAATATGCGGCAAGAGCATCACGTCGAATATGAACGACGTGTTCCAGCTTCTCGGGTACTGTCCTCAACACGACGCCCTGTGGAAGAATATAACCGTACGAGAGCACCTCGAATGCTATGCAGCGATAAGAGGCGTGCCGCGCAATCAAATCTCCAAAGTGGTCAACCTGTATTTGAGTGGTCTGCAGATTCACGAACATGCGGACAAACAAACACAGCAATGCTCAGGCGGAACCAGGAGAAAGTTGTCATTTGCCATGTCTATGGTAGGCAATCCAAAGATCGTTCTCCTGGATGAGCCGTCTACTGGGATGGACCCAAAGAGCAAGAGGTTTTTGTGGGATACCATCATTGCCAGTTTTCAGGTGAGATTATTCATTTCACATCCAAAGTAAGTTAAGTTGCGTTAAGTCATCCAAAGATTATCGTGTGGTTTTTTGTGGTAATGATTGGTGGAGGAAGAGAAATTGAATAAATTACAAAGGTGTTTTTGTCAATCTCAACACGAAGATAGGTTTTTGCCTACTATTTAATTATTAACGAATGATGCGATAATTGATGTGGTGTCCAGGATGTATGAGGCGGTGGATAGTAGATCTCCTGAAATTGCAGTTTTTCTGGATCTTGCTAACGCCTTTGACACTGTGGATCATTCCCAGCTGCTAGAGACCCTGCAGGACATTGGTATTAGAGGTGTTCCACACGCACTTTTTAGATCATATTTAAGTCAAAGAAGACAATGTGTGAAAATTGACGAGTGTATAAGCTCATATAAACGGGTAAACTGTGGCGTACCGCAAGGTACCATACTTGGACCAGTACTGTTTATTGTTTATATAAATGCTTCACTTAATCTGGATACAGTTGGAAATATAATAAGCTATGCGGATGATACTGTCATTTTTTACCAAGCAAATAGTTGGAATGATCTAAAACATAAAGTGGAATTGGACCTACCTACTGTCTTTGATTGGCTAAGTCATAAATTACTAACAATAAATCTCGAAAAAACATATTACCTACCTATAGCAAGCTATATTAATCATCTTCCGAATTATGAAACAATAAATATTAATAATTACGGAAATAATATAATACTGAAACAAATATATAAAATTAAGTACCTGGGTATAATTATAGATTGTCACTTAAGATGGAATCACCATATCACATACGTTATTGGAATCCTACGTTCTATTTTGGGAAGATGTAAATGTCTCAGTACAGTCCTTGAATTACCCCAGTTGAGAATGTTTTATTTCGGTTTGATAGAATCAAGGTTGTCATACGGTATTTTAGGATGGGGTGGAGCACCAGATCATCATATGAGGGGGTTGCAAATCCTTCAAAAGACCATTTTAAAAATATTACTGCGGAGAGAAAGAACTTATCCTTCGATACAATTATTCAAGGAAGCTCACATCCTGCATTTAAGGAAATTATACTTTATGAGAACAGTTACATATTATTATAAGGATAGAGAACTTGTTAAAAATCAAAGTATAAACCACGGATATCATACGAGAAGGATTGAAGCATCTAAAATAAAGACTATCGTATCGAAAAAGAGTATTGGTATTAGATGCTTAGCATATTAAGGTCCAAGATTTTTCAATCTTCTACCTGATACAGTATTGAGTTCTCCTTCATTTTACTGCTTTAAACGAAGAATCAACTCGTTCCGTATGGGAGAGGGTGCTCACATGGTGGATGAATTCTTTTCCTCTGGGTTGTGTTAATGTCAATTTCTGTATTCTTTTCGGTAATATTGATGTAAAAATCTTTTTCGTGGTGTTGTTGTTGTTCGCGGGTGCCTTGATATCGCACATTATATCATTAGATCAATAGTATTGAGTTCTACTAAATTGGCTTAGAATTGAAATTTTTTTTTCCCATAGACAGCCAAAAGCTTTATGGGTATACACTGTATATTTTCTTAGTTTATTTTGTTTCGCATGTGTGTATTAATTGATAGAAATTTTGTATGAAACATTTAATTTATATGTTGTACACTTGGGGACAAATAAACTTATTATTATTATTATTATTAGTAGAAAATATTGGGCATGGATGCATATAAAAGGCATCTCGAACACGAGGTTATTTCGATTGCGTAGCGAACTTTAAAGAAAATTATGGATAACATCAAATGAACTCAAATAAAACTAATGAAAATAAATTATATTTAAAATGAAGTTAGGTATATCACAGAATTCGACAAACTGTTCAGTAAGTAACATAATCTCAAACTCCTACCTTTGATTCCACTAAAATTTTTATATCAAAAATATTATTTTTATATTACTGATATTATTATTCATATCAGTAGGTACATGTTTGAAATGAGGTATCAACAACTTTGCTTGGGTAGTTTTTTGCTCAAACAATTTTCTAACTCTGACAGGGTTATGCATTCATCATAGTCTGAAGTTTCTGAAAGACCACAAAGAACTCTTCAAAGGCCATAAAAATCTCAACAAAACAAAAATGGTCAATTAATACATCAACCTCTTTCTTATGTGGACTAACATTATCATAGAATATATATTTATTATACATGTGTATCAGAACATTCAGTGATTTACCTAAGAATCTCCAATGTACACTTGATGGCGACTGGAAATTTCAGAAAAGAATTTATTCCTTTCTAGTAAAAGTCGAACCTTGAACTACTGTAAACATAGGAGGTAAATATAAGAACGGTTAAACTTATGATCCCTCTATGTATAAATCTAAATGTATTTGCTATTTATTTGCTGACATGGGCTCTTTTTTTTGTTACAATTCATCATATACTGTGATGAAATATGGAGATAAAAATATTTCTATTATTATTATCTCAATCTTTAAAATCAATAACCTGATTTTCCTTTATTCATTAAGGGATCACGTGGGGCTATTCTAACAACTCATTCAATGGAGGAAGCTGATGCCTTGTGCTCAAGAGTTGGTATCATGGTTAAAGGAGAACTAAGGTGAGCTATATGACAATTAATTCCATATAACACCTTTAGATGAACCTTGAAGTATTAAGAAATATGCACAAATAGGTTTATATTTGGAGTTCGTGTGTTAACCACGAATTGTTTGACCAAAAGTAAAAAAAATTATCTTTCATTACGTTTTCAGAAACGCAAAGAAGATAAATACTCTATACGGGTCGAAATAGTCCAATGCTCCTACGGATTATATGTCAAACAAATACTAATTGAGGTTTTTATATGGCAATAAGTTTATTTAAATAATTTCTTTTTTAGATTTGTTTTTTTCTATCCGAAGACGTCTGCCACTAATTTATGCTGGTTGAAGACACGTTCGTTATTATTAAACCAAATCTTCCTATCAATTTTACTTTACATTCTACTGCAACAATGAATTCCATGAATATCCTAAACCCCTTCATATTTTTTTTTCGGGTATTGTAATCTAAAAAAATTCTTCGTGTTTGTAAAGTTGACCTAACCGTTGTTAGTATTCAAACAAAAATTCTTTAAACAGTTGTGCCGTAAATCTTTGACATGACCATATAAAAACATTTTTAAAGGCCCAAATATGTTTTAATCAAATCATTTTGAGGAGTACATATTTGCGTGATTCGTTATTTCCTTCACGACGAATTAATTTTCTTAAACTCAACCATAACAAAATTTATTTAGGTGCTTGGGGCCCACTCAACATCTCAAGAACCTTTATGGTGCCGGTTATACCCTAGAGATAAAATTAAAGGGTGGCGACAGCACCCCAACATCTACTTCTGGTGACAAAGTAGGTGACCTAAAAGAGTTCATTTCGAATTCGTTTCATGATGCTGCTCTTCAAGAGTGTTTCGCCGATAGGCTTGTTTTCAGTGTTCCCCAATCATCTGTGCCTTCGCTGGCCAAGTGCTTTAGTAATCTTGAAAGAGGTAAGTTTTATAGATTTGCATAAAATACTTATCACTGAACAGTAATACCGGTATACCGAAATACCAGTTATTGAGGCCGTGCTGAAGTTGCATTAGTTTCCTGATTTAATATTCCGATTAGGCGATAAAGAGTTTATTTCGGGACATTTAAATTCCTGCCACAATGCTGAGAACAAGGTTGAACTCTCAGATATTACAATAATTATAGGTTAAACTCAGAGATTATAGAAATAATCAAGAAAATCACTAAACTTTCGAAGCTATATAAACCTTATTCTGGAATATATAACTGTAACTGAAATAGTCACTAGAGCCAAAAATTGTTCACTTTACACGAGTAGTGCACAGAATTTCAGGTACAGACAAGGCACATAGAAATGAAATAAATATATCGACTTGAAAAAGAATAGTTGCCGTCTAAAATATAAACTAGACTATTTCTATAGATTGTCTGGAACGAGAGCAACACGGCAGAGTATATTCTTTCAAATCAAAATTTTCAGTATTCATCAGGCTTATATTCGACCAAATAATAATTCAATCAACACAATTATTACTTGAGATATCATCGATAACAACGATATCGATTGAATGATTGCTCGAAGTTTAATTTACGGAATATTAATTGAAAAATTTTCATAATTATTTTGTTTACAGCTAAAATCGATTTGGATATTGAGGAGTACAGCTTTAGTCAAACAACGTTGGAGCAAGTTTTCTTGAAATTTGCTCAGTACGATGAAGTGAGTTCTGAATAAATTATTTCAATACTTGTTATTAATCTAAAATTGTTCGTAAACGTAGGAAAAAATCAACGATGTTCCCAACGAAACTCTGCGTAGTTTCAAATAACGAAAAATTTTTAAATAACTTTTCGAACTGTTTTGTTGAAATGCGTTCAATTTTGTATCAAGAAGTAAAATATTTTCATGCCTAGAATTTTATTTATGATAAAGCTTATCAAAATTCGAAAACCAAGTGTTGGTGCCAAAATACACTAAATTCCTGCCAAAATTTTAAATTATTCAGAACAGTTTTCAGTGAGTTGAACTTTTTGCATTATTATGCTCCTTGGGAGATGCGCATTCCTTAGATACTGCTTATATTCATTATTATTAACAGTTTGCTATCGACATAATATTCTAATTATTTGATATCCATGTTTACCATATTCATAAATTTTCGGAAAAAACTAAAACATTTATATTAAGTATATATATATATATATATATATATATATATATATATATATATATATATATATATATATATATATATAATATAGATGCATATTACATCTGAAATGAAACTTAAAATTACCCAAAGTAAATAATTATCATTAGTAAAATGAAATTCTTTTGACATTATTCCAAATTTCTTGGAAAATATTCGAAGAGTTTTTTAGTCAATTTTTAAGGAACAAAAATAATTGTAATATTTAGATAAAAGAAAAATTTTTGAAATTATATGCAATTTCTAAATAATTTCTGGATCTAAATTAATTAGTAGCGTAAAATTCATCAAGATGAATAATTTGTGAACACTTGACTTTTTTGGTGTATTATCGTAACAAACGCCCTAAACATTTTTTTTAGGAATACTCTACAATATTACATATTACACGCATAAAAACAACAGTTGCACTACGCATTCCATAATTCATTCTTTGGTTATATACATTTTTCAATTATATGCCCAAATCACAGAGTTTCATTTCTGAAAGATGTAGTCAATTGATTTTCTGGGTAACAGTCTTATTAAATATCATTTAATACTCCACCGACTTCATTTTTAAAACACTCGCCTTACAAATTAAATCAACATTACTGCACTGATTTTTCAATTATGACCCTCAATCGTATTATGTTTGAATTCATTTGTTGCTCTTCTTTTAAGACCAGTGCCTGACATTTTAATTAAACATAATTTCATAGTAGATTTGATAATAAGTTTTTTCCTGAATCATTACCAAAGTTATTAAGTTAGGCGTAACTAATATTTCAATTTGAAACATCGAATTTTGAAAGGGCTATTTCTGAATTTTCTGTATATTCTTTCACAGTTGATTATATAATGTCTCAAATATGCTATGTATTTTGATGTGATATTGTTGATTTTTTAACAGATTTCTTCTGATTGAGTGTGATTGTTTCATTCAATAAAATTCTATAAAAGATCTGAATCATATTACATTTATCCCAGTGACATAAATTATTGCGATCATGTCATTTCTATGATTACATGATTGCAATTACACTCGAAGATGAAATGTAGCTAAATGTAGAAAACATGCCATCCAGGATGCCATGGTTTTCACTGACTCCTTGACAATTAATTTCTTCTTCAGCTGATATATTGAAAACATGATGCCCTGATATTACTACCTCAATTACTAACAACTTTCCATCCATGAATGTTAATTTCAACACAAGTTCGTACAAACCATGTATTATCATCTTACCAAATATAAATGTCTTTCTGAAGATTTCAAAATTGAGCAACTTCATTCACATGTTCTCTATTGAAACGTCGCAGATCTCTTTCCGTGATCTACCTACTCCATATAATGTTTACAACTTGATGACAATATATAGAGAATTTTGCATTATTATCTATTATGGAAGTGAGAAATAATTGAAAATAAAAATATTCAGCTTTAATCTTTCATTCTAATTTACGAATAAATAAAATAATTTCAAAACACAACACTAAATATCCAATAAAAAATATATATAAAAATTGAAAATATTTAAACATTTATCTTTTTTTTCTTTTTAGTCTTAAAGCACGACAATGAAATTTTAGAATATTTTATCATAAAAATAGATCCAAAGTTTTGAAATGAGTTTTAAAATTAATTCTAACTACAATTACAATTTTTACTATTTGTAACTTATAACCTAAGAAAATGGGAAACGAATTTTGAAATCTAATGTACAGACTATAAACATAAAAACAAAACAACTCTCAACAATGATGTGCCAAAGTTCATTTCTATATCATGACTGCCGATGTGCAAAGTTAACTGAAATCCTTTTTAGAAATCATTAATTTCTTTAAATTTGCTTTTGGTACTTTCTAAATAGAATATCTTCTTCCAGATTTTTCATTTATTTCTCTAATTGTTGTACTGCTCTGGTAAGACATAGCTGATATCATCCCATGGGTGTCTATAAAGTCCTTGCTTTAGCCTCTTTTGATCCATAAAGTGACCAATAAATCCAATGGATCTACCCAAAACGAAAAGGGAGTTTATGGCGCCAATATTGATATATTCTTGAGCTTCCTCGCTGAAAACATAATACAATTTCTGTGACAAATATTCTAAAAACCAATTTAAAAAATCAAGTAAATTTTTGAGAATTCAATTATATTCCATTTGGTTTCAAAATTCATTTATGAAATATTCACCATGCATAGTTTTACCATGTTATTACCTTATGCTGAAAGTATATATTTAAAGTAATGAGAACTCAATAATTTTCATTTTCAACTTTATCATCTCATGAATCGTAAATTCTGAACAGAAAATGATAATTTATTTTGTCATTTTGTATCAAATTTCAAGTTTTATGACGTTTATTATTCATATTAAAAGAAAAATTGAGGAACTAACAATATTAATAAAAAACTTCACAGGAGAAGTTAAATCAGGTGATTTGGGAACTATTTCAGCGATTTCATGTAGTACTGGAGAATTATTATATTCAATAAATTTCATGAAGTTTCTCAACGTTCTATTTGATTTAATGTCAGTCTTACTACCCACCTTGTGAAACTGCCACAGTTCCTCAGCATGTCGACAAAAGAGCATGCAATCACTCCATCCACATTCAGTATAAGGTTTGGTTTCTTATTTGTGGTGAGTTTTTCCACTTCGAGTGCGTATAATAAAAGAGGAGTAGCTGGAAAGTTGGCCATTACAAACTCCTTGACAATTTTCACACGCTGATCAGGATTGTTAATAGACTTAACTCTGTGTCCAATGCCCATGATAAGTTGACCCTTGTTGCGCATCGAATTGACAAATTCTGCTGGATGTAGACCTGAAGCGCAAAGTGGACAACTCATGATGTATGTATAAATGAATAAATATAATATAAATAAATAACACGTTGTTAGTAATATTATTAATATTATAATTTATTATTATTAATATTTTGAGTGAATTGCAATTGCAATGACACAACTACATTTCAATTATAATAATAATAATATCCTCCATTGCCAACAAGTAATGTAAACAAAAATTACAAAGTAAAGTCATAAAAATTAACCAACTATTAAAATTCAATACATTTCTAAAATTCAAAGTTAAATGAATAAAAGCACTTTTCAACAAGCCACTAGTTGACGCGCTTCTTAAATCTATTCATATTTTCTATCTGCCCGACTTCATTTGGCAAATTTTTCAAAGCATTCTATATGCTTTGATGACACTATACACTTTGATGATATTAGTATAATGTCTTCTCATAAAAGGTGGAGTTATGTGCATGTATATACAGGTCACCGTGTTCCTTTGTCATCATGGTCATATTTTCAGTATAAAAGCGCCGATTTTGTGGAAATAATTGAGGTTTGCTTTTCACTACTAGAACTAAAGATTTTAAATAAAGGAACTGTAAGTATGCCCAACTGAAAGAAATAAGGTATACAGGTGAGTAAGTCCTCGGGTGAATACCGAAAATACATGCTTATTATTATAATGCACTTCCGACTAATAAAAATTCGTAAAGACACTACTGATGAACACCAAAAACAATTGCCTGAATCTGTTCGAAATAATATATTTTTAAAGTCTTCATAAATATTACATAACGTAAGCGACGGCCAATGCCACACAAAATATTAAGCTTTGCCCTCAGTACGCACAAATGGTGTTCAAAACTCAATGAAGAGTTCGCAACCGTCCGCAAACTGGCAAGACTTACTGGCTAGGTACTTCACATATACGAGAAAGAACAGGAGACCCCGGATGAAGCCCTAGGGGACTCCCTATCCTATCCCAACTGCCTCAGATTGAAAATCAGTTCAATTTCTAGAGACAGACAGACTGCTATCTGCATCCAATGAAACTTCTTCTAAGACATCGCCGCACCTCTGAATCCGTAAAGAGACAGCTTCGACAAAAGCAATACAAGGTTAACAGCGTCGTCAGTGTTATTTGAGTCTCAAATTTTATAGCTCGTTACCAGAAATGTACATGTTTTACTTTAAAAATATTAACTCAATAACCTACTTTAAAAGCAGAATCAAATTTTATTGGCTTGGCTTATTCATATCCTGTTTTATTTGGACATATTAAGCTTACCTCCCACTATAGGCGAATGTACTGTTGATAAATGACACATAGGTTTCGCTTATCTCTTGGTGAAAAGTTATGTTAAAAACAATTAATTGAAATTAACACACTTGGCTAAAGTTGCATAAGTAAACACTGCATATTAAACACTCTACGTATGTTTCGGGCGGTTCACCCATTATCAAGAGTATACAATGTTACTCAAACATGTAACATTGTATACTCTTAATAGTGGGTTAATCACCCGAAACATATGTAGAGTTTTAAATATATTTAGTGAAACTTAAGCCAAGTGTGTTAATTTTAATTTATTGAGTGTATTGTTTTTAATCATCTTTTGTAACTCCACTCCTGAATAATCCTAGTTTTCGATGGTTCTTTGTATTATAATCATTTTCATTTCTTTTGATATTTTCAAGTATTAAAAAGTGCAATGGAAAAAAATTTGTTATTGACATTGTGTGTAGTCACATTCTAGAATAGTTAGTTGTACTAATTTTTGGTACACTATATACAATAATAACTGTAATTTAATGTAGTTATTATAATCAACGCCCAAAAAGGCGTACTTTCTCTTACCAGAATCGTAAGCCTCGCTGAACTGACGGGCGGCCCCGTCCAGAGCGCCACCAAACCTATCCCCGATAGTCAGCAATCCCGAGACCAAACTGGAAACGAGATCTTTGCCCGCCCTTGCGCACACAATTGTGTTGTGTGCACCTGAAACAGCCGGTCCGTGATCGGCCGTCACCATCAGACACATTTCAAAGAACTTGCACACGTACGAAGGCAGCGAACGCTGGAACCAAAGCAGGGATATCACGCCGCCGATACCGACATTCTTTTGCAATACGTCCGAGATAGGCATACCTAAAAAACAAAAATATATATAGATATAGGATAATTAGAAATGGAGGGATATATAACAGGAAACAAAAGAATAGGTGAATTTAAATACAATACGATTATGGTATTGACTAGAAACAGCAAGATATAACATTTAAACTGGTCGTTACCTATTAATCTCTCATTTTATAAGATCAACAAAACACATTAAAGAAACTAAAAAGAAATATATCTTGAATATTTGTGCCAAAAATTGTGCCTTCCATCAGGTGTGGAATCGATTTCAATATTTCTCCAACATTTATCCCTTGAAGGATAATGGAGACATCACATTGAACACGTTCACATATATCTAGCTCTACTATAACATTCTTTTGGTTAATTTGCATTTTTCGAATGAATGTTCTAGTGTTCATAGATCATAGGGTAGTGCTCTGTCAAACATACCTGCATATATCAATTCTTGTCCTCTTTCATCACAAATGGATGTCATAAAACTGGCTGGTTTCCTGATCAGACCCAGTTCTCTTGCCCAGCTATAATCCATAGGAACTGTTGGGGGGGCACTTCCGCAGCAGGTACTACAATGCCCTTTGAAACCAGTGCCGAATAAACTTCTTGTACTACATCACCTAGAGAAGAAAAATTATTATGATGATGGGTTTGTACCTTAATTGTTTAACATTTACACAAGTATAAATTTCAAATTCAATGTATCGTCAAATGACTGAATTATATACTATATTATATACATTTATTTGTATGAATGTATATAATAATAATTTTTATTCATCCCATTGATTAAAATACGTTCACATTTAAATTGAAACAAAAACACTTTTAAAATGAGATTCGTCCTAAATATAACGTGATAATCCAGAATAGTGTTACACAAAAATATAATTCACAAATTTAATAAATAAATTCCAGTATTACACAGCTTCCATATAGTCTGACAGTTTATATGGTGGTTCTAACTGTATCAAGAAGGAATATATCAACTTCTTCTATAAATTAAAATTTCTAGTTGATTTAATATTTCTTGGCAGTTTATTAAAGATGGTTATTGCAGAATAGTAGAAGCCCTTCTCATATGCTGTAAGTCTATGTTTTGGTACTTCATAATTCAAACCACGGTTGCATGTTGTTGGGAAATTGAATAGGCAATTGTTTTTAAAGATGAACATTAAGATTTCAAAAATGAATACTCCTATAACTGTTAAAATGTTACTCTTTCTGAAGAGTCCCCTACAGGAATTAGTAGGACACAACATAATTCTAAGAATTATTTTTTGTATTATGAAAAGGTCCTCCACTAACGGGCTACGGCCCCAAAAAATGATTCCAAGCTTTAAAAGCGAATGAAAATTTGCATGATAAGCAATCCATAGAACTTCTTGACTGACATATGATTTTAAAACTCTTATAAAAAACATTACATTGCACAGTCCCATATTTGTTTGCCCCTTCCCAGATTATTGTCCAGATGTAAACCCAGAAATTTTGTGGAAACAACAGTTTCAACAGTTTAATCATCTACAAGGATTTCTTTTGGTGTACTCATATTAGATCTTATTGTTTCAAAAATGCACTATTAGTTTTTTCTCTATTCAGAACTATTTTATTTTTTAATAACCAATTTTTCAATTCATCTATACTTTTCTTATGACTAATCAAGAAATCTTCAATATCTTTTGACCTTATGATCAAGTTTGTGTCAGCAAAGTTTACTAATGTCCCTGAGTGAACTGTTGATGCAATGTCATTTACGTAGATGTCAAATAAAATCGGCCCTAATACACTTCCTTGAGGTATGCCCATATTAATCTCCAACAGTTCCGATTCCTCATCTGAATCACTTCCATTTAATACAACTTTTTGAGTTCGATTCTTTAAAAAAGATTGCATCCAATACAGCGCAAAACTTCTAATACCATACCGCTCGATTTTTTGTTTTTTGTTTGTCAATTAACATAATAGTAATCTATTGCTTCATAAGCTTTTGATAGAAAATGTACCTATTATGTACTCCATGTTTTCAAAACCCAGTAGTACTTCCTGAGTAAAGGAGTGAAGTGCAGTGTAAATTGATTTATTCTTCAAGTAGCCATGTTGACAATTGCTAAATAGATGATTCTTCATAAAAAAAGTCTGCTATTCTACTTGCCATTGCTAACTCAAACTTTTTTTAAAAAGATGGCAATATGCTGATGGGTCTATATTTTTCTGAAGATTCACCCCTTGTATTGAAGAAGGGTCACCCCTCTTATAGATTGGTTTCACTATTGCTGTTTTCAGTGATTCTTAAATCATCAAACTGTATTGATTTTGTATTAAATGTAACATCACGCTGGCCGATAGATTTTTAACCGAACGATCCATAAATATTATGTATAATTTGAACTAAATAAAATAACAAATTGTAACTCACCAAGATAATCGAACGACTTAGGTACCCTAGCACCCGCTGCCAGCAGGGCTTCGTTCTTTGCAGAAGCAGTCTCTCTCTTTGAATTAGCGCACGAGCCAGCGTGGCCGAACTGAACCTCGGCTGTAAACATGCCCGCGCAGGTTCCGATGCACCATGCTACCAGTGGTTTAGTGATTTTTTTCGTCTCTAAGGCATGACACACGTCGTATTCTTCAGTGCCGCCCACCTCACCTAATAGCACGATCATTTTCACTCTAGGATCCGCCTGGTACCTGAAAATATATATATATTATAATATAAATATATAGATTGAAATAAATTTAGATCTTTACGTAAGTGCGATTAATTTCACGATACCTGTCACTGTTGTAAATAATGTAATAATAATTTATAAAACTTCATACATATCAAGATATTACCGCCAAACAGTACATTTATATATGAAAAATAAGATATAGGCGATCCATACAAAATCTCACCTCATGATGTGGTCCATGAACGTTGTGCCTGGGTATCTATCTCCGCCTATAGCGACGCCCTCGTATACACCATCGGTAGCCTTCGAAATTATATTATTCAGCTCGTTACTCATACCTCCTGATCGAGATACGTAGGCAACACTGCCTGGCCTATACAACTTCGAGTGTAAAATGTTATCCATCATACCTCCGGTATTACCAATTTTAAAACATCCAGGTTTTACTCCGCCTACCGTTGCGGGACCTACGATAATTAAAGTCTTCTTATTGATCAAAATATATTTGGCATACTATAATGGGACCCTATTTTGAAAATATTAATATGGGATTTGTTTTAGGAAATGTTTTCGATATAATCCATAAAAAATGAAACCATTTACAAATTGTCCCATTAAAATACGTAATAATACTGCTAGCAAAGAGATCATATTTTACTTCATTTTATCAAAAATGATCAAAATATCATCACAACATTCCTTCGAATAGGGATTCCGGTATGAAAAAAGATTTCCATAGTTTTTTCATTTTCTAGTAAACTTTCAAATGAAATATTTAAAAGTTCAAAAGTTTATTCATAAAAACTATAATTATTGGCTTAAATTTCTCGAAGAATTAAAAATATTGAGATAAAATTCACTATTCAATAGAAATTTGATTATACATTTATGAATCATTATGAAATTATGAATTTAGCTCATCTTTTTGATTATAAATATTTCTTTTGTTGATTAACATATGACGTCGATAGGTTTTCATTTGTTATAGTATAGAAATTGTTGCATAAAAACAGTCAGCTACACAAAACTCAAACAAATTTAAAAATATCTATAATTGAAATAAGAAAAACATTAAATTTAGTATGGAAAAATATTTATGTACCCTATTTTTTACACTTTACAAACGTATTATCTAAATGAATAATGCTTTATACCTCTTTTTTATGACAATTTAAAAAGAATATTGATCAATATCAGAAACTATTGCTAAAATACCATTGAATTAGATTACATAAAGCAATAAAACAGTTCTTCAGATCTTATTAATTTAGTGAAAATATTTGCATCGATTTAATACCCAATTACAAAAAACAAATCAAATAGACGTAACAAAAAAACTTCAGGTTGGGCCTACCAGCTATTTATATGCTACACACCTATGAACCATTTGCTCTTCACTAAAACTTGTGTTACAATAGCTTTCGATAGGTTTAACCACACATTGGAATATAATTTGAATGTTAACACAACACAAAAGTGATCACTCAGAACTGCCAAAAAATTACCAATAAGAAATATTAAAGATCATGAAGACGTATATCGATCATTTAAGAGTTAAGAGGAACATACAATAACTATATCAAACTTTCATTTATTTTTCAAATGATAACAGGAAAATGAACTTATATGAGAATGTATAATGAAAATTTGAAAAAAAAAATTCATATATTTATTAAAACATATTATTCCGTTTTTTTGTGAATAATTTTGGTAATTTGAATCTTTAGGAGATCCAGAATGTTTCGGTAATAATTTTTTTATGTTAAAATTGGGCAAAAATGGCGTTTTGATAAATGAAATTATATTAACCCATATTTGAAAAAATAATAAAACAAATCGAGTTGTTCTGGCATAACACATGATAACATTAATTTTTCCTTCATTTACACATTATACTAAACTCACCAATTATGGAAACCTGCTTCTCTTTGGCAAGTTTCAGCAGCTTTCGCGTCTGATTTTCCGGAATGCCTTCAGCGATGATAGCTATGGTTTTAATTTGCGGGAATTCCATAGTCTCTACTGTGCTTTGATATGCTGATCTCAGAGATGCGAAATTGACCAACACATCGGCTTCTGGATGTTTGACCATGGCGTCCTGCATTTTTTTATATACTGAAAAATTGAAGCAATTAGATTGAAGAGGCTCAATTGAAATTTGTTTTCAAGTTATGATACACAATTTAAAATATTGTGAGTTTAATCATTGTGAAAATTGTCATTCTTCAAGTTCAAAGATCAAAATAAATTACAAGCTGCATTCGTAAAACAACAGAAACAATGTCAAAAATAAACGAATACATCAAAGACCTTCTTTTGCTGTGTTGCTAATGAATCATGAATCACCCATTATGAACTATTTATTTATGAATACTGAAATTGAGAGCGAGCTTCACTCACATTCCCATTCATTGAATGCAGGGTGAGTGGCGTCATTGGCGTCTGAATTCGTCTTTAAATTTAATAGTTGTTTTGCCTGATCAACTACAGAATATTGTGACTATTATTGATTGCATAATATTTTAAGGTAGTTCTTTTTGATAGTTATAATAATTTCTACATTCCGATTATTTCACTAATCCTTTTTTTAAAAATATTTTGTCATATTTGACATGAAAGCACAAAAAGTCCGTTATTTTCACTAAATTTCCACTTATAAATTAATATGTTTGCAGTATAATATATTAGTTGAACTTTATGTGCAAGGATTTTATTTTTCCTTAAAATATTTCTCACCTGGTATCAAAATTTCTTATGGCCCCAGTAGTACTTCTGTTTGTGGTCGCCTACGAAAGGATATATAACTGCGACCACACTGGGTTCTGTCCTGCTGCATACGAAATCAAAATCAAGCATGCTCTGAATAGCCCTAGTCTGCATGCCCCACACAATGGCCTTGGTCTGATTCGTGAACATCGTCTTAGCTGAAGAATCAGTGGCATCGCCCTGTTATATAAATATGTATAAAAGATAAAAAACATAATTTATCATACATAAGGAATATGTCCCAGTAATATTTAGATATGAAAAAATTCTCAAAAAAAAAGTAATACTTTAAATTGTTTTACTCAGTTCTATTAAATTAATGAATAATGAAGTATTTACGAGCATTTTAAAAAATACCTTTCATTTGTTATAAAAACTGAATGATTTTTTTGTTCAGTTACTGCTGTTTTTGGACTTGGGCATCATTAATTATTATAAAATCAGATTATATACAAACATGTTGAGTCCTTGCTGAACTTATAATGTATCATGTGTTTGCTTGTTAATAATTGAAGCCAAAAAATTCCTCTACATTCAATAAACATCCTTGAGAATCATGTCACAGAACACATATTATATCAACACATACTTTATATAACAGAGTTATGTCAAAGTTCTATGATATTAAACTTATTATTTCGAACACTGAGTAGCAACAATTTTTTTTCCATGTGAAGTGAGATTATTATGCAGAAATAAATGCAATTTCTTTCAAAGGTTAAAATATTTGACAATCTTTCTCCAACAAAACAAAGGTTGAAGGCAATGATGTAATTGAATTTCCTTACAATCTCAACTTTGTTCAGCAGTTTTAAGCCACTTTTTTCAGTTTTAGAAGTTACTTTCATCACTTCTGAAGAAAAAATATATAATGCAATGATAAAGGTATTCTTGAAGCAATATTTTTGAATTTTTTCTTCTAAATATTTTCAGGCCAAATAAAGTATTAAATTTAGATAAACAAATTTGAAATTTAGAACAACAAATGATACAATGCATGATACAATAAATATCCAATACTGACTCATACTGAATTTCAACTAGCTCAAATAGCTCTTCTATCAATTTTATTGATGAATTTTTTTTAGTAATCTAGAAAAATGTTTTATTTCTCTGTAATATAATTTCGATTAATATACCTTTGTGAGACAAAGATTGATATAATTATGCTATTATATATTGGATTTGCCTCCAAAAAGAAATCCACTTTTAATTTGATTGACTGTTTAGTTTAACTGACTTTAATGTTAACATTATATGCATAAAATTTGTTAATACTATTATCATTACATTTCAGATCCAAAAAGAAATTATGGTCTCTTTAAACTTGAATCTTCAGTGGTGGATATAGAAAGAGTTAACAGACAAAATTGACTACATTCATATCAGAACTAACAACTTTACCGTAAAAATAATTCAACTTCTTCAGTGTAACTTTATAAAGTATTATGTTAGAAAAATGAGTCACTAAAAATAATTTCTCATAATTTTGTGTTCTAATCTTTCAATTATGTATCAACATAATTTATTAAATTTTAATCAGATTCAACTTGATTTCTAATTACCTGTGGCATTTCTATAGGCACCTCTATTTTACTTTGAATAACCTTAAAATCGAGAAAAACATTATTGATTTACAAGTTCAATTTTATCCAATTTCTGTATAGACACAAAGAAATTTTCAGTTAGAATAGAATATTTGTCTACAAAGAACAGTTTAGGATTCAATTGTGTTAATAATTCATTAACCCTTAACTATTCGAAAAATCAGGCCATTATATTAAAAGAAACCCATCATTGCCACATTGCAATTATGCAGGATGAGAATGAAACAGGTGATGTTAATAACTAAGAAACATTATATCCATTTTAGCAATGTCATTTACATGCACATTGCACAGATAAATATTAAAGTTATCTGTATAATCTGATACTTATAATTAAAAATATTTTTCCGTCACCAACAAAATAACGCCATAAAAAATAAGAGAAAAGTTCAAATGATATAAAACTTTGTAAAAAAAAATAGGAACAAACTTATAAATGTTATTATATAAATTCGTCAGAGGATATTCCAATTTATAAAAATGAAAATACCTTTTAGCAAAACAAAATTTAAAGAACTGCACCACTTGATTTTATTTCATTTCTCAATACTTTTATTTTCAAATATAAAAGGAGATGTTTATTATATACAAATTAAATGACAAAATATCTATTTTGTTGAATATAAACTTAAATTCAAACATTTGAACTTATGATTAACACTTTATTTAAATAAAGTGTAAATCATAAGTTCAAGTGTTAGAATTTAAGTTTATATTCAATTATAATGGATTTATATCAAGTAAACGCCAACACTATTAAATGTTTAATTTGTATTTAGATCAATAAACTAGATGACGTTTATTTGTATCAATGGATGTTTGAATTATGTAAATCATTATCATGTTTTTTGGAATCACTCTTAACCAATTTAATTATTGTCTAATATCTAATATCTCATGTAATATATGTTAGTATATATATATATATATATATATATATATATATATATATATATATATATATATATATATATATATATATATATATATATATATTGATCGTTATTATTTCAACCGTACAATTTATGAAAATTAAATGTTTGGATATCAGGATAGCGGTTTGTGTGAAATACTTTATTTTCCTATACACTCAATATTTCGTCACTATTTCGTGACTTCTTCAGGAGTATACTAAAAACAAATGAAGGTACATGAGTCATCACAATTTGTAAAAATAAAATCATTAAAACTTACAGATCTAAAAGTTTAAATATCAAAAAACACATACACGGTTCATACTTTGTCGGCAGGCCAGAGAACAGTGACTGACACGAGCAATATATCATTAGCGGTGGTCCGGTTTTTTAATTCTTTATCTTTAATAGATTGCAGTATATATTACTTAATTGACCAGTGTCAGATTTATAGTTAACGCAGTTCTCATCTTTTCTTATGTGACACATTTCAAGGAAAAGCCTGGTCTTGTAATTGTAGTGTTGGTCAAGAATTTTCACGTTAGAGAAATCAAACATATGTCCTGTATTTTTCAGATGTTGAACAACAGCACATGAGTTCTTCATGAGACGGCAGTCGCTTTTGTGTTGGGTTAATCGTTGTTTTAGCCATTGGTTGGTTTGGCCTATATACGTGCCTTCACATCCCAAGCATGACAACCTGTATACGACGTTATTGTTGAGTAGAGTTGGTGTCCGGTCCTTCAGTTTTGAGAAGATTGTTTTTATAGTTACTGTGCTATATGGTGCCATTCTGATCTCAGGTATGTCTCTGAATAGGGTGGTAATGGGATGTGTCAAGTGGTCTATGTGAGGTATCTTCTTGTAATTTGTGATTCGTCCATCAACTACCTCAGTGGAACCATCATAAAAATTTGTGTTATAAATCAGTTTTTTTAAGATATGCTTTGGATATCCATTGTTGATAAACGTGTTAAATAGCTGTTTTAAATTATTTTGAAGAAACCTCTCATCACATATATGTGTTAACCTATTTTTCATCGCCATCACAGTGTTATATTTCTGCCTTTTTGGATGGTTCGACCAATAATTGAGAAATCGTCCTGATGCTGTGGGTTTTTGGTACCAATCCAGAATTATACTACCATCATCCTGTCTAATCACTCTCGTATCCAAGAAAGTTACGCTTTGTTGTGTTTCCAGTTCAATAGTAAACTGAAGGTTGATATCAAACGAATTAAAGATCTCCAAAGTGGTCTGTTCTCTACCAGCTGGAATAGCACAGATGATGTCATCTACGTATTTAAAAATGAACGGTAATTCATATGGCAGTTTAAGGGTGACCTCTTTCAGGAGATGATCAAGAACAATTTTGGCAAGAATATTGCTGATAGGTGAACCCATCGGTGTACCAAATATTTGGTTATAATGCTGGTTGTCTGTAAGTTTTAATGATTTTATTTTTACAAATTGTGATGACTCATGTACCTTCATTTGTTTTTAGTATACTCCTGAAGAAGTCACGAAATAGTGACGAAATATTGAGTGTATAGGAAAATAAAGTATTTCACACAAACCGCTATCCTGATATCCAAACATTTAATTTTTATATATATATATATATATATATATATATATATATATATATATATATATATATATATATATATATATATATATATATATATATATATATATATATATATATATATATATATATATATATATATATATATATATATATACATATTATCATATATATTTTTTTAGGAGATGGAAATTACTAACTTTTGCTTGCCTGACACACTGCTCGCCAGCAGCAGAGGATTTTTTGTCTGATGGTCGGAGCTCCTTGTTGGAGGCCTGAAGACATTCCTTGTTGGGTTGTTTTTCGCCGCTAGGCAATAAGAAGTTGGCCGTTGCAAATTCCACATTATTCTCTTTAGGGATAGATCTAGTGCCCAATGCGTAGCCACATATAGCGGTCATGTGGGTCTCCGGACCAAATACGTATAACGGAATTCCTAAAAAAGAAATAAGTCTTAATCTAACAAGAAGCAACAACGATTTTATAAAACTTCACTTATTGATGCCATTACTGTAATTGTTATTAAGCGAATTTTCGTGGGAATATCCGCGAACCTGAGAATCCAAATAAAAAGTCGAAATTTGAGTCTAGACCAATTGACAACAAAATATATTTGGGATAATCTATGAGGTAGACGTACCTACTGGCAAAAGTGATTTGAAATGACCAAATGTAGTATCTGACTAATAAAGGTCAAGCAGCTGTCTTAATTTGTTGCAAGTAGAAATTTACTGATAGAGTAAAATATATGTTAAATGTTCAAAGTCATTTGAGCATTTAACATATATTCACTATTGCAAGAAATATACAGCACAAGGCTAATTAACAGTATGAAGATCTTATTCCGCTAATCCATAGTGATCTCACCACCATCACTCATGGTAAAATTACTATGGATGAAGCATATATAATCGAAATTCTATCAGAATTTCAGTAAATGTGTAATAGATTAAATTTAGAATAGTAAATAGCATCATTCTTAAAATGATCCTGTACAAGTATATATACATAATTTGTATATCCACATAATTTTATTATTCTCAAATCAATGAAAGCGCTTGGTGCACCTACTATTATTTCTGAGATGTATGCAGTCCAATACAAAATACATTTTGACTTCCCACTTTGTTTTCCATAGGCTTTTACTAAATACTCACAATAAGTGAGTTCACTAAGTAGTATTGCGAATATTCACAAATTGGACTTCTTCTTTAAGCTCCCATCATAAGAAAATCAGCCCCTAATATGATTTCTGAGCTCTCATCTCGAAAAACAATTTCGCTCAGATATGTTCACTATATCAATGAAGAAATACATGCACACTCTACGAGTGCAGACAGTTAATAGACAAAAGCGATTTTAGGAAAAGGTTCGAATAAATACAACATAACGAAACGAACATCTATGATCCAGATCCCTCAATTTGTGCGTGGAAGCACTCTTAGGAACTAGGTTGTTCCCTAATTACACTAGAATATCGACAGTATAGAGATAAAAATAAACCACCTAAATTTCATGATGTGAAAATTGGTATTCACTAAATATTTGGCAGACTCTCTTGTAACATAAATGACCTTACTTAAAACATATATAAACATTTTTTATCAGAAGACTCACCTAATGTTTTCCCCACTTCCCTCATTCGTCTTAAGCCTTCTTGATAATTGGGCCCAGCCCTTCTCACAAAAATAGAAATCTTATGTTCTACAAGTCTGCTCTGGAATTCCACAAGAGCTGTAATGATTCCCTTGAAAGTTGCCGCTACATTTGTAAAATTAGCTATGCCCCCTCCTGTGATCAAAATTTTTCCTTCAGGATGTTTTTCCTGAGTCATGAGAGACAATATCGTTTTGGCGTATTCATACGTCTGCTGCTCTGAAGGAGCACCTGTAAAAAAGTTTAAAAATGCATAAAGTTGAAACAGATTTTCAAACAGATTTAGCCCAATAAAATTTGGGATGATGAGATTGAGCAATCACTCATATCAATGAAATAAACCTCTTATTTTTTCAAATTGACTGATAAATAACTTTACGATTTTCATAAAATCACCCTTACAAAACCTAAGAATAAACAGTGTGGCATTGCTTACCGGAATATTCACCGTAATTGGCAAGCTCTTTGGCTCCTCCAAGGTCGCATATTGTGTCACTATAAATGACGGATGCTCCTCCCCCAGCTACCATTGTCCATATCCTGCCGGATTTGTTTAAGATGGTTAGTTTCAAACTGGCTCCAGATTTCGAGTCCAAATCGGCTATGTAGGCCTCCTCTGGAAGATTGCACAGATTTATTTCAAATTCAAACAACTCAAAAAATTTGCTGAAGATTTATGATTATTCTTATTATTATGTTGTATTATTTACATATTGGGTATTGTGTATTATTCACAACTAAGAAATGTGCACCAAACCCAAAATAATTACAGATTGAGTTACTTATGATTCGCTGATTTTTTGGTTTTATATTGACTGTATAACCAATGGTTGCTCAATTTGACTTTTGGAAATGGGGTAACGTCTTGAGACAATTGTCAAGCAATTGAATATAATTCTGTGAAACTAAGCAATTTGTTTCCTATTCAATATATAATCATCTTTACTGATGTATCACTGCAAATAATTTAACTTATCATATGGAACACAAAAATAAATAACCACTTTTTTCTTAATTAATTATTGGCAAAATCTTCAATTTCAAGATACACAAGCAGTTATTAATAAAATTTGATGTGTTTTGATTTAAATTTAACTTAGACAACGAAATCAAAGTATTTATTTTTTAAGGTTTTTGTAGACAATATTTATATTATTTCATATCTATTTATAACTTAAATATTTCTTGAAGGAACAAGAATTTCAAGAATATTATACTACCGATAGAGTACCAAAAGAACTATAGGGAAGATTTTTAAATGATAAGGAACGTCAATATAAGTGTAATAAAATTGAAAAAGTGAAAAATGGTTGAGATCTTGGATACAACAATCAATTTATGACCAGCCTCAAAATTAATTTGTATGTCAAAACTATCTGTTCAACTGGTTGCATGAGGTGATACACAAAAAAAAATCAATATAGAAATAAATACTTATAATCACTAAAATTGAAATTAATTCTCTAGAGTAACATTGGCGTCTAGAATATTTAACAAATATCGAACAAATTCTTATATTTTTATTGTTACCATAACCTGAATGTGTTATTGAAGGCTTGGCATGTTTGCCTATTTTTTCTATTTTGTATAATCTGCTTGAGTCTTGGATAAATTATTGTCAACTTGCACTATGTAATGTACATAATCTGGGAATTGAATATATCAAAAACGTTTTATCTTGGTTCATGTCAAATGGCCCCTCAAATGTAAAGGAATTTTTTTCAATGATTCATGAGAATTTCACTAACTTTTCACAAAGATATATTGCATTTACATGAGAATATTGGTAGTTTCGAAAATTGTAATTTTCAAAACCAGAATTTCATAATTTTCTTTAAACTTATCTATTTAAAAACACTTATTATTCACCTGGATAAGCGTCCCGTCCGAAGGGTGGCGGATATTCTATATTTCCCCATTGCGGCCTACATATGAAATCGGCTGTGGAATCCAACTTTGCTGCTAGATCGAGTATAAATATTTCCTTATCAGTAACTACCAGCGGATTGATTTCTAAATAAGTGAAATAAAGATCTACATAAAGTTTGTACAAGTTGTAAATAAAGGTGCCCACGATCGATTTTTTGTTGGCATCTTTGACCTCCTTCAAAAGCACCTAAAAAAATTTATTTTTATCATAATAAAATCTGTAATTTCATTTCTTCTTCGTGGACAATAAACATTATCCACGTTCTACGTAACTTTTTCATAAGGTTTCATCGAATCTCACCTTGCTAATTGTATCAAAATCTGTGCTCCTCCCACAGGCACATCAAGTTTGACTGCTTTACTGTCAACATCACCGATGTCCACGCCTCCCTGGTGGTAAAACAGGATGCTATCTGCGTTTCTCGAGGAATATATGCACACGTAAAATTCCTCATTTTCTTTGTGCGGTATGAAAGGCTCGATGATAAAGTTTCGCAATTTCCCCATGGCTTCGCCTACCTTCTGGTTCTTGTTCATTCGATCATCGATCCACTGCTTCACAGTATCGAAATCTTTGTTGACTAAGATGAGACCTGTAAACATTATATGAAGATATATTCGAATTACCAAGAGGAGGCCAAATAAGCTTACACTTCCATCATATGAACTTGTAAAGGAATTTAATAGGTGTACCGATCTATTGATCCCAATGAAATGAAACGATATTAGTTTCCAAATTTCCGTGAAACCCAGAATTAAATAAAAATGCACTTGACATTCACCTATAATCAGAATCAATCTGATTTCTAAAAATTTCGAATATGAAAACTACTCTTCTACTCACCTAATTTTCCTCTACGTTTGATCAGTTGATCGGGCTTCACCACCAATTTTGTTGTCGTCAGCCATGGATTTTTAGCTAATAGTTCCGCATAATTGGTGTCTGGTCCAACAGAGGCAAATCGGCAGTGCGCGGCGGCCGTATTACCAGAAAGGTTTCTATTTATAATATCTTTACCAGTCGCTTCGTATATAGCCTTGGCCGACATTGTCCGGAATTTTAGCTGAAAAAAAGATAAAGAATTAATTTTAAATAGCATACAAAAATTTTGTCTTGATAACTAAAAACAATTTTACGAAACAATTACAGAGTATATTTTTGGAATTTACATTATTATAATCCGAAGCTGGTTTTTAATCATAATAAATAATATTATTACTGAAGTAATGTATTTTTTATCGAACGAGTACTATTGTAATTTGATTTAGGTGAGTAATTTCGAATTGTTGATTAAAACAGAAATAAATTAGAAATGAATAAGATTATTCAAATGGAATTGATTCTGAAGGCGTATATATATATATATATATATATATATATATATATATATATATATATATATATATATACAGTAGAGTCCGTTTATAATGACATCGAAAGGAATTGACAAACACGTCATAATAAGCGGACGTCATACAAAGCGTTTTGTGAAATGAAAAATCTTTTTTATGTAAATATGTATGTACTTAAGTATTTTAATACAGAAACATAGTAATTACTAAATTTGTAAACATACATATTAAATCAAAATCAAAATTGCACGTAATCAGCACATTATAACACATACAAGTGTATTTTTTACTGTAAGTAATCTGTAATTTTTGTCTGCTTTTGTTTTTTCATTTTATTGTAAAAACAGTCTCTAATACTATTGTGTATATAAGACATAGCTATGGTCAAATTATCATTTTCAATATTGCTGTGAACAAATCGTGATAATAATTCTGCAGCTTTTAATGCCTCTTCTGCAGTAGGTAATGGTGCTTCCTCGACTTCCTCTTCCCCATCACTTTCGAGTTGTTCCTTAGCACTAATGTTCTGTACGATATTTTCATCGGTGGGTTCTTCGGATGTGAGAGAGCGCTATCGATGTCAACATATTCTTCCCACATTTCTGGTGCTGCTAAAGAATCTGAATGTAGGTTTCGTGACCACAAAGATAAAGGAATGTCATCTTCTTCTTCGAATTCATGTTCTGATATTTTAATAGGTAAACCGTCGTGGCTTTCAATAAATCCTGCATGTTTAAAACAGTTATGAATGGTACTTTGTGACATTTTATTCCAGGCATCATTAACCATCAGAATTGCATCTAGCACCGTTATTTTTGTAGAAGAGTTGTTTTCATTAGCATCAAGACAATTAATCATTTTGAGCACAAGGTTCTTCCTAAAATTCGTTTTGAGTGATCGTATTATTCCCTGATCCATTGGCTGTAGTACTGATGTTGTATTCGGCGGAAGGAAAGCAAGTGTTATAGACTTTAAATCAGGAACATTTGGATGCGCCGGGCAATTATCAACCAGCAATAGAATCTTTTTCTTCTTCTTTACCAAATCATGATCCCAATCACGAAGCCATTTTTCAAAAAGTGCTGACGTCATCCAAGCTTTACGATTGTTAGCATAATCAACAGGTAATGATTTGACACTTCTAAAACATCTTGGTTTTTGTGACTTTCCAATAATGAGCAATTTCTTCTTCTCTGTGCCACTCATATTCGCTGCTACCATGACAGTTATTCTTTCTTTCGACAACTTACCTCCACTACAATTTTCACCTTTAAATTTTAAAGTTTTATCCGGCATCAATTTGTAAAAAAGTCCAGTTTCATCAGCATTAAATATCTCATCATCAGAAAATTGTCTTCGTAAATTCGGCCACACAGATATCAACCAGTTTGTTGTTGAATTTTGATCAACAGACGAAGATTCACCGACAATTTTTCCCGCCACAATGTTATGTCGAACTTTAAAACGACTGATCCAGCTTGCAGAACAATTGAAGTCGAGAATACCAAAACGCGCGGCAAAACCATTTGCCTTTTCCTGTAGCATAGGGCCGCTGACAGGTATTCCTTTGTTTCTCATGTTTTTAAACCACTGAATTAATGCTTGATCAACATTTTCTTGTCGTGATTTTCGAAGCCTCTTCGGTTTCAAAACATTTGAATTGAACGACTGCTTAATGCGGTTCTTGTTTTTGAAAATCATTGAGATTGTCGAATGACCCACGCCAAATTCCTTTGCGAGACATGAGTTAGATTCACCATTTTCTAATCTGCATATTATTGCACCTTTCTCCTCAATTGTAAATGCTTTACGTCGTTGAGACGACATTTTTTTCACAGTAACAAACGAAAAACAATGCGTGACCTTCAAGCGTCAATTACTCACTGAGATTCAAAACAAAAACGAGCCACGTGCCGAACGTCGTCCGTCGGGAATCAACGAACATTACCGGAGGTGTGAAGAATCATGTCGGTCATTATAACCGGACATAATTTATTAAAAATGGGTCATAATAAGCGACATGTCACTGTAAAGGAAGTCATTATATCCGACTTTTTTATAAAGAATTTTATATGAAAACCAAACTTCGTAGTGTAATTACGGTAATTACGTCATAATAACCGGTTGGTCAATATAGGCGGAGTCATAATAAACGGATTCTACTGTATATATATATAATATATATATATATATATATATATATATATATATATATAAATATATATATATATATATATATATATATATATATATATATAGTGTGTGGGAACTACTTATGGATTTAAACTGTTTGTTCTGACTACTTTAGTAAGTTATAAAGAGCTCAACTTTCAAAGTCAAATGACTTTTAACAAAACGTTAAAAAAACCGCAATTCTTTGAAGATGATGTGAAAGTGGATATTTTGTTGAATCTTACAAAGAAAGAAAAAGAATTCAACGTTAAATTAACATCAAAATCCCCATAAAAATAATGTGCGCTATACCAACTGCCCTAAGAGGTCTATATAAAGTAAAGTATTTACAAAGGAGTTCATTATGTCACGGCTTTGTGAAAACTTACAATTTGTAGTTCGTCTTCAAACAGTATTAAATTTGTTTCAATTTTCTATGCCTGGTATTGTTAAGCGTTACGATATTTGACATCATTACAGATACTTGACAGGCAAAAGTTATCTATATTGATCAAATCACATCCGTAAATCGAAGCAACTAGAAGTAAAGGGAAATCATGTCTACAGTGAAAGAGAAAGTGCACCATAACATATAGACACCAATTTCTGGTTTCGCCCAAGAACTTGTTCCATCAATGACCTTATTTATTATTGACAAGTTTTCATTACCAGGCAAAATTCCGATTAATAGTTGGGTTGATAATCAAGATATCTTGTTCAATTATTGAATGTATTAACTATATGTCACAATATCGTTCTGCTTCTGAGCATCTGAAGCCTTATTCCATACATAATTAATTGTTAATTTGTAATAAAAAATTTGTTGGTGCCTGAATTCTAACTGATTTTGAGTAAATACAATGTTCTGATTTTAAAAATGCCATCATATTGTTTTCATTAGCTTTAGTTTTTGAGATAGACGTTTTTCTTTCCTCCAGATTGTTTCCATACTATATCTTTTAAATCCCTATCTTTATCTTTCTTTTCAAATGGCCCCACCACTGCAGTCTCTTTGATCGTGTGATGTACATTATTTGTGGGTCACCATACAATATATAGGTACATATATTTCATCATTTGTATGTCTTTCCTACTATTCCCCTGTTTTTTTCCCTTCATAGATTCGGCTCTTTATTTTTCTCTCCGATATATCAAGCTTGAAACGATGGCTCTTCAGAACCGACGTTTCACTTTAATACAAAACTTGAATCTTATGACTGTTTTGTACATCCTTATTTTTGTCGTTTTCAAAACCTGCATTGACTTTAGAATATGATATATCACTTCAGAGCATATATAACTTTTTGCCGTTCAGAGGTCATTGATCAGCACTCCCAAGTACAAGGAGTGGTCTGTTTCCTTTAGCTCTAATATTTTAATATCTTCAATTTCCAGTGCTAGTGTTCCAGGTTCTCTTCGATTTGAGTTGTTGTTCAGTCTCATATATAGGTTTTTATCCTCATTAAGTTCAATCCTATTCCCGTTGCTACTCCAATTGTATTACTATTACAGTTCTGGTTTTTCTGATAACCAAAATTGAAGAAATATACATTTCTTCATAGAGTAACCAAAACTAGAATTTAATCTATTCTATCTTTCTTATACTAGGTTAACTGACTCTGTTGAACTATAAGCTATAAAGAATGTATTTCATTCGTGGAATTCCCCCTCTCTCATTCATCCCCATTGGTTTGAAGTCATGGTTTTTTTATGTATGTGGCGAATACACTTGAAAAGGAAGTAGAAAAACTATTTCTAAGCTTATCTCGACTATTTTACAATTCATTTGGGAAATAGGTACAAATATTGGCTTTCATTTCGCACGCAAAACTAGTGTTTAATATCATCTTCGACATTGGAAAGGAGAAGTAACTTAGATTTGGTCAACTAATAATTTAGAAACAACCCGCAAACCGCCATGATAGAATGTCTTGTTATAACTTGTCTCCTTAGTATTAATGTAATAAATATAAGTATTATTCTGAAGTTAACATACCCTGATCTAGATTTTGCAAGAATTGTAGTGCATTCCGAAGAAGCACCAGTTATATTGTTCAACATTATTCATGAACTACCGGATGACAATAGAGAAACATCCGTTGATAAAGTTCAAACAATTCGATCTGATAACTGCAACGAATTTTAAAACGATTCAACTCCTCAGTCTTTCAATCGAAAAGAACTGAACGATCCCATAAGAAACCTGAACCGCTTAAGGGGTCCACTGAAATACCTGCATCTGAATTAAAGTGAAAGAACGTATTATATCCAGGTACACTAATATTACATTTTACATCAAAGACATACGAACCACGAAATGAAATACCCTCTGTCAGTAGCCGTTAAAAGGACTGCCCTATTAAATAACATGCAAGAAAGTTTAGTTTGGTGCAATTTTCAAAAAATTATATTGACTAAAATGTGTAAATTTCCCTGTTGTAATAAAATATCCATGTTTTTTTGAACTGGAAATAATGCAAGTTATAACAAGAAGTGTATCTACATAATTGAATTTAAACTTAAATTCAAACACTTTATGATTTACACTTTATTCACTACATAATGCTTACAGAATAATTATTCTGTAAGCATCTGAAGAAGTCGTTTGTAACGACGAAACTCATCATGCTATGTAATTAATAAAGTGTAAATCATAAGTTCAAGTGTTTGAATTTAAGTTTATATTCAATTATAATTGATTTACATCAAATAAACGCCAACACTATTAAATATGTATCTGCAAAAGTTGTAAATACTAAATGTTAAATATGTCTCAAAAATTAGATCTGATAAGACAAAATCTGATTGCAGTTCGAATTCTACATTTAAAATTTAACCAAGACCTGTGTAAAATATTTGAAATGATTTGCAATCTTGCTTTATTATTACCAACTTTTACATAAAAGAGTCATGAGCTAATACAGTGAACGGAGTTTTAACAATGAGAATGTTTATTTATGACATTATGTAACACCGTTCATCTTTGAATACACTTCACAATCGAAACTAGTGTTGCCCTATATAGTATTTTGAAATGTATATTCCTCAAAGTTGATACAGAATAGCAATAACTGAAAATAATTTTCTCCCTAGTTTTGTACCAGTATAAGTATGTCAGTTATTCGCGAGAAAATTTTTTTAACATTGTTCATTATTTGATTGAAATGTATTAGAACAATTCTCCCAATTATCTTAAATAAACTTCATTAACTATTTCTAATTAGCACAAAAGGAACATTGGATCATTTCACTGATTTTAATTATGGATGAATGAAAATAATATTTTCCAGTTCTCTACAAGAAAATATGACTTATTTTCAATTCTGAATGTATAATTGTTTACTTAACAATTTTATAATTATCAAATCACCCTTTTGGCAGTTGAATTCATAAAATAAATTTCGAATGAATAATGGCAACTTTCCGTAGTTCGTAGTTTTCAGGGTTCTACGTGACCTATTCATTAAATTTTATCAATATTTCATGGTCATCGGTAATCATATTCAGTCAATTAAAAATGATTGTCTGAAATTCAATAAAAAATGTCCATCTTAATAAATGGGGAATTTGAATTAAAATAATTCGCTGAGTAAGACAGGATATTTTTCTCAAGTAAAAAATTTAATACATCTTTAATATTTTCATGAATATTCCTATCAATAATTTTCAAGAATTGAATTATGTATGAAGGTTAAAAGATTTCAGCAAACTGTTTTCTAGATGTTTTTACATACTCCAGATTTTCATGAAATGTTATTTAAAACCTTTCATGAAAATATGGAGTGTTTTTTCGTACAAAGAATCTTAAAAAATTTCCAAATAGGTACCTTTAAAACAAGTTC
This sequence comes from Henosepilachna vigintioctopunctata, assembly GCA_030704895.1. Taxonomy (NCBI): domain Eukaryota; kingdom Metazoa; phylum Arthropoda; class Insecta; order Coleoptera; family Coccinellidae; genus Henosepilachna; species Henosepilachna vigintioctopunctata. The sequence continues at coordinate 2,102,276 of JARQZJ010000035.1, read as the reverse complement.
TTCATGCAGGCATTAAATTGCAGGTTGGTTCTGACTGACAAGAACCCTCTTGTTTAAAAAAATTAAAGAAAAATTAATATACATGACGTCTACTGAATCATTAATCTCATTTGAGTGTTATTTCGAGATTTTTTCAGAACCCCACTTTTCGAAAATCATGATTAATAAACCCTATAAGGTAAGTGCAAGAATATAAGTGTAAGAATATTTCTTAAAGACCGAGAGGCAAACGAAGAGTGAAACATACTCTTGAAATACTACTAATCGTGAAATGAACGTTTCGATAATACAACATAATACAATATTGCAAAATGTTGTAGGCTATATTGTGGATGAAGATAACAAGGCACATATCTCTAGATATACATGGGACTTGGGCACAACTTTTACGTTTGGTATTTTAAATATCCAATCCCTATCAAGGCATTGAATAATCATAAATAACAAAAAATCGTTTGTATCTGTTAAACTCTAAATGTGTCCGTTATCCACAGTTCTCAAATTGGAGTAATATGCAACTGGGCACTAGGAGCTTTAATATTTTTAATTTAAACGAAATGTCTTTACACCGTTATGTAAACTCATTAAAATTATCAGGAAAAAAATTTTACTTGTTTGTAAAAAATATATATAATATAGGTACTCAATATATATAAATATATTGAGTATATTTTAATATATTGAGTACAAATAGTAACACGAAATTTCTTCAGAATGTCTTCCAAATGGGGAGGATACCGTTGGTTTCATACTGTTATTTTCATAATTATAAAATGCATTGAATATAGTCCTACCAAATGGGAGAACTGGGTTCGAATCCACGGTTGGGCATTGGTGTTTTTGTCTGTTCGTTAAATTTATGGTTATCATAAAATAAATTATGGGTGGTAATAAAATTTCATTACAAACCCAATAGCAGTTACGTAATAAATTAATTAACGACAACCAGTTTTGGTATAATTGAGAACGGTAAAATTAGTTATCCAATTGTTAGAGGTATTCGATATATTTCATGCATTTAATACATTCCTAACTCCATATTCAAAGTCCAAGTTTCTTGCTGTACTTGAAAATTCATCAATAACTTCCTGGTCAACTACAATAATATAACTGAGGATGGAAAGTAAAGCTAGTCCGTTAGGCCTATTTTCGGATGTACTAATCCCTAAGTAAGTCTTCAGTCTTCTCAGGCTGGAGAATGATCTCTCCACGCTGGCAGCAGAAACAGAAAGAACTGCTAGAAGTTCAAAAGTATATAAATGCTAGGGAAGAAAGTCTTATCACAGTTTACGAATGATCCAATAGCAGTTTTTGAAAAATTTTCAGGCTTTCGATTTGCTGACTCCACTTCTACACTTTTGAACGTTTTCACAAAGTTAATTTTGTATTGCACTAATTTCGGGGGGAGGGGGTCTTCCTTAACTTCACCTTTATATTCGCCCCTGTTTCGAGTCACACATCTTACACCTCACACAATAGAACATCAAAAACAATATGACCAAATTAGTAGCATTGAAATAAAGGACTTTAAAAAGGTATAATTTAAATTTAGCAGTAAGAATAATCTGAATAGTCACGTAATTTGAATTACCGATAACAAGTATTTGTTCAATTTCGAACTGTGCAATTAAGTATTTAATTGATAGGGCATTCGATATATTTCGTGCATTTACATTCCTAATTTTCCATTTTAACGAAAGAGAAAATACGTGAAAGCAGTTCACGCGGATTGAAGTAATCATTTACGGACGAATAAAAGAGAAACGTAAATTAATCCGGTAATATGAATGCCACCAATGTCCAGCGTTCTAATTAACATTAAAGACACCTTTAACGCGTAATTATAAGACTTGAGTAATCTAAATACTCGAACTTTCCAACCAACTGATGAAGATCTGTACCTATACAGATTCCCGAAGCTGTATCTTGTTCCATCCTTTCGGGTGATTTTGTGATAGTTAAGTTTTTCAGGTTGGCGGCACTGGTTGGTAATGGCACCCAAAACTCATCTGTCAAAGTGAAAAGCCATTTTATCATAGAAAGACTTACAAACGAGCAACGATTGCAAATTGTTGAAATTTAGTATAAAAATTCGTGCTCTGTGAAAAATGTGTATCGTTTGTTACGACAATGTATCGTAATGTGTATCGTTTGTTATGGTCGTCATAATCGACCTGGTAAATCAACAATTCGTGCTGTTATCACCAAATTTCGCACCAAGTTTACGTTGTTGGAAATTAAACCATTGTCTCGCATGTGTACAGTACGTACTGAGGAGAATATTGGAGCTGTAGCGTACAGTGTTAATGAGGATTGTCAAATGTCAATTCGTCGCCGTTCTCAGCAATTGGGCATGTGTAACTCAACCACATGGAAAATTTTAGGTGTTGATTTGGGTTTGAAAGTCTATAAAATTCAGCTTCTGCAAGAATTGAAGCCGAATGACCTACCACAACGTCTTATATTTGGTGAATGGGCCTTAGAAAAGCTTAATGAATATGCGCTGTTTTATCCAAAAATTGTGTTCAGCGATGAGGCTCATTTCTGGCTTAACGGATATGTAAATAAACAAAACTGTCGCATCTGGAGTGATGAACAGCCACATGTCATACAAGAATTACCGATGCATCCCGATGAAACGACAGTTTGGTGTGGTTTATGGGCTGGTGGTATCATCGGTCCATTTTTCTTCAAAGGCGACCGTGGAAGAAACGTTACGTCAACGGCGAACGATATCGAGCCATGATACGCAACTTTTTTTTTGCCCCAGTTGGCCGAGTTGAACTTGGTTGACACGTGGTTTCCGCAAGACGGTGACACATACCACACACCTCGTGAAACAATGGACATGTTGAAGGATGAATTTGATGAGCAGCTTATCTCTCGAAATCGAAATGGCCCTGTGAATTGGCCGTCAAGATCATGCGATTTGACGCCTCTGGAATATTTCTTGTGGGGTTATGTAAAGTCGTTAGTGTATGTGGACAAGCCGAACACGATGAAGCCTTACAGGATAGCATAACACGCGTAATTCGTGCGATACAGGCCGAAATGCTCGAAAAAGTGACGCAAAATTGGACCTTCCGAATGGACCATTTGATACGGAGCCGCGAACAACATTTACATGAAGTTATCTTTAAAATGTAAATGGCAATGGTCAAGTTATCAATTTCAATAAAAATTTCGAATATATGATGCAGATTGAGTGTTTTATTCTATTTGAAAAAAAACTACGCCTAAAAAAACCACCCATTTACAATTTTTTGGAACCGCTCATGCAGCACTTGCAAAGTTTCTTATTCGACAATAAATATTCATCAGAATTCCCAATTTAAATAAATGGATTCATTTTTGCCATCATTGTTCTCGGTACTTTTCCTCGAACGTGAATGTTGCTTTTCAATTTATTCACACATACTAGTGCTTCACTTTTGCAACTTCTACACTCGTTCGTTGGAGATATTATAGATGCACAGGTACTTTACATACAAAAGTTTCAAATAGCCTCATATGAAATTAATCTGATGAAAAACATTTGGAAATCATCGAAACTAATAGAGTACACAAAAAAAATTAAAACACGTAATATTATTACAACATGAACTTAAGTTAGACGCAATCGGTACACTATACAGAGTTTTTCAAATAACTATATCGAATGCATTAAAGGAGACTTGCTTGTTAGCTCAGAAACAGTTGGATCAATTGAATAATGAACTATGAAGATCTATAAACTATAGAAAGATTCGTAACTTTTTCGATGACTAAAAAAATAAAAATAAGTTGTGTTACAAAAAGTACATTCTAATTACATCTTGCATCTCAAAAACCAAGGGGACCATGATCATTCTGATGGATGTATTGTAAATTTCACAAAAAAGTAACGATGTGTAGAAGTGCTCACCGCACTAATTTTAAAAATAAGGGAGATGAACTGCACATTTCCAAAATGCAATACTGAGAGATTCTGAAATGCAATAATTATCAATTCTGAGTGTGCATTTGGCGTCTATATTCGGGCAATCACATTAATTAGTGATTGCCCGAAATATTAGATTGCACCGTGAAATATTAGATTAAAATTACTGAAATCATATCAACTACCAATTATATGATATAAGCTTTTCCATTATGTATGTGTTGATAGTACTGAATTCTTGCTGCTTCCTCATAAGAATCAATTGCTATTTTCTATAAATCAGATTGTTAATTTCAGACCCATTTTAGTTCAATAAAATTAACATATTACCCAGTGCCAAAAATAAAGAATAAAAAATAAATCGTATATATATATATATATATATATATATATATATATATATATAATATATATATATATATATATATATATATATATATATATATATATATATATATATATATATATATATATATATATATATATATATATATATATATATATATAAGGAAATGAAGTGCTTTTTTGTGCTTATGGCGCTGAATGAAATATTTAAGAAAATGAACACTAGAACATTAATTTGAAAAATTGAAATTAATCAAGAGAATGTTATAGTAGAGCTAGATATGTGAACGTGTACGATGTACACGTTTTTTTTTAAATTTTGTGCCATAAGCACAAAAAAATTTCATTTCCTTAAAAATATCGCCGAATAGGCCCCTGAAATACGGGAATAAACGCGAGCGTACTACTAACGCAACCTATTGACATTTAAAAACATCGTTCGATGATATTTGTCAAATAGACATTGCAATTTAGTAGATACCTACGGGTATAGAAGATATGTGAAATTTCGATGCTTGGTGTCTCTGTAATCTGAGAGAGATGTTTTCTACTGATTTCTATAGATGGAATTGTAGAGTATTCATTACTCTACAATCTTTCACTTGAAGTCACAAGAAGATGCTTGGAGGTTGAAATCGTTGCCTCACTTCGATGGACGTGGTGCGACTGACGAGTTCCTTGCAGAACGAAACATATATGTCTCGCTTTTCCATCAGGTGTGGCATCGATTTCAATATTTCTCTAACATTTATCCCTTGAAGGATAATGGAGACATCACATCGTACACGTTCACATGAGTCTCTACTATAACATTGTAGATTAATTAATCTTGATTAATTTCAATTTTTCAAATTAATGTTCTAGTGTTCATTTTCTTATATATATATATATATATATATATATATATATATATATATATATATATATATATATATATATATTGCTTGCAATTAATTGCTTTAAAAAAAACTGATGAGAAACAAAATGAAAAAAAATTTTTGGAATTTGAAAAACATAATGTTTTGAATTTATGAATTTGAAAAAACATAAATAAGCAATATAAGTAAAGATTTATTATTTACTCTCATTCTTTTCCAAAATTCATATAAATTATTATATCACATTATCTTAAAGAGAAGACTTCTTTCCGGTAGCCGATAGATAGCAGAAAAAAATTTCTCTAAAAATATTTACATTCAAATGAACTCAACACTGCAATATAGCACACAGTATACCGTTTCGTTATGTGTTAAAGGTATACTTTCACACATAAAAATACAATTGAATTGAATCGAATACAGTTATTTGTCATTGAGCATAGTATTTATCATAGGTATTCATTTATATATTATTAGTATACAATATTTGAGTCTTCTGCAGATGGTTTAAAGAGGAAATTAAACTATTCTTCTTTATTTCCGCTATATTCAAGTACCAAATAATCAATTAATTTTTTTACAGTTTAAAGTACTGCTTCTATATTATTATTATAAGACAATAAAGATTCAAACTATGTTAAACATCGTCTCAATGTTTTTAACTTCAATTGATACTAATTACCAAACTTTTTAGATTGCAAAGTTAGAATTTTAGTTCTTTTAATCTTAGTATGAATAATTCAGTTCCTTTTTTTCATTGTTTACCTCTTTACTGAATTTGTATATTCTAAACTTTTTGCAAATAAAAGAGATCCAAATTTTGTAACGAGATAATGTTTTCCACTTAGTTAAATACGAGTATAAACTACTCAAACCAAACCAAACTTCTATCAATTTTTTAGAATACATCAAATTTTTTTTGAAGTATTGTAAATAATTTCACGCCATTTGTACTTAATTATCAATTTCGTTGATAAGATATATCAAATAGTAAGCAAAACAATCGCCTATGTTACAGAGAAATGTTACATTTATCGACATGAAAATTCATCTATATTTTTGCAGTCGCCAATATGTGACAAATATAAAAAGACATGATTTACAACTTGGCAGTTTTTTAATGAAATAATATTGCTCATTATAAAATGTGTTTAAAGTAAAATTTTTCTGAAATTGTACATGTATTCAACAATGCTGCAGCAGTCTTGATCGGAATTTCACATGATATTCATCGACGATACACTTATCAGTCGGTAACCTCAATGCCTATGACCTCTAATACTGCCTTCAATTCGGCTACTTTAGATGCAGCATACTACTACGACCTTTTCATTTTGAATGGGACGTACCTAGTAGTAAGATTTGATTAGGTAAAGAGAAGTATATTTAATGGAATTACGTAAGTAAAAATGCCAATGATGATTCAAACGTATTGCTCGGATAATCGTGGTTCTTCCATGAAAAATTTAAAAAAAAATTGTATTGTAGATTTAAACAAATTAGAAGTTTTCATTTCGTTCAAGAATATTAAGATTATTTTATTATATGGATTTTTTGCAACATAATTCCAAAATTAAAATGGAAAGACTCTCAGTCTCAACAATAATAATACTAGTAAGTTCTTTATTCTCAACAGGACTAATACCCAATTTCAGAAAATAATAACGTAATGCTGAATGATGAAACGTGCGTCACAATTGTTTAATAAAATAATTTGAAAAAAATTAAGTAGTTTTGTAATTTTCACTATAATTTAGTCTAACATGACATCAGATGTAGATGATAAACTAAGCTAATACATTCAAAAAACTATTCGATTTCTTCCTGTTATTAATCTCTTCTAACATGGGTACTTTGTAACTTTTTCGTTCCGTATGCATTATTTTAAAATTTTTGTTGAAGCAGTGGTTTTCTTCTATAAGGTGTGTTGCATACGTCGAATGGGGTTTTTCCTTTCTCCTATCATCTTTTGTGTTCAGGTATTCCAAGTCTGAAATTTGTGCCTGTTAGACCCACATATAGGTTGGGACAAGTACCGCAAGTTCACTCGTAGATACCTGATTTTTTTTCAGGCGAAATTTTATCTTTCGCTTTTCCGATGTGCCTACCCACGATATTCGGGGTTTTAAAGGCTATTTAAATTTCTGTCAGATAAGAAGTTTGAAGTTTTTGATATAGGATTGCCTAAATACTTAATCGATTCAGAATGTTTATTACTATCTGTAACTTTAGGATATACTCGAGAAATCGACGTATTATACAATCTTTTCGTTAAAATATTATCGACGAAACGATGATGATATCCATTGTTCTGTGCGATCTGCTTAATGATATTGAATTCTTTGGTGTAATTATCTGCTGATAAAGGCATATTTATTAATCTATGTATCATACTGTTATAAGCCGCTGATTTATGTTGGAACGCATGTGAGGATGAATTGTTAGAATGGGAGGGTTTGCGGAAAATTAGGAACTCGTGCTTTTGGTAATTTCTTTTTATTGTCATGTCCAAAAAGTTTATAGAGTGCTCTGCTTTATAGAGTGAATTGATGAAGTTTAAGAAAGAACTGAGCTGTCTATTGGTACCCGTGAAGAGGGTAATCGTCGTAGACATATCTATATCAATAAATAAATTTTTTATTTATTGAATATAGATTTATATAATTATATAAAATTTATAAATTATATATAATTTATCAATAATTTAATTTTTATCAAATATTTTTTACCAAATCAAGAACATGCTATTGAAATAATCTATTTTGTTAACAAAAAATTTTCCTTCAAGTTTTTGAGTTATAAATTTTTAAAAGTTTATAACTCAATAATATATATTTTTTCACTGAGGTGGTTTCTGAAATAAACGATTCAAATAATCCTTCATTACTAAAGTAGACGTTAATAGACCGCTAATGGAATTTCATCGTACTGACACCTAAGAAGTAGTTTACAATGTGATATTTTAAATGGAATTAAATCTTCATAATTCAATAAATTATACGTACAAGGAAACCTATCATTTGAGTGAAAGCTTCAGAGTACTAATTTAAAATCTTCATTAGTTTTTCAATAATTCGTATCCTTTAAATTCATTCTTGCAATAAAATCGCGTTCTAGGCAAAACTTTCAAGTTTGTGAATAAAATGTCAAGATTTTAATAATTAAGAAAATGTGCAACCATTTACGTTTTACAGTATTTGAAGAATAAATTAGTGGTACATGTTTGGTATAAAACGTATAATGACAGTGACATATTTTATCAGTGAAACTATTCATGTATGCTGCAGATCTTTCTTTACAGTATCTATTCCACAAACTCGTACAAAAACATTAAAACAATCTTAGGACATTGGCTATAAAATTTCCCCATCAACTTGTTACTAACTAAACTTGCAATGTTTTCTGATACTGAATTTCTTCCAGAAATCAAACCAAAAAAGAAACCAATCTCCGTACTCCTATGAAAACAATTTGCAAACAAATAAACTCTCTTTTAGAACTGCATATTTACCTGACAATATACATACCTTTCAAGATAATTCGAAAATTTGGAATAAATTCCCATTACACGGAAATTTGTTACTATATACCTAAGTACTGTTCTCAAATATTAAATTTCCTATACGAGGCGGGAATAAAAGTAAGCAATAAATCCGTATTTCGATGAGAATATTATATTTAAAATACAATTCGAACTCTTTATTACAACTAAACAACTATTTACTAAAGAAACACACATACCTTCAAGAAAATTTGCAATAAGTTTCTTATACGCGGAAAAAGTTCTGCACTACACCGACCACAGATGCAACTATCGAACACTTTACTTGTCCGATTTAAATTGAAAGCAATTTGTTACTATATAAGTACGGTTCTCAAATATTAAATTTCCTATACGAGACGGGAATGAAAGTAAGCAATAAATCCGTATTTCGATGAGAATATTATATTTAAAAAACAATTCGAACTGTTTATTAGGACTAAACAACTATTTACTAAAGAAACACACATACCTTCAAGAAAATTTGCAATAAATTCCTTATAAGCGGAAAAAGTTCTGCACTACACCGGATCACAGATGCAACTATCGTACACTTTACTTGTCCGATTTAAATCGAAGACAATTTGTTACTACGGTACGGTTCTCAAATATTAAATTTCCTAGACGAGACGGGAATGACAGTAAGCAATAAATCCGTATTTCGATGAGAATATTATATTTAAAAAACAATTCGAACTGTTTATTACAACTAAACAACTATTTACTAAAGAAACACACATACCTTCAAGAAAATTTGCAATAAGTTTCTTATACGCGGAAAAAGTTCTGCACTACACCAGATCACAGATGCAACTATCGTAAAACTCGTTTACTTCGTTAACTTAAATCGAAGATACTTCCGAACAATTCCCAGTCACACCGATTGTTCATGAAATCCTCATATCTAGTAACATGCATACAATTCGCGAACTTTTCAATCACACTTAATCTCCCAAAAATTCACTGTATGACTTATCAACAGCGTGTTATTCGATGTAATCGAACTGAAACAATTTTGATAAGCTTCTGTAATACATTATTATTATACCGTTCGACGGAAAGAAAGGGTGATTGGGTCAAAGTGACCTCTATTAAGGTCGAATAAGGATAGTGTGATCTGGAGTCTAATCTAATTCGACGTCTACATACTCGCGCAGTCCGCCATGAATATTTCATAAACTTCTCGTCTTGACAAAATGACTTTTTATGTGCTGCTTCACTGCAGTCAAATGTTCAGAGAGTCCTTTAAATTCTATTGAAATATCGTTCAAATGGGACCTTTTTCAGTTGCTATTATGGATTCAGTTCATTGAAATGTTATTATTATAGAACAAAAATGAGCTATTTCGCATAAAAATATATTAAGTAACCTACATTACCAAATACCTGGCACGTCTGTTCCTCGACAGACAATAGTTCAACTACGTAAAACCACTAGAAAGAAAAAAACCACGTATCTACGTAAATACCAAGTCTCAATTATGGTTCATGACAAAACTCAAAATATAGTCTATAATCACTTTGACAATACTGCGATAAAAAATACTGCAAAACTGCTTGGCGTAACACTAGATAGCAAAATTAGTTGAAAAGACCATATTGAACAACTAAAATGAAAACTTTCTGGTACTCTATTTTTGCTTAGATGAATCAGAACTATTATAACGAGCAATACCACATTAAGAATTACATACTTCTTTCTCTATTCCATTAATTTTTTTGAGTTATGGTGTTGTCCTGTGGGGAAATTGTTTCAACGTCTTGGTAGTTTTCAGGTTGCAGAAAAAGGCAATTCGAATAATGGCAGGCGTTGGTTACTTGGATTCATACAAACCATTATTTATAAAATTTGAAATAATGCCCTTGTCAACATTGTGGATATATAACGTTCTTTTAGAAATACATAAGGATGCAGATACTTTGATAAAACAGTCTGATCTACATAATTATAATACAAGAGGCGCAAATAATATCTTAACAACTAAGTATCGCCTAAATAAGTCAAAAAACCCATAAATTATAATTTATACAATATCTTACCTTTTTGTACATTATGTAAATTTGTTTTCTTTTTTCAGTTTTATGGTGAATTAATCACTAAGTTTACGAAGTTTACACTTATTAGACTTCAATCATTAGTTTTCATCTTGGTTTAATTTTGTATCTTTACCTACTATTTTGTATTATTCTCTAATCTATGTTCATTTTATTTGTGGAGGAGTGGAAAAATGATTCGTCAAATTCCTACCATTTGTAAGAGATTTCTTTTCTCTACAATAAAGATTACTATTACTAAGAAGTAGATCTACATCTTCTACGTAGGGTACCTCAAGGACTAAATCTACAAAATCTGTTTCTAAAGCATCTGAATTTAGTGGTTGCAATACAAAGGGTAAGATTGTTAATGTACCTACATTGAAAGCCCAATGGCTGTTCGTGCCCGATGTAAAACTGTAAAGTCCCAGCTTAATAACCGTCACATTACTTTACAATAAGACGTTATATATTAATGTAACGGCACAACTTCAAAAAGAAAGCATGTAATTCTTGATAGATAACGATGAAACAGATTTGCTGTTTCTTTTTTTATGAAAAAATTATTCTGAAACTTGAACTAGAACAAGATTCGGTCTACTGCATGGCTGATGGTGAATTGAAGATGCGAACCATGGTCCCTTTAGATTTTTTTTAAACGTGGTTATAGACAGGAATATTGAATATTTAATTTACCGAAGGAGTATCAAATGGTTGATACTCCATTCCGTTCCCGTTGAAAACAAGGAAATGAAGGTAAACAATAGAAACAAAAGAAATCAAACTAATCTATACGCTTTTTATTAACTTATCAATTTTGAATATCAAATTTCACTATATCATAAGAATATGGATCTGAATGAAGGATAAAATCCGATCAGCAAAATAACTTTATTTAATTAAACATACATATATATATATATATATATATATATATATATATATATATATATATATATATATATATATATATATATATATATATATATATATATATATATATATATTAAAAATTAGCAGTTCTTGGAAGAGAAAAGAAGAAATTGTAAATGAACAATTAGATTTTCAACTATCCTCCCTACTCAAATCCATTTTGTAGATATAAATTTGTTGTACATCTCTTATAGTAGTTTAGTCTTGAAAATGAGCTAACGCTCGAAACATGTTGACTATACATATTGTTAAATAAATCGTGAAACATTAAGCCAAGAGTTTAATTTATTTTAATATTCAATTATGTTTCACCAAGAGTTAAGCGAGAATTCAATCTCATTAATATATATATATATATATATATATATATATATATATATATATATATATATATATATATATATATTAGTAAATACTGAGACTCTTAATCGAAATATCGAAATATTTCAAATAAAACTCTCAGGGAGCTGTCTACACAAATGTTGTCAACGAGAACGAACCCATCACTTTCGAGAGTGAATATTAAGAGCGTTTCGAAAAATTCATCGATCTTGTTGAATGATAATAGGATACAATTGTTTCTTCATTATTATGAATCATCAGTCCATATTTAATCTATCAATCAAGAATCGATGACTTTCAAAACGAACATAGGTCCTATACCAAATTAAGAGAGATTCTACAGAGTGAAATACTCACGTAGGCTCCCTCTATCGGCGAAAGGACGTATAAACACTCCCTAGCGTTCAAGATTCCTACTCATGACAACAAGAGTGCGAGTGGAAGGCTTTGTAGATATTTCATTCGAACACAACAGAAAATTGTCTGAAATGTGTACGAATGATGACATGCCTAATCGCTCCAGATCACGCCCAGGCGGGCAAAAGTGTAGCTAGTTCAAAGATTCACAGGTAATTCAATACTAGTAAATACTGAGACTCTTAATCGAAATATCGAAATATTTCAAATAAAACTCTCAGGGAGTGGAGGATTTACTAGTGTACTATGTTGAAGAAAAGTTTAAAAGACTGGTTTGGAAAATAATATCAAGGCACCGAAGGTGAATTACCGAGAAAAAATATTATCACACTTTGAATCACCTTGAATTAACTACGTAAAACAACGTTTGACGCTCAAAAAAAATTCTCTTCAAACTCCGTAATTGCTTGTTTCGTTTTAAGTATATTACTAATCTCAATAGAAGATTATCAAATTGATCTTCAAACAACAACTTAAAAAAATTTATCGTGACGGTGTTTACGGACGGACTGATCAATTTATATTGTCTTTTCGACATTTCATAATGTAAAAAACATAGATTTTTGATTTGAAATCGATAACATTCTCTTTTACATAAATTTTTGATGTTGTCATAAATAACACGTAATGAAATAACATATCCTAAATTTAATTTTTGAATAAAGCGGTAAGAAATTGACTTCAATTAGTTATTTTTTATTATTGAATAATTTTCTTACAATTTGTCACAAACCTAAATAGAGCTTCGTAAACTTCAATAGTTCCAACACTCATTATTCCCAAAAAATGTATAGGGGGCCGTCAATAAATTACGTCATCGATTTTTTTCAGATTTTAAACCCCCCCCTACAATCATCCTATCGTCATTTCTTAATGACACCCCTTCTCCCAAAATTGACGTCATTATCAGGTTGACAAAATTAAAACATTGCAGATTTGAGAAAAATAGGGTATTATATGATTAAAACACTTGGTTATAGAATTACCTTTTATTATTTTTACTTTGGCAATAATCATTGATATAATATAATATAAAACTAAAAAATAGGGAATAATAATATTATATATTATTATGTACCGTCATCCGCAGACCAAGCCCCCCCCCTAATTTAGAATGACGTAATATAAGGACGGCACCTAGGACCTTCTCTAAATTTTGAGTATAATTTATCCAACATGACTTTTCTCTCATTTGTATAAATCGGACATGTTAAGAAAATATGTTCTAGTGTTTCAACTCCTCCAAATTGGCACAACGGTGAGAATTTTATACCTATTTTATGCATATGCTCCGCATATAAACCGTGTGCAGATCGTAGTCTTCCTATGGACACAATGAATTGACGATGTTTATTGATATCATGAAACCATGGTTTCTGCAGTGGTTTGTATCCTACTATGACTTTATATTTCATTCCTTTCCTATCAATGCGAAAATTGTCACACCACTCTTTGAAAATTTGATTTCTGATTGTTTTCGAAAACTAGTATTTGGGGCATTTAATTTCAGTTATATCTGTTATTGTTGTTGCTTTTTTTGCTAGAATATCTGCAATTGTGTTGCCAGGAATGCCTTTATGTGATCGAGCCCAAAGAAAATGAATTTTCTTTTCCGCTAGTTGTAGATGATAAAGTTCTGTTCTCAGTTCTGTAATTAAGTGTGTATTTTTTGATGAAATTCTGAATTTTGTGATTTGTTGTACACTGAAAACTAATTTTTTAGCATTTTTATACCACTTATACCCTGATTACTTGTGAAGAACCTACCAAAAAGCAGAGCGTTTTTAACTTAGATTCATTTAATTTCATTACTATTATAATTATGAGTTGGAAAACAAAAGTAAAAACGATGGAAAAAAGATATATTCAAGTCATTTTGAAGACATGATCTACTGGCTTCTGGAAGTGTTGATTTCAAGAAATTCATATTCTTTAGCGTTGCCATTAGAAAAATTTCTATTTTGTTTTTGTTTGGAATGAAAATGTTGGCTTTCGAATAATAAATTTCAATACCTACTATTAATACAAGGTTTTTCATTAAAATCCAGTCAAATTTATCAGAATGCGGCACTACAGCAATTTCTGCGACCGATTTTATGATCTAGAAAGACATGCGGTGACTTTGAATCGAACAGAAAGTTGTGTTGACCTTGAATTCGTGACCTACAGAAAATATTATCTCTAACTGACGAAGTTATCGCTCTGCGCCGACGGTATAGGATGAGTATCATCATTACGGCGATGCGAAAGAATGGTTCGATTGTCGTTTCCTAATCGATCATCAATATTATCATTTATCGGTAATGGGATTTCAACTAACCGTTTTTAAATTCGCATTTTAAGTATTATTAACTACTTACGTATATAGGTATTCCTCCTCTTTAAAACAATTGAAAAAATCTAAAACTTCCATAACATATAGTCTCACCAAATTATTACACTTGAATGTAATATACTGATTTTTTGAGGTTAGGATATGAGATTTCTCTTTTTTCTGCTAAGCAAATTATTCAGTTCAGTCTCGCAGTACCTACCTATATATATTTTTATGGTTTTCCAATAAAATTCTTATACATACTTCCGTTATATCCGGATTTGAAGCGAACTTTTGTGTGCGTGTGCGATTTAACTAGTAATAATAAAGATCGATAACGGGAAATGTAAAATTACAAGACCAATGGCTGTGCAGAACTGGCCGTAACAAAAACAATTCATTAAATTGAAATAAAACAATATATAATAAAATAAAAAATTTGTTTGACGTATCTCAAACGTCATACTCCGCATGTGCAGTTTATACGAATTCAAATTATCTTAAATTACCATTGAGTAATGCTTAATATATATATATATATATATATATATATATATATATATATATATATATATATATATATATCTTGAAAATCAGCTAACGCTCGAAACATGTTGACTATACATATTGTTAAATAAATCGTGAAACATTAAGCCAAGAGTTTAATTTATTTTAATATATATATATATATATATATATATATATATATATATATATATATACTATATATATATATATATATATATATATATATATATATATATATATAGTCAAAATCAGCTTGAAAATGAGCTAACGCTCGAAACATGTTGACTATACATATTGTTAAATAAATCGTGAAACATTAAATAAATCAAACATTAAGCCAAGAGTTTAATTTATTTTAATATATATATATATATATATATATATATATATATATATATATATATATATATATATATATATATATATAAAGTCATCTTGAAAATAGCTATATATATATATATATATATATATATATATATATATATATATATATATATATATATATATATATATATATATATATATATATATATATATATATATATATATATCAGTATATATATATATATATATATATATATATATATAGTCTTGAAAATGAGCTAACGCTCGAAACATGTTGACTATACATATTGTTAAATAAATCGTGAAACATTAAGCCAAGAGTTTAATTTATTTTAATATATATATATATATATATATATATATATATATATATATATATATATATATATATATATATATATAGTAAAAGCTCTTTATTCGCGGGGTATACGTTCCAAAAATATGCCGCGAATACAGAAACCGTGAATATGGATGGAATGGTAATTTATATGAGATTATTGGGGATACGATACTGGATGACAAAATGAAATAAAGTATATAAAAAAATTAATTTATACGAAGTTTCTCATCATATTGCTTAATTATTATGTTCAGTCTTAGGCAATGGTTTAAAGAATTTTTAAATTTTTTCCTACTTGGCAGTTTTCAAAGGTTCCTTCAATTCCGACAGATATTAAGCAATTACTTTAACAATTTGCCCATAAACAAGACTTCGCTCCATAGATTGATCAATTTTCATGAATAAAATCACTGCCATTTTTAAACTTTCACTAAGAATTTTTAAATTAAATGTCACGTTTCCCGTGCTCGTTGAAGCCTCTTAACAGCTCAATAGACTGTTAATTTAAAATTTCCTTCAAGCGGCTTTCTGTCAAATCTTCATCTTGCGATTGAAGCAACATCTGAATGTCACTTGATTCTATCCGTTCAAACCCATCTCGTCTCATTGCATTCGCAATTTCAGCTATTTTTGCAGTCATAGTTTGAATGTGCACAGATTCTTCGTCATTTTCTGCAGTGAGAGTAAGCAACAGTTTTTCCATCATGAATTCTATGTGTGTATGGCTTCAGTCCTTCCTATGATTCCTTTATGTTTACGATGCATTTTGCTATGTCAAAATCCTTCCAGTATTCCATAACATTCATATCAAGATCACATTCCACATCATCCAATATGATTTTGAAGATTTTTATTATCTCTTGCACCATAGGTTGAAGCAAGCCGTCATGTTGGCAGGAAAAAATGTCACTGTATATTTGGATGAATAATTTCAAGTTCACAAGGTTGACCTGGTAATAGATTTTTTGAATATTTCGAAATTTGATCTCTATATATTTTCAATTCAATTTTACCATTAATAAATCATTACGCAAGTGATAGTTAATCTGTAGTCTAGAGCTCGAAACTTTATTTTGCCTGGAGTTTTCTTAGTAAGACTTTTCTATTATATATATATATATATATATATATATATATATATATATATATATATATATATATATATATATATATAATATATATATATATATATATATATATATATATATATATATATATATATATATATATATATATATATATATATAAAACTATAATATAAAAATGAATCGCAAAATGTGTTGGTAAGCGCATAACTCAACAAAGCCATAACCAATTTCGCCAATTCATTTTTTAAAATGTTCATTGAAGTCCAAGGATGGTTTTTTACAGCGAGAAAAATTCAAATAATTGCCGGGAAAATTCTAAAAACAGTCCATTTCTTTTTCTCATACAAAGGTTTTCTAACTAAAATGTAGATTCAACGGCTGAACCGATTTCACTATTTTTTTGTTATGTTTGTTATTGTCAGGGAAAACGGAAAAAATTGCGTGTAAAATTAGAAAATTTATGAATACTTAATTCATAATATAAGTAAGAAATAATTATTAATTCTCAAAAAGAGGATGTGAAAAAAACTGAATATCTTATCACACATTTTGGTTAGTCCAGAGCCATCACGACTAATATTAAAACTTAAACTCGATAGAAAATTTTTAATGTTTGAATAGACTAACATACACGTTACTAACATAGCACGTGGTATATTTGATTATAAAGAAGAATACATAGTTTTCTTTAGTTTACAGTTGAAATTTCGTTTTTAAAAATGCTACCTATAAGATGTACAAACTGTAGTCGCAGAACTCGCAATACAGCAAGTCAAAGATATAAAAGAGCAAGTCAAACTTATGAGCAACGCGAAGCTCGGAATGAAGTTGAACGGAATCGATGGAATCGAAATTGACAATATGAAAAGGTTTCGTTTAACTCCTATCGGCTAGCATTCAATTGTAACGTTGAAATAGATTACAGTTCACAGAAAATCGTTGCTATTGGACCAATGAACGTTGTGTGTCAATATTGCAACGCAAAGTTTAATTGTTATCGATAAGAAAATACTATCAATGATGCGACAAAATATTGCGCGAATAGTCAATTCAAATTGGTTCATTCATATAAATTCATTGGTTTCCGGGATTGGACTAAATTCTGAAAATGTTTTGACTTACATCCAGAAAATATCTCGTATAATTAATGAAGGGACAAGTACTTGCTACGAAATTAGGAACATGCATCAAGCTTCTCGATATTCGCTTCTAGTATATGAAGTTTGTCACAATTTCTGTTGATAGGACAACCGTTATTTCATATTATCAACATCAAATATTTGCTCTAATAAATTTGTTGCGAATTGGTTTACTATCTTTCTAATAAATAGGTAGAGAACACCGTAAATAAATATTACTTTTCTATATATGTATTAATATGTGGCAAACACGAAACACAAAAATAAATTTTACACAAAATATATCACTCAATCCTTTGTTCGCTACGTTATTTTAAATTGAATTATGTTGTTAACAGTCAGAATGCATATATGTATATAATTGACTTTGGCGAATAAATGCATATCGTATGAAAAATGTATTCACATGGAATTTTGCATTGATACGACCTTGAAGCTAATCGAACATCAGCAATAAACTAACTTGCTATTTCTACATGGTTATTTCTAATTCACAAATTTGAACATCCTTAAAAAGTAAAAACTCAATTTTTACTCATTAATCGATTGGGACGATACTTGATGAAAATCTAAATACATAATTCAAATAAAACTAAGTTGTTTTTCGATTTTCACTATAATTAATTCAAAACATGACAATATCGTTTCGTCAACACAGTGGCTTCATCAGATATTGATGATAAACTGAGCTATAACATTGTAGGGACTGCTTATATTTATCCTGAAGTGCGTGGGGTGAGAATGGGCATAGAACACTGTTCTTCTTTTACAGGGGGATGACAATAGAACATATTTCTTCTGAATTGTGGGGGATGACCCCCATTCTGAATTGTGAATTCTGATCCCCACTTCTGAATTGTGGGGGAACAGTGTTCTATGGTCATTCCCACCCACGCACTTCAGGATAAATATAAGCAGTCCACAATGTAATAGCTCAGTTTATCATCAACATCTGATGAAGCCACTGTGTTGGCTAAACGATATTGTCATGATTTGAATTAATTATAGTGAAAATCGAAAAACTATTAAGATTTAAATTATCAATTTTTACTTTTTTCACCTTCCTTCTCAATAATTCTACATTCCAATGTTTATCATAAATATATATTTCAGATATATTAGTCAGATAAAGAAGGAATATAACGAACAAAATTCTTCTTTTTCTGATTTTTCATCCCTCCAACCAACAATTTCTTAAAAAAAACCAGAAATTTCATAGATATGAATTTTATCATTCATTAATAAACAACATATTATTTGTGATATTAAAACTGATATAGTAATGAGAAAAAACATCTAGTCCAAAAGCAGTTCCAAACTGCCCTAATTTTGTTAGTTAAATGGTACATCGCACATAACTGTTTCAACATTTTAAGGCTTCATATCTCTAGGAAATAGTAATTATTAACTAATATTTTCAATGATAAATCCACCTTTATCATTTTTTGAACTAATAAGAATATAAGTGATGAATAATGTGCCTCCAGTTCCGATTCCGATTTTTCGACAAACCAAATTAAAAACTCCGTATTCGGTTGCGATACAACCATTTCTGTCTGTAACATCTCCAGTTTACATGTCTATTTCATACGCTCGTGATCTCACTGTAAGGCCCTGAATGGAAGCGAACGATATCATCGATTAATAAATAGCCTCGATGTATACATGCATTGAATCAAACCGATATAGTATTTATTTTTGAACATCGAGTATACATCAATGTTTTTTATTCGATGCATCTAAGAAGCAATCCTACCGAAAATAAAAAGATGAATTCTCTCTCTACGGTTAATAACTCTTTTTTGAGTCGTCTCTGTAGCGAGAGAGTAGACCCTCACCAGGGAGATCTAAGTTCGAATCCCGGTTAAGACATGAACTTTTGTGTATGTAAATGAGTTTCAGCGGTTAAATAAATAAATGAAATGAATGAGTAATGTCCAAAGATGACGAACCCAAAAAAAAAACTCCTTTTTGTATATTTGAATTTTATTCATTGATTCATTGCAACTCGCACGGTGTTTCGACCAAAGAAGTTAAAATTAAAAAATAAAGGTAAAAGGTAGAGTAAATGTGTTGGCTACATCTCCCAAATCACGAAAGCCCACATCAAATATTTAAAGAACATTCATTTGTGTCAACATGATGATCGAGTCAGGCTCCGACAAGTCTGCTAAAGTGAGAAATCTTTCTATTATGGAGTGACCATTACAAAGTAGTTGAAAGAGTAATAAATCTGATGATGGCTTATCTGATTTGACAACTCCTGTTGGAAAATTTAACAATATTGCATTGTAAATTAGAAAAGAATACAAAAAACAGTTTCCAATATTGCATAAACTCGCTTTTAAATATACCAAAATGATGGGAATTGGTTCCATCTGAAATACTGTTTTCACAAACGGTAAACGGTGAATATGATGACTCAACAAAGGGACATATATTGTAAAGGGCAAAAGATTGGAAGAACTTTTGTTTTTACAAAGTATTGACAAGAAGTATTACTATATACATACATAATTTTATCGTCATTTTTTTTGTAAACAACATTTTTGTCAGCCTTTAGAATGTAATCGTAATGAAGCCTTTTAATAGGTGAGTGTTTGTTTATATATAAACCACATACATATCCAGCTTATAAAAAAAATAATCGATATAAGGAAAACATCGATATATTTTTTGATATTTGTATAGTGATATAAGCCAAAAACAAGGGACCACCTCAAAATGAAAGATGATTTATCATATATAAGCTGAATATTTATATGACCCTTCAATAAATATATAATATAAATTGTTATAATAGCGTTATAAATGGCTCAAAAGTATCATAAAGTCTCGTGTCAGCATCTTAAGATATCAAAGGTCGAAAAAATTAGGTTTTTGCAAATGCCTCGAAACCTAAGGGTACCAACACTTTTTTTATACATGAAACTGTTTTTGAGACAGAGGTCAGCCCTTAGCTGTTTAGAGAATAATGCAAGGTCACACGTTAGTTCCGGTACATACTACGCCGCATTGAGTCTTATCAATTAATTCATTATTTGCATTCATAATATTTGTCATTAGTTAAAAACATTAAAACAGATTGAAGGACAAAAGATGGAGGAAACTTAATTTTTTTTAACAAGTATTGATGAAGTATAAAGAATTATTGGGATATATATATATATATATATATATATATATATATATATATATATATATATATATATATATATATATATATATATATATATATATATATATATATATATATATATATATATATATATATATATATATCCCAATCCCATATTATTCCATATTCCGAAATATAGGTATATCTCTCAGAACGATTATTCCCGTTACCTAACTTCTACATAAGTATCGCACATGTTATTTTAGCAATAACAGGCTATTTTCAAAGTTAAAAGTTTTATTTTCGTTTATATACAGATATTAAAATTTTCATTTTTAAATATTAAAAATATAACTATCTGAAACAGGCAATAAATTAATTTCGTCATCATCGTTCATTCTCGGGCTTGCTAAGTAATATTCGTGGTTCAAATCATCATAATGCTTGAGAGTTATGTATATTATGACTCAACGCACAGAACATCAATAGAAGTACACAACCGAGAGTATATAACGGGTGATTTTTTAAGCGTAGTTGTCTGCGGCTCCGTATCAAATGGTCCATTCGGAAGGTCCGATTTTGCGTCACTTTTTCGAGCATTTCTACCTGTATCCCACGAATTACGCGTGTTATGTTATCCTGTAAGGCTTCAATCGTGTTCGGCTTGTCCACATACACTAACGACTTTACATAACCCCACAAGAAATAATCCAGAGGCGTCAAATCGCATGATCTTGGCGGTCAATTCACAGGGCCATTTCGATTTCGAGAGCATTCTTCAACATGTCCATTTGTTTCACGAGCTGTGTGGCATCTGGCACCGTCTTGATGAAACCATATGAAAACCAAGTTCAACTCGGCCAACTGGGACAAAAAAAAAGTTGAGTATCATGGCTCGATATCGTTCGCCGTTGACGGTAACGTTTCTTCCACGGTCGCCTTTGAAGAAAAATGGACCGATGATGCCATCAGCCCATAAACCACACCAAACTGTCGTTTCTTCGGGATGCATCGGTAATTCTTGTATGGCATGTTCATCACTGCAAATGCGACAGTTTTGTTTATTTACATATCTGTTAAGCCAGAAATGAGCCTCATCGCTGAACACAATTTTTCGATAAAACAGCGGATTTTTATTAAGCTGTTCGGCTTAAATTCTTGCAGAAGTTGAATTTTATAGACTTTCAAACCCAAATCAACACCTAAAATTTTCCATTTTAGGTGTTGATCAATTTCAGCCCAATTGCTGAGAACGGCGACGAATTGACATTTCACGATCCTCATTAACACTGTACGCTACGGCTGCAATATTCTTTTCAGTACGCACTGTACTCATGCGAGACAATGGTTTAATGTCCAACCAAGTAAACTTGGTGCGAAATTTGGTGATAACAGCACGAATTGTTGATTCACCAGGTCGATTATGACGACCATAATATGGTCGTAACAAACGATACACATTTATCACAGAGAACGAATTTTGATAAAAAAAATAAACAACTTGCAATCGTTGCTCGTTTGTAAGTCCTTCCATGATGAAATGGCAGAGTATGCTGAAAACTTTTCACTTTGACATATGACGTTTGGAGGCCTTTACCAACCATTGCCGCCAACCTGAAAAACTTAATACTCTGAAGTGATACTGTGATGTTTAGATTTCTTGCGTAATGAGTGATGCAGCATCACACCACAGGGTAATTTTTCTCGGGTGATATTACCAGCATTAGTTACCATAAGTTACACATGCCTAGTCTCCTTGGGGCCAAGTGCTAATTTCACTCACAAAAAAAGTAATCAGTAATCTACTGTATCTGTAAGTGCGACTGTGATTTCAGTGAAAACGTGCGCGACAAGAAATATTTGCAGTGTTTCAAAAAATATAACGGTTTCTCCATCAAATTGTGTTTTTAGTAAAGATTCTGACGTAAATTTAATACTTTTCAAGGAAGAGGCATTAAAAAAGTGTCGAATAGTTTTAAAACTGAAACCGAACACAACCTCAAATTTAAAGACGTTGTTTTGCCGGATGATTTATTCCAAAGTGGTCAACATTGACAATGTTATATGCCATTTACAGGGTTAAACAAAAAAATCCTATTTACCAAAAAATAAATCAATCGAGACAACTATTTGAAGGGATAAATCATCAAATATTCCAGAAAATTCATTTGTAGAATCCACAACGGCAGTTGGATTACACATACGAAGTATTAGACCAGAAAAAATTTAAATGTTTTAATTATTAATAACTAATGGATCTGAGTAAACTGTAAGATAAAGAGAGATAGAGAGAGAAGTCAATATATCATAATACATGTCTCACTCAGTCCCATGCGCGTAGATAATGCCCTCACAATCATACCCACAAAGGCATTAAAATTGGGCTTAGGGGAAAATTGACTCCTTGGATCGGTCTGTCTTCTTTTAAAGAGTTTTAAAATACTTGTCTGGCGGACATATATGAAAAAGGAGCATCAGAATTTACGTGTAGTTGAGTAATTATTTAGGGAGCTTTAAAGCGTCTGCAAAGCAAAACGGCCGACGTAAAGAGTCTGGGAGGATTGGCAACTAATTTTTAATGATATTGTCTGAAATATACGTGAAAATCAGCTTTCGAGAAAGATCTATACACAAAATAAGACAAAAAAGGAATAAACTTAATTTTCACTTATAGTCGATAATAAAACAGCTCGTAATATATTTTTATATCAATTCGAATTTGTATAGTATGAAATTATGGCCTTTATAAAAATAGATTTGCAAAATATGCCATTGCAAAGTAATTAACCATGAAGACATCGCAGTACACAGTCAACTTAATGTGTCCAAGTAATGTTTTACGTGATGGAGTTATTGTGAGATTCTATGATATTACCGAGTGATATTACTTGAGAGAGTGATGTGATGCGATATCACATTACAACTTAACGTACTTTTTTGCGCAAGACTAGCCTTGACTTCGCAATCGGTCTCATTCAGTCTCATGCGCGTGGATAATGCCCTCGGGCTCCTACTCACAGAGGCATTAAAATTGAGTTTAGGGGATGATTGGTCCCTTGAATCGGTCTGTCTTCTTGTAAAAGATTTTAATTTTCAATGTAATTTACGTGGAGGTAAGTAATTAATTAGGGAGTTTTAAAGCGCCAGCAAAGCAAAACGACCGACGGAAGGTGTCTGGGAATATTGGCGTTTTATTTTAAGGGTATTGTTTGAAATCTACGTGAAAATCAGTTTGGAGAATTTGCGTGAGGTAAGTAATATTTTTCTTTACTTTATTACCCGATACCTGAAAATTGACCGTCTAAGCAAACTAGCAGGTACGCATGCGTTTTTAGTACATACCAATACTACTCAATTGTCGTTCGTCAGAGAATACGTGACGTCTGGCGGCCCTGGGAGCTTACTCCATATAGGTCGCTATCCTGTTCAGCTACTGAGCATCTAGATTTATATATATATATATATATATATATATATATATATATATATATATATAATTAATTTTTATATATTAATTTTTTCAATATTTGAGGAAAGTACCTTCTTAGTTTAGGTACATAAATTTTCTCAATTAGTCAATTACTTGAATTTCATATTATCGTACTTGCACTACTCAAAACCCGGTTCACTACTGCGGCACCTGCGGAAGTGAAATGCTTCTAAACGCTACTGAAAGAATCGAATGCTCACCACAGATGCGTACAAGTGAAACTGAATATTGAAAACCGTTTAAAAAAAAATGATGATCATTAGGATTTATTTTCCAAGACAGTGAAATACTTCTTTCTACGTTAACGATGATTTAAAGTTACTCTAATTCAATTGGGCTTTGTTTCTGCTAGTACTTTAATTGACGTTTATCATGTAATATTAGTTAGGTAATAATTGTTTTTGTTTTTCTACTATATTATGTTATTTATATATATTGGTACACTACTTAATTCACAGTATTTTACTTTTCATTATTTTAATTTTTAATTAACTTTTTATTACTATATTTTGTAATATGATGTAGCAATTCTGCTAAATAAATACATTATTATTATTATTATTATTTACAGCAGGGAATATTATATCAATAGCGAATCTAAAATATTTAATAAAAACTCCATTGCAAATAACTTATGTGGAGTTAGGTACAAGTTGTAGGACTATGTTTGTAGGTACTTATGTACTAGTACTAGTTTGTAGGTACTTATGTAGGAGTTAGGTTTGTATTCACATCTGCTCGACAAAAAAAACGAATACAACAAAATGTATTCACCCAAGAATTTTGAGGTTTAAACCAAAGTGTAATCTGAATATCTGTACAGCAAAAACCCTTACAGTACATGAAGCCTATTGCTTTTACTGAAATCTTTCACTTAAAAAAAAGAATTATTTTCTTTAACGCGAAATGTTATTAACTTGTCCGGAAATCGTATGTTAACTTTCCGATACTAAGTTTACCTATGTTATGAAATAATAAAACAAATTTTAGTAATGGCTTCATTTCTGCAAACAAAAGAATTATTCTTAATATAGTGAAATTATATTATATTATATTTACGCCAAGAGCGTTCTATTTCAGATTTTAAGCTATTTATACAAAAATAACAAATATTGATAATCTGAAAACATAATACAAGGATGAATAGCATAAATTAAAAAGAATTGAATTATAAATATAGTCATCGTCAATATCACAAGTTTCATGAAAGTGAATTTCAATTGTAAAAATATGAAATAATAATGATTCTCTGGATTATAATGATAGCACTTTATTGGTGCTTCAGAACAAAATGCATACGACACAGCAAACCATACTTGAAATTGCATTAAGATATAACTGTACTATCTACAGAATAATAAGCGGGGGAAACAGCAGGATCTGATTAATCCAACCAAAAATTCATTATTATATATAGACGATAAATTACCCAAAAATTTATTATTTCATATCCTTTATTATTCCTAATCAGCAAGCCTATGTTAGGTAGAGTTTACTGTAAGCTCATTGAGATCATTATTTCATCTGTTGATTCAGATGACGTTTCGCTACAAACTGTAGGTAAATGAAGTTTTGACAAATTTACAATTTAAACAACGTTCAAACATCAAAAAATCAATAATTTCAAATTTCTTAAAATCTGTTATTTCACCTGATATAAATAACTACAAATATCTGAACTATCCAAAAAAATATGTATATATATATATATATATATATATATATATATATATATATATATATATATATATATATATATATATATATATATATATATATATATATATTTACACTTATTTTTTATTAAATATACGTTTATTATTTTTTTTTTAAACGATTAAAACAAAATAAAAGCTAAATGTTGCACTGTTCAAAACTGCATAAAATCTAAAAAAGTGTATATCGTGTAATAATTTTAATAGAATATAAGTGCTACACAAAAATTTTCTTTTTGTGAAATAACTCTATTATATTATTTAAAATGAAAACCAAAAATTCGATGGACTTGGTATAATCACAAAAGATTTAATCAAATAAAACTCGACCAGATGAAAATAGAAAGTAACAGGAAATGTTATATTCGGTACAATAATAGTTATTTAAATTCGTCATTTTCTCAAAAGAATATTTCACTTTCACTGGAAATTTATTATGAATGGGAAGTTCTATAAATCTCGTAAAAGGATGAAACACACGTAAAAATTAATTCAGAGTTACCATAATTTTTGGTAGGAATTTTTATTCATAATCAATGCACAATGGTATACTTTGCATAGAATTTGTTATATCGTATTCGAATCGGCATAATTTTTTCAAATTACAACACGTTAAACAATACCCATATTTTTATAAACGTCATTGCGACGTCACCGTTTAGATGAAGTAGCAAATATTGTGGATATATGACATATACTTACTTTTTGTTTTCAGGAATTTTTGATTCAAGATAAAGCAAGCCAAGTCGGTTGAAGAATTTCTATTTGAACACTTAATCCTTTGATTTCGACCGAAAAACTGATCATTTGAGATCGTACGAGTACAATCCCGTAAAAAAGGTGGCCTGACTTTTTTAACCAACTAACTGTCAGTGGTGGGGTACAATTAATCATAGAATATTGTTCCTTTTTGGTCTCTTACGCAATGTTCATTAACTATAATTATGAATTTTTGTTTGGTAAAGATATCTCGAAAAATTAATCAATTTCTCTTCTCTTTTACTAAAGTTACTTTTAAAAACCATTGAATATTTTATTCGTTTACATTTATCCTAGAAAAGGCGAGATCTTTGAACATTCTCTTTCAGTTTTTTACCTTTTAGTTGATACAAATTATTATTGCTAAGACTTCTTTGTAATCATATTGGGGTTCGTCAGATACGACAAATGTTTGACATCGAAAAGTTTCTATTAACTGTAAGAACCTTACGAATTTCAGAATACACTTGTTTATCGAGTCAATGAAATACTGGAGTGTTCCACAACATTTAGAAAACAAATAAACAATTATTTTCTTGATACTATTCAATTAATGAAACAAATAAATTTTAAGTACATTTCAAAATTTTTCAACAACATTTAGTCCAAAGCAATTAATTACTCAATTTATCTAAGTAGCAATCAACAATGTTAATGACCTACCATTGCAGAAACATATAACATATGAGTGCCAACACGTGTATATAAAAACATGTGCCAACACAGCACAGTTATATAAATTAGAAAAAATTGACTTTGTACAAAGTCTTTCAAATATTAACACACTTTGAACTTGAACTTGAATTATATCAGATACATAAAATTTCTGCAGCCAGATATATCTTACAATTGCACAGAAATTTTAAAAGCCATCTGCATTAAGAATTCAACAAAAATGAGACACAAATTTAGGTTGTTAAAAATAGCACAAGATAATATATTCAGAGGGCAACAAATACTTCCAAGCCAACATTAATTTAAAAAAATCTGTTATATAAATATAAATGTTATATTATGTTTAAAATGGATATAAAATATTATAAATAACACTGGATATTTGATCATTCAAAAATTCATCGTAATACATATATATATATATATATAAAAATATTCTTCAACAGCTCTAACAAAAATAGTAGTAAAAAATAACATATTAATTGCACTCACTTGTCACATATTTTTCTTAAAAGTAGTTGTTACATAATATAAATCTGATTACAAAATATTTTTTTCATTTAACACTAATAACATGAATATAAACTCAATTTTAAATATCTGTTATCATAAATATCAAGTATGCTTTACATTTCTATGTTTCTTCAGATTTGCAAAACAATCATAAGTAGCATCACAATCTGTACACATGTAATACTGATTTCCATCTTGATGCTTAGAAACCATATGTGCCTTAACATTTGATTCAGCATATCCCCTATAGTCACACAACTCACACTTGAATTTTACTTCTGTTGGATGTTCATTACGGATGTGTTTAGTTAAATGAGATCTCATTTTACTAACATGATTACAAAAACTACATTTCAGTTTCTCTGATTCATGCACTTGATCTATATGAACACTCAAATGAAACTTTTTCAAAGCCACAAAATTACACAAGTGGCATTGAAATTCCACATTTTGGTGCTTTCCTTGTATATGTACTTTTAAATTACCAGAATGTGTTGTTTTGAATTCACAATATTTGCAATTATACCACCTATGAAGTGTATGAATATGGTTTAAATGATTTTTCAAAGTATTTGGTGACAGAGCCTCAAAATCACAGAAAGTACATTTGAATTTCTCTTTCTTAGTGTGTTTCATATTAATGTGTAGTTTGAGGTGATCTCTTCGAGAGGTTTGATAATTGCAAAATGTACACATCAGAATTTCTTGTTTCAGATGAATATGTTTTATATGACGTCTCAAGTTTCCTCGAAATGTTGCTTTCAATCCACAATAAACACAAGTTAATTTATCTACCTCAATTAAACCTTCATTAGGTTTTTCATTTAAAATCTCCGACTTCATAATTACTTGATCATCAATTTCATGTTTATCCAATTTGTTTAGTGTTTTAGCTATTTTTATAGTTTTTTGAGTTAACTTACATGGTTTAACAATTCCATTCACTTTTGATATTCTTTTTCCCTTCTTTTTATTAGGTGTCCAATCATCTTCAGAGTTTTCTATATATTCGTCTGTAGATTCAAACTCATCAAGTAATTTATATGATGTAGAAGATTTTCTTTCATACCTAGAAATATCAATACAAAAATGAATACCTACACTTAATTGATCCCAGTATTCAAGCTATTATACTCACTTTGTGTATTTCATAATCAGTTTTTTCTCTTTTCTGTCATCACTGCAAAATTTTATAATATCGTCGCTTGATTTTTCATTTTCAGACTTTGGACAAAAAGTATTCGTTAATATAATATTTTTAGCACCATGTTCAGGATCACAATTTTGATCTTCTTCAATTTTTATGTCAAATTCATAATTAATTTGAGAACAATCTTCCATAGTATATAATAAAAATGGTAATTATATACCTAAAACATCCACCAATTCAGACTTTTTCTAATAAGGCACTTCATTACATTTGAAAAATAAAGACTTCAATGTCAAAGGGATGGATGGATGGATTCACAGAATATACAAAATATGTATGTTCTGTGGATGGATATCTCGTTTTTCGACCTTGCTATTAGGCCAAGATCACAGCCTAACTCAGAATATGTTATTGTTAGTTAGATTTGTGAATAGCGATCTGTCTATTCGATGGTTATCGGTAATAAATAGGTTAGAAAATATACTTATTACTATAAATAAACTCACCTATTCCAAGCTTGAAATTTACTCAATCGTCTACGGAATACTTATCCTCTGCACTATATTTCACAAACAAATTATTTGTAAGTAATCCGTAAGTACTCGAAACACAACACAACTTCGATTCGATTAAATCGGTACACACAAAACACTTCGTTTTTATAATTTGATATTAGGTTATCCACAAAATATCAACACTAGCACGTAAATAACACTATAGAGAATTGAAGAATAGAGAATTAGAACTGAAATCGTAAAATATTCTACTTAAAACTACGAAAGTCTTGAACAACACGAAATTGATTTCGTTTCACTGAAAATTGTAAACAAACTAAACACTTCGTTTTTTAGTGTTTGATGTCGAGATTTCAACAAATTATCAACATCATCACTTGTAATACTTACGTAAGTAGAGTTAGGCTGTGCCAAGATGTCAAGCTCAGATGTTTTGAATTTGATGGACTACAGAAATGTTACCATCAGTGGTCCAATCTACTTTTGATTTATACTACGATTTTATGGGTTCATCAACTAATTTTTTTGAATGCCAATACTACTGAAATAATTTATTAACAAAGAACAAGTATTAACACTTGTTTTGAATAACCACATTTTTAATCTCAATATCTTTCAACTGTCACTTTATACAAACAAAACAGTTCACATTAACATTTAACCTTTCTCTGCGTCAGCTGTTGGCCCCTTATATATCCAACTGTATGCATTCTAGGACATTCCAGAGTTCTCTGGTCGTGCCTACGACGGTTATCAACAGAGTAGTCATTTCTAAAAACTTCCATAAACAACATAGGCGGCATTAGGGCAAATCTGTCACACTGCCCCCCTCTTGGCGTTGGTCATCTCGATCAGCATATAACCCATCTTCTAGCGATAATCTTCCTCCTTGGTACTTCGCAAGTCTATCGAGATGAACATTTTTTGGCTTAGTCCTAGGACTGCGTTGGATCCTGTATACCACATCATTGATTTTCTTCAAAACCTTCCATGCACCTTTCCAATTTTGGTGACAATCCTTTCTTCTGCTGCGGATACAACCAGACTAAATCTCCTGCCCTCAAGTCATACCTCGTCTTCATGCGGTCTCTAGCCACAGCTATCTTATCACGAACGTGCTCATGTATATTCCTTAGATGCAGTCTCAATTCATCTGCATAAGTGTTCACATTTTTTTTGTTGGTTCAGGAGAGCCAAACATTAGATCACATAGCAGTCGTAGTTCTCGGCCGAAGACTATTCTATCTGGAGTATGACTTATCGTATCGTGAACGGATGCTGGATAAGACATCATCAGTGCTGGTAAATGCCTGTCCCAGTCCCTTAGATGATCAGCCACTACCTTAGACAGATGCTGTTCCATAATCCGGTTAAACCTCTCAACCATTCTTGCAGATTGGGGGTGTAGTGGTGGTGTTCTGGTCTTATTGCTGTTGAGAATCATCATTACTATTTGGAACACTTTACTTTTGAATTGACTTGTTGAATTGACCTGATCAGAATGCGATTCCAGAGGTACTCCAAACCGTGATATGAACTGGCAAAACAAAAAGTACCTTCGTAACAGTTTCATCCTCTTGATTTGGAAGAGCATATCCCTCAGGCCACTTGCTGAAGTAATCCTTGGCGACCAGTAGGTATTTATTTCCCTCCACCGTCATTGGAAGTGGACCTGCTACATTTATGGCAATTCTCTCGAATCGAAGTCCAACATTGTACGTCTGCATCTTTCCATGAGATTTATTGGGGGGTCCTTTGGTTGTTGCACATATCTCACATTTCCTGCACCATGCTTCAACATCTTCGCGAGAGTAAACCCAATACTACCTTTCCCTTATTCTCATGCTTGTCTTTCGGTCTTGACCACTCCTTTACTGCTTCAATCTTATCGTCAGATGTTTGAATAACTGCAGATGATTTTGTGTGACCTAGGAACTGCACTTGGTTTTGAAAACGGCAGCACTTTTTGTAATTCAATTTGAGGTGTGCATTCCTGAATCTCCTAAATACCTTTGAGGTTCTTTAGATGATCTTCAAAAGAAGATCCCATCACCATTACAGCATCTAGATACCCCACACACGTTTCCCAAGTCAATCCTTTCAGAACCAGTTCAATGAGTCGTTCAAATGTGGCAGGTGCATTGCACAGCCCGAAAGGCATTACAATGAACTGATACAATCCACCACCAGTTGAGAAGCCAGTTTAATCTTTATCATCTGGATGTATTTTTACTTGACAATAGCAACTTTTAAGATTTAGACTGAATTCTTCTGTTTTTTTGACCTTCTTTCGCTAAAGAGTCTGCTTTATAATTGAATTTATTGTTTTTGTGTCTTGGGATCCACAAAAACTTCATTTCAATATGTCTTATATTCAATTCATATATTAACGCCCAAAAATTTAATGCTATTCACCTTCCGCATAATTTAATTCAGCATCTGCTTTTATATCATTGTTACAGATCCTATCCAAGGCCTATTGACAATCAGAAACTATAACTGCATTTCTAATGTTATTTCATGCACATAATAAACTGCTTTCAATATC
Organism: Henosepilachna vigintioctopunctata; assembly: GCA_030704895.1. Taxonomy (NCBI): domain Eukaryota; kingdom Metazoa; phylum Arthropoda; class Insecta; order Coleoptera; family Coccinellidae; genus Henosepilachna; species Henosepilachna vigintioctopunctata. Next base: position 2,069,630 of record JARQZJ010000035.1, on the reverse strand, counting down.
GCCACCGTTTCTGCCGCAGACATAGATACATAGTCAGGTAGATTCTCACAGACAGAACAGTCCCGCTCTGAGGAGCAAACTCCAATTCCAACTTTATGTTCACTTTGATCTTTTGAAGCATCTGTATATATTTTTATGAAATTATCATACTTTTCTATTATTCCCTGATTAAAAAGATTGGTGTTATATATGTTTGATTTGTTAAAACCTACATTAGAATAAGATATTTTGTTATAATAATGTTTAACATCGTACGCATAACAGAGAAAACACTAAATCAACATATATTTATGGGATTTTACACTAATAAACTCATTTGTTTGGAGTCAGTATAACGTCAGACCTAGTCCATTGATACTCGATTCAGGTGATATAGTAGCCACGAATTTTTTTATCAGCAATCTTTACGTACATGTATAGTGGTATCATTTCTATGGCACTAATTTATGAGGAAGAATGACCAAGACAGTGATGCAATTTGTTTGTGGTTTAGCTTTAGGTTAGGTTCGAGTTTGAAAATTATACATAGATATTTACTTACGAAGGACTATATGTCTACCTTAAAAATATGGCAGAACTTTGCTTGATTTGCCTTAATTCGAGTATTTGCCTTATAAATGTAACAGAAACCAAGTCATCTAATTTGAATTTAATAAGTAAATTGAAAACTTGTGTACCTGACGTCGTAAGTAATGAGACAATATAATTTGGAGACTCATAAATGCAATATCTTATTTCCAGGATTGGAAAAATGACTTCCAAATCTGTCCGGACTGTACTACACACTTAGAAATTGCTTATAACTTTAGAGATTTGTGTATAGGATTGAAAAATGCTAGGTACGAAATTTGGGGTAAAATAGAAAAACTAAAACAGGAAAATTCTGGAATTTTGGAATCTGAAACTATCACTGTTGGAGAAAATAAGTTCCGATGCTTCCACTGTCAAAGAAATTTCTCTAATAAAACATTTTTAGCTAAGCACATTGAAGATGAACACATCAAATTTAAAGACCTTACTTCACATAAAAACTGTGCAAATTTTCCTATAGAATATAATGATTCATGCAGTATCAATCATGAACAAGATGGAAAATATTTGATAAATACCGACGTCTTGAAACTAGTAGAATCTAAAACTGATGAAAGTAAGAGTATAGAGCAAAAGAATGAATGTGATATATGTGGCACTTCATTTAATAATAAATATCTGTTAAAGCGACACAAGAAGAATGTACATGCCACAGAGAAGAGCTTTAAATGTGATATTTGTCCTAGTTCATTTGTATCTCCAGTTTATCTTAAAGCACACCAAAAATATCATTCAGGTGAAAGAAAACATGTCTGCCCTTTCTGTGGAAAGAGGTACATAACAGCCAGTGATTTGTATCATCATGAGAAAATACACGCTAATAAAAGGGCTTACGGATGTACTGAATGTAGCAAGGCCTTTAATACTTCTTCCGATTTACATAAGCACAAAATTTGTGTTCACATGGATAGGAATTTATGGAAATATTGTTGCGACTACTGTAATAAAAGATTTCCTCTGAAAACAAATTTAGATACGCACATTAAAACTCATACTGGCGAAAAAAATTTCTTATGCCATTTGTGTGACAAAAAGTGTATATCTCGATCTGCTCTAACTCGACATATAGATAGTCATTCCAACATTCAATCATTTAAGTGTACAATTTGTAATTCCGGCTATAAATATCAAAAATCTTTACTCATTCATATGTTAAAAAATCATGGGATAGGAGATATTAAACTTCCAGAACGAGTTAAAAAGTATTTTTGCCATGTATGCCCTAGAAGTTATTATGTGAATAGTAAGTTGCAGAAACATTTGAGGACTCACACTGGTGATAAACCCTTCAAATGTCCAAATTGTGATAAGTGTTTCATAGATAAAAGTTATGTTAAACAACATATGAAAATAGCTCATAACTCAGAGAGTTGAATTGGTTCACCATTTCCTTTTATAATACAAGTTAAATATAAAATTTATTATATAAGTGTTATATATAACAATTTCGAAAATAGCATGTAAGAAATTTGACATTTATAAAGGTGCAAAATAAACTAGACAACTTATAAAGGTTCATTTTAATTGAGTGGAATTCATAAATTTATATTTGTCAAATATTGCATCAATATAATAAAATTAGAGCGTATCCCATGAAAATTGAAATTAATCATCTTACATAAACAGTGCTATATCAATTGTTATATAATTATATATATATATATATATATATATATATATATATATATATATATATATATATATATATATATATATATATATATATATATATATATATATATATATATATATATGTGTGTGTGTGTGTGAGTGTTTATATAAATGGTTATTTTTCTATTTGCAAAATTTAATGGTACGTATAGGTACAAAAAGTAACAATAATGTATTACTTGCTATCCTATGATAAAAATGAAACTTTAAATTTTGAAAATAAAATTCACAAAATAAAAAGTTTACGAATACATAATACATACTGTAATAATTTTTTGTTACAAGTTCTAAATATTAGCAGCTTATTATTTTTGTTCCACTCAAATTATCCTTTGAATATACTTCATTGAGTAACTGCAAATTAATTGAGATAATGACTCAATAATTTTGTAGTAGATGACAATAAATTTGTAGAAAAGAGAAATTGTACTTGCGTTGTTAACAACCCAATGTACATAACAAAATCATTTAGTTATGAAAATATAGCAGTTGGTATATATTACACAGTTATACTATATAATGTCCATCATTCAATGAAAGCAATTAAATGCTTCAGACAAAGTAAGCCTTATATTTGGAATAATTCACTCTGTCCACCTGTGTGCACAATGAGTATTAGTGCAAACATAATACAATCTCATTTCTTCTTCTGCACGTCTTGTTTGAGCTTGGAAAAATACAGCCTCCCTAGAATATGAAATTCCATATAACTACATAATACTAGTAGAAATTAAAATTTTCACTGAAAGTCTAATATATTAAGTAGCCATAAAAACAAAATGAAGTTATGCTAACATTTTGAATGGAGTAAAAATTTTATATGTACCTATGATTACATTCAGGGCAATGATGTTCCTCAGTTCTAGGTAAGGTAGGATCCGAAATTACATCTGCCACAATGTGAGTCAATTCACTGTAAAACAATATCATTAATAATAATAGACATTTATCAGCATACTTGCTACAAAATAATTACAAATACTCAAGTTTTAATAATGCTCTTACATAAATCCCAATTCATCAACTAAAAATAATTTCTTTTGACAAAAGCAATACACTTCTTTTTGAAAATCCATCTCTCATTTCTCCAGGTAAACTATTGAATAAGATAAGCCCTCTATGAAACAAACCATTACTCTTATAAATGAAATCATTAGATTGTCCTGTCCCATAATTATTTTTTTCTTTTACAAATTCAAATTTCAATATCAGGTGTTTTGGCAACATATTGTGAATAATTCTATATAAAAATGTTAGCGTATTGAGCACAATACTTCGTCTGACACTGAGAAAACCTGCAACTTCGAAGATAGAAACAACACTAATTCTTTTAGAACATCCTAATATTATTCGCACAGCACAAATTGAGTTTTATGTCAAGCAATACCTGAAATGAGGATGCACTAGTGTGTAGTATATTGTTCTAGAGTATTTAGACAATTCTTGCTAATTCTACTTCTTGCTGACATACTCCAAATGATTAAGTCAGGTCTTCATCGATCACTACACCCAAATATTTAAATTTTTCAGATGTTTATAGGTGTAGTATAAACATCAATACTTTTATTTTTCATAATCATATATTTAATTTTGTTTGAATTGATAAATATATATATATATATATATATATATATATATATATATATATATATATATATATATATATATATATATATTAGTTATTCTGTGGAAAACCATTGATAAGAATGAGATCATCATTGACCATTGGAACCACATCGTCCTTATCACCCTTTCCAAATATATAAGAGTATCAATAGCAAGAAACTTGTATCAATCGTCTCAAATGCTCTTTTAAATCAAGAAAGACCACCACAATATATGTTCCTTTAGATATTGTTCTTTTCCAATCTATTAATAATACATTAAAATATTAATAATTAATTGCAGGGTTGACTCACACAAATTTCTGGCTCTAGAACCTGACTTCTCTCTTATTAAAATACCTCTATAATTGAATTAATCAATTTCAATTAAATCCTCAAAATATTGAATTAAATACTCATGAACAATCATTTCCAAATTTTTCATAAGATGATAGCATGTTCATTGGACAAAACTCTTCTCAACTTTTAGTATTTGACACCTTTTCTATCGGGATTACTCTTGATGTTTTCTATGAGACTGTTATTAATCACATCCATGAAACAATTACCTCGAAATGCCAATTTTAATATTCTCGATTTCATACCATTTTCTTATTTTCGTGGATTTCAAAATTTTTTATGACATCTATGAAGAAATCCTTCATCTCTATTTTCCTGAATGCTACAAAAGAATTAGCTAATATAGATAATCTATATTAGCATTTTTATTAATATCATAAGCAATGTCTTCTAATCTTTCCAAAAATTAGCTATTGAACATTTCTGCAAGTTCTCTTTCATCATGCACCTCCCCTCCTTTAAATTTGATGTTGTTATGATTCTTTGGTTTTTCCTTGATCAATGTTGTCACCGTTTTCCACTTTTGTTTTGGGTAAGTATTTGCTCTATCAATTTTCATCCCATAGTACTTTTTTCATATTAATGTAACCACTTCATTTCTTAAAATTGTATAGAAACCAGGTGATTGTGAATCCCTGTCATGGAGTGACAATTCTTTCCTTTGTATCACTTGACATCCATTTCCTGTTACATCCTTTCACACGTTGTAACCTCTGGTACAAGACAATCTAGAATGTCAATGAGTATACCAGTAAAAGTACTAGCCAGCAAATATGTATCTGCAATCGGGTATTTATTTTGCTACCATGTCTTAGCTGAACTCCAGACCATCCATTTTCCAGAAATTACGAATTTTTCCTTACACTTTTTTAGAACTTTCAGCCTTTGTTATAAGCATCGGAATCGTCAGTATGACGTGAAGATATTTTGGGAGTTAATTTTTTTATTCCTATTGAATTGAAGTCTCGTTTTTATTATCAAATCAAAAATAGACAGAATTTTTGTACAAAATTTGACTCAAAATAGATTGTCAATTCCAGATGTCAATTTATGTTAAAATCACCAAAATTAAAATATCGCAGACTCTCTCCTAGAAACATCCCTAAAATGTTATGAAAAATATCTAAAAACTCTTTATGGCTTGAATTCTGGGAATGGTAACAACTAATCAAAATATATTTTTTTCTATTCATTAAAATGTCTATGCCAGTACAACTAAAGTTCATAAGTATTGAAATCAATATAATTTCCCTGAACTCAAGATGATCACCTATATAAAACAAGGCTCTGCCAGTATGTCCTTCAGAATAAGACATACTGTGCTTGTAACCACAGTTATTTCTAATTCTAGCATTTCATTAGTAATGTGAGTCTCCAAAATAACACACAATATATGGCTGCCAATTTTGTATCAACAATTCCAACTCATCCTTATGAGCTGTTAAACTTTAAATATTTGTATAAACTATGCAAGAGTTTTGTAATTGCTATTGATTTATTTTAGTTTCCATTGGAACATCCATTCTATGGCAAATTTGTTTATGATTAGTTCCATGATTTTAGTCATGAAGCTAATGATTAATGAATAATTACTAATTAATAAATAATATTTTGAATTTTAAGAACTTCCACACAATATTTACAGTTAACACACACTTTTACAGAAGCATTGCATGTCTTATATTTATGTTTTGGGCACATTTTGCACATACCTCCTTAGAAGATTAGCAATTACTTGATAAATGACCAAATTTACAGCATTTAAAGCAATAAATAACGTTAACATATTCTCCTTAACTACAATACCTCCTGCCAATTGCTATTCCTTCAGATTCTTTGACGAGTCTTTAACTTTCATGGTCCATCTCCAACACAATATTGAAGCAATTCTTACACTTAGTTTCGTATTTGTGAATCAACATGAACCTTCTCTTTGTTTGTATTTATCTTGTTTTGGAAAATAATTTTTTCAACAAGAGATTGTCTCGTCTACATATTTTATCTGTATGTTGAATATTTTTGGTCATTATTTTTACCCGTGGATTCCTTTTATTGATGACAGCAACTTCATATTTATCACTCAATTTCTCCTCAACGTTTATTATATTTCAGCAATAATCAGTAAATTTGAAATAATCAATTCGCGCACCGTCAGAATCACATTCCAAGTAACTATTTTAACCAATAGTGTTGCAAATCTAATACAATTTAATAATAACTTACTCTATTTCGTGCATAATCTTGTTTACATAGATACATTTTGAATCAGCATGCTGTCTGTAATCACAATTCCTACAGGCATATAATAATATTTTATTTTCTTTGTCTTCCCTAGGATACAGCATATTATTACTGAAAAAAAAGATATAGTAAGGGTTTCAAAACGTTTGAATGTTTTCTATCATTTACCATTCTTGACAAAACCGAATACCAACAAATCCTGGACCTTCGCTGTGGGAATCATATCCACTTGGTTTAGACATTATGAATTATTTTTTTTCAATTAAACCAAAATTAATTCACAAATTATGAATTGTGCTTATTGAAAAAGAAGCGTGTTATAATAAATTGAACCTTTATTAACTATTAACAAAATAGACACTTCTAACTGTGGTTAAAATGATTGTTGTGGTCACGAAGTATAGATATATATCTATACTTCGTGGTTGTGGTTATGAATATGACGTTGGTTCTGTGAATCTGGAATATTCGGAGCACAGACCATTGTTGCTTGTTTGTTTGGTCTTTTAACAATGTGCTCGGCTGCGTAACCACCTATACAGTAAACTGACTGGTCCACCAGGCCCGTACTAAAACGGATCTTGAATTGGGCTTCAATACCGGATGGGATTGTTGAAATAGCTATGTTGATAACTTGAGTATTTTCTCTGTGTCAAGTTTATGAATTATTCAGAGGATTACATATAGACTCAACCAATTACGATAGGTGGGTACTAAAATAGGTATAGGTTGTACGGGGATCCCTTGGACATTAGACTGTAAAATATGAACATTCATTTAAATAGTGAAAGGGAGGAAATTAGTAGGAGGATTATGTTAGTGAAATTGTTTGGAAGCGATTTGTGTATTCATATATTAATCATTATAGCTTAAGACATATGTTCACACTTGTTTATCATAATTTAATTTTAGAAGTTATAAGAAAATCAGTAACTAATTCAACTTAGGTATTCTGTAATTCGGAATCGCAAACAAGTTGTTGTATGTTCTGTGGTTACAATTGTGTGTTACTCACAAAAAATAAAGGGTATTTTCTGTGGTGTTACTTATGTAAGCAAAGTTAGGATGTGGTATACGTCACCCTATTTGAACATTTTTGGAATGGAGGCATAAAAATTTCAAACTGTAAATAATAAAAAAATTATTAAATTATTAAAAAAACCTACTGTCGTAGGAAGATGGAAATTATCTATTAAAAATTATTATTGTTGTTCAAATAGCGGAGGTTAGAGACCTACAAAGGTCTCTAACCTCCTTTAAAGGACGTTTGGACTTATGATATAACGCCGATTCCGAATTGTCTGGGACTAAGGTGAAAATCGGCCCACCCGCAGCAGTAACCCTGAAGCATTATAAGATAGTATACCGTTCGGCTACGGAGCTTATAAAATTTTATGTTTGGCACTCGATTTAAGTTAATGATTTTGAGAATATCAATGATGTGTGTCAACAAAAAACTTCACAATATGTGCCACTATTTATTCGAGCGATTGAATACAAAATTATTTGTAAAATATCGTCAACAATCATTTTGTATAGTATATAAAATACCTCGAATGAATAGTGGCACATATTGTGAATTTTTTCTCCTGAAAGACATAATTATTTGCATTATGTGTTTATAGTGAGTCACCATTTTAAAGGAAACTATTAATCTGCATTCTGATGATGAAGTGGTTAATCAACAACAAAATGTACTATGAAAAAATACAACTCATATATTCTGAAAGAAAGATGTTTATTTAATGTTAGAGAACTATTGAAATCGATGCCACCCCTGATGGAAGTGCGAGACATATGTTTCGTTCTGCAAGGAACTCGTCAGCCGCACAACGTCCATCGAAATAAGGCAACGATTTCAATCCCCAAGCATCTTCTTGTGACTCCAAGTGGATTATCGTAGAGTATTTCACTTATAATATAATAATAATTATTATGAGAGATTTTTTTACTGATTCCTATAGATGGAATTGTGGAGTATTCATTACTCTACGGTCTACCACTTGGAGTCACAAGATGCTTGGGGATTGAAATCGTTGCCTCACTTCGATGGACGTGGTGCGACTGAAGAGTTCCTTGCAGAACGAAACATATGTCTCGCACTTCCATCATATGTATATATATATATATATATATATATATATATATATATATATATATATATATATATATATATATATATATATCTGTGTGTTTAATATAGACTTACAACACTACTTTATGGACAGAAAAAAATTAAATCAATTTATTCAAATTATCTACATATATTTGTTTGAGATCTGTTTTTGGAATATTTTCGAAAAGAGCTGCACGATTTTGTTTTTCTCCTTTCTTGACCCAGTGTCCATAAACTCTGAATGCACATCCATCAATAACCTAGAAAAATTAACAATGAAAAGTAAACATATTAAATAATGTTTCACCAAGAGTTCAGCGAACATTCAAACAACTTCATTGAAAAGTAAATAATTAATTTGAAGAATCAGGCTAATTTATATTCTTGTACTTTTACGATAAACACACATGTCCCACAAACCTTTCTAAGTTCTCTCATCTTGTAAGGATCGATTTTGGCTGCCTCTCTGCTAATAGATTCCTGTGTACACTTAAGCCTCTGTATACGCACTACAGCCTGCACGACTCTTATTGCCGATTGAAATTTCTGCTTAGCATTAAAATATTTATGTGTTTTGTTCTGCAAAAAAAGTATGCGTTATTTGTATTTTACATTTAATATAAAGACATATAGGTTATAATCTAAAACGTATCTCTCCAATTTCCAATATAAGAGAAAGAATTCTAAGAAATAAGTAGGCAGTAAGTATACTTTTACAAAAATAAAACCATAAGATCTAAAAATAATTTCGTATACAGCATATTATAAATGAAATTCGACCAAATAGTGAAAAAGGTATTGGGCAATTTTTAGAACCAAAAGTCAGAAGGTTTAAAAGCACACAAATATACACATGAAAAGGTCAATCATAATTCAAGTTGAGTTCTGAAAAACCAAAAATTTTAGAAATAGAAAATATAAGGAACCTAATAATAATAAGGAATATAGATTCAACTCGCACAGATATAATTCAATTGAAAATAAGGAAATAATCAAAATACTCATACGAGCGGTAATGTCCGCTATTTTCGACCAACCATTTTTTAAAGGTATTGGTCAAATCAATTGAAAGGATATATTCCAGTGGTCAAATTCAATTGGAATGAACGCATAATTCACATTATCAGTCCACATAATTAAAAGATATATTTCCACCTAGTACCAAATAAATCGAATCAGTTTTTCTTTGGAGACAGACGCAAAGAACTGATAATCGTATGTTGAATTTTAGATTAGAATTTAAGAGAAAGTTTAGTTACTATTATTGAAAGCTTGTGATTCAACTTGGTGGGAAGATGTATTTGTTCCTTTTTCATTGTTAATAGTCTCTATAAATACTTCCTCAATTTTATATTGTTCATATAAGTCTATAAGTATTTATACTTTTTTGATTTTCTGTGGGTTAGCTCACAAATAACAGAAGAACGTTTTAAATTCTTCTCCAAGTTATCAAGTCTAAAATGCCTATTTCCAAGGAGACCAGAAATTTAAATATACCTATTACTGTATCCATTATTATTTAAGTTTTTTGTTTTTCTACCTTTTATCCAACCCAATATTATTCAGAGGCTGAACGGTACAGTGACTGTACCGACTGTACGCTTTCGGCATACTATTGCTGCTGTGTTCGTTGTTCAGTGTCTATACGCGTTAAACTGTAGGTCCATTCGAAGCTATATAGGTACCTGAACTCCGCTGTTAGAACAATAATAATATTAAAGAGAAAAATGCACTTTGTTTTTTATCACTATTGGGAGAAGCGCTAATAGTAATACTACGAAACCTCAGTTGCGATATATTAAATATAGTGATAAAAAAAACAAAGTGTATTTTTCTGTATTAGTAATTGCATTAGCACTAAGTAACGGACGATCTAGTCAATAATGATAATCCTTTTTTTGTATGCCTTTTTTTTTGGAGAATGACTAGTTTAGACTCTATTGGGAAAGCTTTATCTTGACTGATCAAACAGTTCCCCACAATAGACCTGATCATGCGCTGAAAAGAGTCAGGGAAACTACATTGATCGAGGTAGCGATTCTAAATGCGAACAACCTAGTTGAGAAGAATGCCGATAAAATCTCTAAATATCAAGAACTTGAAGTGAGAGTTCAGAGACAGTGTCACATGAACGTCGTCAAAGCTGATCCAATCATCTTAGGGTCCATTGATATAATCACAAATAAATTACAGAAATCCGGACTACTTGTCACAGCAGGAACTGTCAGGAAGTTTCTGGGAAATAACGGAAATCAATGCCACGAAGACCGCCACCACGGTCCTGATAATTAGGAAGGGGCTCCCACCGAGATTATCTGCGATAAGGGGAACTTTCCTTGTGACAGAGTGTGAAAGTCGTAAGGCTTGAAATCGGGATAATCATTTTGAAATACCTATAAATAGCACACTGTTTAATTTTACCATTTTGACAGAACTAACATGTGAGGTGATGATCATTTTCGATTTCATAAAACATTTCTTAGTAAATTTTTTGGTTTGTTTATAAAAGTTCTATTGTTATACCAACATTTTAAATTAATTCTAAGTTGTTTTAAATCACTTGGTTTTCATTTCTACAATCATTCGATACTTATGTTATTTGGTATACCAGCGTTTATAACATCTTTCTTCTTTTATTTACATACTTCAATTTTATATATTCTTTCATCACACCATTTTCTGTTGTTATTCACGATGAAATGTGAATCCTTCCATGTTTCGAACAGAACTAAATGATTTATTTAAACTTTTTAACTGAAGAAATATTCATATTTGAGTTTAATGCGTCTTTTAACACATCTATTTCGACTTTTTGAAATTAAATATACTGCTGACTTTGAGTTTACAATGATAACTTGATACTGCATTGGGTTGATGAAACTTGCAACGATTACCTTTCATAAACCCAGTAGATGCAAAAGTGTCATATTGGATTGTTGTGTCAAACGTCTTTCCTATTTATTTTATAGTGGGGTATCTATCGACATTTGAAAGCTCTTCATTTGATCTGTATTCTAGTATTATCCATATTATTGCACTCTTCCAAGTTACTTTTTGTAATTACTATTATTGCATACAAATTCATATCTTTGATTTTGCAAATGTTTTCCTTAGTTATATAGGCTCCATTTCGTTGGCTCCTTATTAAGGATGTTATATCTTCTTTTTTTGCATTTAATTTTTTATGCTTCAATTATTTTATCAAATACAAAAATTTGAACAGAAATAATTTCAAGTTCTCATTTTTTAGTGCCCTCTATGAATTTAAGTTAATATCTACATTGTTTCTAACATAAATTCCAGCATGATAATACCTCAAAACAAATAAATAAATATTAATTATTTATATATCTTCAAATATTATATATTAATAGTTTATTTTCAACAAAATCGGCCAAATAGTTAAATATATAGAATTTGAATATATAGACTATGAATTAAATTTAGTATGTCCCAAAGCTAACATACTGCTAAAATAAATGAAATTAATTTTAAATGCCAATTAGAAATATACATATGGACTAAAAAAATAAACATATATTACTATAAGAGAAGGAATATATGAAATACAGGATGCTTTATAACATGCAACAAATCATATTTTCATATCCATAGAAAATTCAAATACATTTCCAATTTGAATTTATTTTTAACTAATATTAAGAGGGATAACTATGGAACAAAAATATTAATCTAAAGTTAAAAGGAAAAAAATTGATCACATTTGCTAAGTTTTAGAACTTAAAATACTACATTACATAATTAAAGAAAAATACAGTTGTACTAAGTGTAGTTATTCAGATTATTTAAATATATTTGTTTAAGGTCTGTTTTAGGAAGGTTTTCGAAAAGAGCTGCACGATTTTGCCCTTCTCCTTTCTTGACCCAATGACCATATACTCTGAATGCACACCCATCAACTACCTATAAAAATGAACCATCAAAATTCAACAAAAGGCTTGTTCGAACAGGGTAACAAGATGTTTATGAATCGAAGACAATATGAGAGAAGGAAAATAATTGCATATACTGTCTTCCAATGTGATAACATCAAACAATTTTGGAACAATTATAAGAAATGTATGTTTGACATACGCACCTTTCTGAGCAATCTCAATCTATATGGATCTATTCTTGCTGTTTCTATACTCAGTGGTTCTGGAGTATACTTCAATCTTTGTATCCGCACCATGGCCTGCACAACTCTTATTGCCCATTGAAATTTGAGCCTAGGGTTAAACACCCTATGATGTATTTTCTGCAGAAGAAAAACATATCAACATCAAACAACATAAAATTTCAAACAAATTGCCACAAATAAAATTAATATAAAATAGTACTTTTGCTATATGTGTCTTATGAATGAAAAGCAATTCATGTTGAGTAAATATGTTCTTTGATGTACTAAACTGAAGTTTATTATATATATATATATATATATATATATATATATATATATATATATATATATATATATATATATATATATATATCCATTTTACAATTTTGCCATACAATTTTTTTGTATGACAACTACAAAAAAGTTTAAAAAACTTTTAAGTTGTACAACTGAAATTTGAAGTAGTCAATGACGAATGAAAGCCTTCCAATCAACCTCACAGTGTAGAAATAATAGAAAGTGGTGACATTACATGTCTACTAGAATGAAGGCGAGAATGTTTGTTATTTCATGGAAAGTATTTTCAGAAATAAATGAAATATTGAAATATTAACATCGAAGATCATGTTAAAGAAATATTATAAGAAAAAATTTTGATGCAGAGGCAATACATTCTGTTATCATGAATTTCTTTGAAAGTAATATACTATTATTGATATGATCTTTGAAGAAAATTAAATATTAGAGATAGAACAGCCAACTTTGAACATTGGTTAAAAAAGGATTTTTAACATGATGTTTGTAAACAAAGGCAAAGTGAAAAACACATTATACATGCTCAAAACATTCAAACATTATTAGTATTTCTACAAAAAAAACTAAAAATTGAAAACCATTCTCAACAAAAGTTGACAGCACAAATTGATCTAGTAACTAAAGATTTACCAAAGCAATCTCTGAAATCACACTGTATCTTCTGCTATCTCTACGCAGTGCATTTTTCAGAGAGGAAATATCTTGGTCAAACAATGGCTGCAAAATTTCAATAGAAAATGAAAGAACTACAAAAATCGAGAAAACAAACACTGTATTCCCAAAATTACAAATAAGATAGTTTTTTTTTGAATAATTAAGAGAATAAAAAAGCACCAATATGAGTTGAATCTCAAATTGCTAAGAACTCACCATTGTAAAGAAAAATGGATGCCTCAATGCATCTTTTATTGAAATTCTTTTTTTAGGATCCACCACTAGTAATTTACAGATTAAGTCCTTTGGAGCTTCTAAAAAAGCAATAAATTAATGAGCTGTATGAATCCGAGTTATTTTGATTATTATTCTCTTCAATGTCCTTTTATACCGAAACCTCACAAATACACTTAGTATTTAATAACTATCTGATTCTAAAACATATATTTGTATGATGTTATAATTCTCCACTTTAATATTTATGAAATCCACCTTTTAAATTATATTATTTGTTTTTATTCACATATCCATTTATTTTGGGAAATGTTGATTACAGTAATATAAAAAATATATTAAAATATTAAAGTTAAAGAATTCAAAAGCCCATATATGTGTTTTAAAATCCAACACAACCCAATATGGAAGATCCATTTGGGGTATAGGAACTAATCTCTACCTAGTATTAAAATACAATAAATTACTCTTATTAAAAAAATATTTACCTGAAATATCATTCCACTCTGGAGAGGAAAATGAAAATTTTCCTTCCATTATATTTCTCAGCATTATCATCTGTTTTCTATGCCAAAACGGTGGACAACCAACCAATCTATAACATTACAAAACTTAGCACTGTCACATAGTAAGTAAAACCTTTTTTTCAGTTGGAGCAACGGAGCAAACTATAATTATACTCACAATGTATACATTATTACACCACAGGCCCATCTAGAAATATTAATAATATAAATTTTAATAGGTGGACTTATTTTTGTCAACTTACATGTCTACTTCATATGAATAACCAGGACTGTCTTCTATCATATTACATCTCAATGTTTCAGGTGCCAAGTATCCTGGAGTTCCACATAAATCTGAAACAAGTTTATTTATAATTGATTTTAATACATTTTCCTAAAATTAATAGATAAATTATTAACAATAATTTTCTTATACCTCGCAGAGATTATACCTTGACCAATCAATTTAAATTTCCACTAACATTCAACCTTTAATTGAAGTACTGAAAATTTTTAATAAACTTATAATATAAAATGGTAAATATTTATAATATCCGTTTCATTTCAAGAATTCAAACTGAAACAAACTAGCTGTTATGTTTATTTTGTAATTGTATTATTGGCGTTAACTTTGATTTTGAGAACTTCCTCTCAATATTACTGTACCTATGAAGCAATACAATAAATTTTGTATAAATTCCATTTCAATCAACTTGAAGATATATGTAAGGTGCAAAATTAATGATTAATGTTTTATTAAGTCTGTTAAGGTATTAATGATGCATATGCTTTAACCATAATATTTCTAACAAGTATTATCAAAATCCATATGTATTGATTTCAATTATATATGTATTCCATTTTACAAACGTAAGTAATACTGTCAGAAGGTTTAGTTTGGATTCTTGAAATGACGCGGATATTATAAATATTTACAAATAAAATCTTAATACCTTCATACACAAAAAGGAAAGTATGATAAATTTTACAGTGCTTTTTTGAAAATATACCAAGTCTTAATTTTGTTTGATACCCACCTTGAAGTTCTTCTCCATCACTAATTAATTTTGCAAATCCAAAATCAGTTATTTTAACATTTAAATTATTATCCAATAATATATTTTCAGGTTTGAGATCTCTATGTACAACATGTTTTGAGTGTATATATTCAACACCTTCAAAAATTTGTTTCATAATATACCTAGTTTTTTTTTCTGAAAGGGCTACTACAGATGTTAAATAATCAAACAATTCCCCATTCTTGCATAGTTCAAATACTAGAAATATGAACGTAGGTGATTCAAATACATCTTGAAGCTCAACTAAAAAAAAGAGAACTGTACAATTTATCAATACTTTTCATTAAAATCACACCTATATAAGCATGTCCTGCAACATGTCGTAAAATTTGAATTTCTTGCCTTGTGGCTTCTAATGAAGTCATTTCAGAGGACGAGTCACTACTTAGGTCTATAATTTTGGCAGCATATTCCTTACCAGTCTCTTTATCAATACATCTTCGTACTGTGCTACTAATACCTCTGTAAATTAAAAAAAAAGTAATCTATGGAGCACATTCCACACTTCCCTAACATAGAAAAATATTTGAAATTACGATTTTCTATAATTTTTCAAAAAAAGATATTGACCTCTGAAATTCAAATATTGAAAACAATAATAAAAGCCACTCTGATATATCAGTGAAGACTTTCGAAGGCCATACCCTTTTATTTAACTTGCTTAGATGTATATATATAAAAAAGAAATTATCATTTTTTTCAATTTTAAAAATTTTCACCGTCTTACCTTCCTATTATTTCCTTCGGCTCATATTTCGCATAGAATTCTTTAGCAGCATGTTTATCAGGAAGTTTGTCATCCTCTTCCTCTTTTGCCATTCTAGTATGATTCGAATAAAACAATTTGAAGCAGTCACAGCCAAAGTCAGAACAAAATACGTATTAGAATAGCATTAGCGAAGAGTATTACTAAAAATATATTTTCATTGTCATATTTATTTATATTTCAAAATTAAAGGTTAACACTAAAAAAACTTCTTTTTCAATGAATTGGCAATTGATTTTCTGATCTCGTACTTATAACGCACAAGATTACAAAAAATTAAAAAAATATATGCTGCATAAATGGACACTTAGTCACAAAAAAATGTCGAGTTTAATTTAAAAATGTTCGAAATCAACCTTGAACGTAATTGAGCATGGACATGAACAACATTAACACAGAAGTGACAAAAGCTTATTAAATTAACGAATACAATAATAAATAAAGCAAGTTGCGCTCAATTCTGTGGTGTGTGAAGATATCGGTTGCATTTGGTAAATATTAGCCAATACCTCGGCCAAATTTACTACTACAGTAGAAGTCCATTAGTCCGACATCCAACAGTCCGGAATACCCGATAGTCCGGCATCGTTCCGGAAAATTGTAAAAATTTTGTTTTGGAAAGTTTTCTCCAAAAGTGTGTCTTTAAAGCAAATAAAAACGCTCGAGAGCTAATCGGAAGTTTTCGGGGTAGTTTGGGATCATCCAGAAGTGCTAAGATACTAAAGCCATCCTTCTTTTGGACAATTGCAAAGTCCCCCGCCATTAGATGAGTTAGTTTCTGGAAATATTGTTGATACTCTGCTCCCACCTATCGTAACATCTTTGATTCAACACATGGACCAAGGGGTTATTGAAAATTTTAAATGCTTTTACAGAAGGTCTTTTATTCAAGGCCTGTTAAATGCCGACTGAGACGTGACTAATTTTCAAAAAAGTTTACAGTAAAGGATGTTGTCTCTGCTACTGCACTGTCTTGGAACCAGGTAAAAAATACAACACTCCAAAAATGCTGGAGAAAACTTCTGACCTATCTCTACATAGCATATGACCTAACTCTACAAACTGATAAAGAATTAAACCATCAAGATGCTCTGACCAAAGTTTTAAATGTCGTTAGAAGTACTGTCAATCCCTTGAAAACCTGCCTGAAGATGAAGTAGAGGAGTGGCTTCTAATCGACGAGAATGAGCCTCTTGAACAAGAACTAACCGATGAGAACATTATCAACATTGTAGTAAACCCTCAGCCTACTCAAAATCTTGAAGAAAGTGACCCAGATGCCGAAATGAAAAAAAAAAGAAAAAATCAGCTGGGCAGAGGCTGCAGAATCACAAAATAAGTTTATCTCTTTTGCTGAGATAAATAATTATAATTTTCAATAATTATTTCTATTGTACACCGAATTACTTTAATTGGCAAAGGTTTGCAAGGAATTCAATAAATGTTACAATGAACTCCAGATATAAATGAATGTTATCATTTTGTTGTCAAAGTAGGCTAGTTCAATTGACTCAAAGTCAAAAAATATTTCAGACATTCACACACTATTTGTGCTCGTTGACATTCCCTCCGTTAATTGAGAAGTAAAAGTTATAGATAGACCTGATCTAAATCAGCAATGATTACAATAACTCTTCTACTGCTGTTTATACGCAATTTAAGGATGCAATTTACTCCATACATACAGATTTGTTTGAAGGTTTTACTTCATTTATCGATTTTCGGAATTCCATTGCTTGTATATTTTTTATCTCGAAAGTAATTTAAAAAATATGAAGTGGTAATTGAAAATATGGAAAAATATCTCGAAAAATCAAATTGTTGAAAAATTTGAAAGTACTCTCATAGTAATGAAAAAATTATGAAAAAATTAAATTAGTATCAAAGAAGTGAATTCAATGAAGTGATAAATGAATAAAAATAAGAAATTGAATAAATTTGGTCCCTTATGACTTTGGTTTAATAATAACGCGCTGTAATGCGATTCGTCGCACTTAATACGAAGTATTGCGACTGGAAGAATTGGGGATTCTACTTCAACTCAAAGTTACAACACCTGCAAAAGTTGATAGAGTTTCTTAGTTTCTTGCCATCGCTCAAGAGTCAGTAGTGGAATTTGCGCCTGTTAATAGTTCTTTATTCCGAAGAAGGAGACTACTGCGATATTCCTATGTTTCAGATCTTCCATGACATCAGCGAGGACATTTCAATTGGCGTATATGAAACTCGTATATTCAACCTCGTATATAAAGACCTATTTCAAAACAAACTGTCAATTTTCATTTGCGAATATATATTTATTCTTATATATTTCATTTAAAGTATATTCTATTATATTATTAATATTCTAGACTCGCTATATAATTTTATTTGTTACATGAGTATCTCATGTTTTATAATCTGCACTACTTACGGTTGTATATGTTTGTTCCGTAATGCTAAATTGATAAAATTATTGTTTTAATTTAACTTACGATAATTTACGATTGATATATGCAAACTAAGAATTATCTGTAAGATGAGAATTATCCTTTGTTTTTCAATGTATTATGTATATTTCTTTATATTTGACTTTTTGAGCTAGCAATTAAAATGCTACGTATTCATCGGCTATCTTAAATATCATTAAGAACGTCATGATATTATATGTTACTAGTATATTTCATTTCAATGGGTTCTAATGAATACTTGTTTTCCTTTCAGAAGCACTCTGGATATGGTCACTATACTTTGTTTCTGAGGCTTTCGTCCATGGACCATAAACCATCGTCCTCTGATTTGGAGGTCTTTAAAAATCAATCTGCAGTTGAAAATCGATTGAAAAGTCTTATCATATGTCATTCTACATAGAAATTCCTAATATCTGTAAATAATCTAGAAACAAGATATACAGACGAAGTAAAAAAAAAATACTTTTTGTATAATTTGGCACAGAAAACATAAATTGTTCTATGAATGTATGTCACATTTAATATCAAATATGTCACATTGCCAGATTCCATAGAATTAGATAATTTGTATTAATTATCATTTCTGTGATCAGCGTAAACATAACCAATTATATGCTTGTTAGTATATTATTGAAATGGAGTACTAATATAAGAAATAGTTGATAATCTGATATTATTTCTTATTAATACAACATGTATATGTTTCGTAAATAGAATGTTTTTTTAAGAATCAGTGAATATGTCTGTGAATTCTGTGTCAAAAAAGCATAAAAAGCACCGTTCTGAGAAACGGGAGCGCTATGAGAATCTGTTGGAAAAACCATCCAGTCTGAAATTAATTCTAAAAGTTGGTAGTCAAGGTACTCCAGAGCATAGTTTGGATAATGCAGAGCTAGTACATTCGACAGGGTATAGTGCGCCCAACATAACAGATGCGGAAGCAATGGATACCAATGACCCCTACTACGCTATGATTAGAAGTCATCATAAGAAAAGTAAGAAAAAAAAGAAAAAGAAGGATAAATGCAAGGATCGCGAAAAGAAACACAAGCATCATCACAAGGATAAGAAACGGAAGAGAGAAGAAAGTGAAGCTGAAAATACAGGTATATTCGAACTATGACTTCATTACATGAATCCTCGCTATACCAAATTCTTCTTTCAGAAGTAGTTCTTTCACCTTATCCTGTTCTTGGAAGTCCTTCACAACATAGGGAACCCAGGACTTGTGTATTGAAAAAAATTCAAGAAAAAACTCCTCTTCAAAAAATGTTAGAACATTTACTGGGACTTTTAGAAAAAAAAGATCCACAACAATTTTTTGCATGGCCAGTCACTGAAAATATAGCACCTGGATATTCTAGTATTATTTCCCAACCAATGGATTTTAGTACAATTCGTCAAAAAATTGAAGATAATTTGTATAATACTTTTACAGTAAGTTTTGTGATTCTTATTAGGTTAATTTGCATTATAACTTCATATTTTAGGACTTCAGAGAAGACTTCAAATTGATGTGTGAAAATGCTATGAAATATAATCACATTGATACAATTTATTATAAAACAAGCAAGAAACTTCTGCTCTCTGGAATGAAAATGTTGCAACCTGAAAAATTAGGTTGGCTTTTTAATTTAATTCCTGAACTTACAAGTGATCACGTAGGATTTGAAATAACCCCTGAACTCAGACTTAACAAGCACAGAGACGAAAATGATGAAGATCATGTCCCAGA
This sequence comes from Henosepilachna vigintioctopunctata, assembly GCA_030704895.1. Lineage (NCBI taxonomy): Eukaryota > Metazoa > Arthropoda > Insecta > Coleoptera > Coccinellidae > Henosepilachna > Henosepilachna vigintioctopunctata. The sequence continues at coordinate 2,049,188 of JARQZJ010000035.1, read as the reverse complement.
AAGTAAAAAAAAAATGCCTTCTACAAAGTTTGAAGCCATTCCTGATGAGCTAACCCCAGAAGAAATTTTAATAAGATCCCAAAATGCAGCGAGAGAAGCTAGAAGGAAATTAGGTAAACATTGTGAAGAGATACCGAAAAGTTTCTTATTTTGAATAAGAATAAATGAATATATATATATATATATATATATATATATATATATATATATATATATATATATATATATATATATATATATATATATATATATATATCTTGCCTCTATGCCCTGTACTACAAAATCGTAAATTTTGTGTACTTGATAAAATGAAAGTCAATTGTTAATACAACTATATTTTGAACCTTGAGCAGATCTTCTTCAGGATCCAGACATTATATAAATTAAGTTACAATCTAAGTGTAACACTTTCTTCTACTTACACCTAATCAAGACTTCAAAAAACAAGAAAAATGAACAGGGAACAAGCCTCAAATGCAACCATTTATCTAGTGTTTAAAAAACTTGGAATTTATTCCACAAAGGAAAACTTGTCGGAATCTCAAAAGATTAATATAAATTTATAGATTGCACAACATAAATTATCTAGGTTAAGTCATAGAAACATTAAGATGGAGATATGTTGTCAAGTTGGCCAAAACTCACCTAGGATTGAACAGCATGGACATAAATAGAGAGTTTTTTCAGCATTAAATATGTTATTATCAGTATAGTCAGTCTTATCAGAGTCCAAACATTGACCAACCTAGCATCTATAACATTTTTATCAATGATGGTCATCTCGCTGCACACAATTTCATTTCTTATTTTTTTTTTTGAAGTAGCCAAGCTATTCAAAGTTGCATTTGAAGTCCACACTCTTCAATTAATACTTCTGCTTCTGTTGGTAGCATTTTGCCATTTTCAATCATTCTGAATTTTTTTACTATTATCTCAAATGTTTGACACAGTAGATTTTTTTAACACCATTTTCAAACATTGATGTCATTTGTGACGCATTTGATGTCTTCGCAAGTTATTTTTTTATCACTTATTATTGTCAATTCATGTAGTACTTCGATTAATGACCGTTTTAAACATTTTTAATGTCATAAAAACATGGCATATATTTAAAAATTTCAGATAAAACACAACGTAACGTATAACATTTACAGAACTAGAAGCAAGCGCTAGATTGTAAAGGTGCTGCATACGATTTCATTACAAAAGATCCTATCGCGTGAATTACTGGAAAAACTCGTTACATTAATTATTATAATGTATTTTATCTTCAGCTAATCAATAAGTTATATTTAATGTTGATTATTGCAGTATATAATAAAAATGTTGAGTTTTTAAATCCAGAGTAGCACAAAACCCTATTTTTAAGAATTATCATTGTTTTTTGTTGATATGTTTAGAAACGAAAATTAATAGTAGAATATTAATAATTCTCTTATGCTCACAAAACTATAATTTCATAATTTTTTCTCATTTCTACAAATATATTTGTATAATATGTTTTCGATTTATTTTATAGTAGCTGTTTTAAAAAGAACAAATAGTTCCTTTTTAAGCAAATAATAATTCTTTTCAATTTCAGTTCTCAAAAAGGGTGGAGTTCCTATGGGCTTTTTAAAACAACGTAAAGATGGAACGACTAATCTTAATATACTCGTCGGAGGAGATGGGGTTATACCCGGCACGAAGAAAAGACCCGTTCTTCTTGGGCAACTGACGGGCAAATTAACAGAAGGGACAAGCCAACTAGCTGGATTTAGAGAAGACAGGTTTGCATAAAATCTAAGAAAAAATTATAAATTGACTTTTATAAATGTATTAAAAAATATCAATATAAGAAACATGAGAATTTGTTGGATTTCATAAAGAGTTCTGTTTTTTTTAGGAGAAATTTTGTCAAACCTGTTAAACCACTATATTATGGAGCCTTTGGATCATATGCTCCAAGTTATGACTCTGCGTTTTCTAATTTAACCAAAGAGGAGAGTGAATTAGTTTTCCAGACTTATGGATCTGATACTGCTCAACAATATGCAGAGAGTATTATGGATTTTGTCAAGGATTCTGCTTATGGTACTAGATTAGTGGATAGTCTTCTGGACCTTCTCACTGGTAAGTTATGTTAAAACAATTACTTTAAGTCTAACGATTTTGAAAATTTTGAAAGCAAAGTTACTAATAAAGTTGTGTGATATTCATATAACCTTGATACTCTACTTTTTTGTCATATTTAACAATTTGTAGGAGGAGATCATAGTAAAACCAAGAAGACCCTAAGTGATAATAAAGCTTTAAGAGATGAAGAAGAAGCTGTAAAAACTGTTATGGAAGTTAAACCATTAGATTCTGTCAAAATAGATGTGAATGAATTGAAGAGCCTGAAAAGTAAGAGAATGTTATCATTTTCTTTTATAATGATCTCTATGAGTTAACTTTCAGGTCTTGGGATTAATATGAATTTCCTGGACAAAATGGATGAAGAATTGAGAATTGCAGAGGAGAGGCACGAACTTCAACAGCGCTTGAATTCTATGTGCGAACTATTGGAGAAATTGCAAAATGTCCAGAATCAGAGACTTTCTGCTCCGCTTCCGTCACATCTTAGTCAGTGCCCGCCCCCTAGTGATGAAGAAATTAAAATGGCTGAAACCATCACTAATAACTTGACAGATATAGCCAAAAAGGTATGTAAAATTAAAATATGGTGCGTTTTCATGGCTGGATTTTGGAAAATTTTGTTCGAACTCAACAAATGCTATCAATACCTAGCAATAAAAAGCTATAAGTTAATTATTGAGGTGCCATTATTGAACACTAATGGGCAATAGTTCTGATAGTTAAAATGTTGACACATACATATGCCTGAAGAATTGAAAATAGAAAATTCAATATCTATATAGCTACTTTATTTTTGGCTTCATTTAGGAACGTAAATGAAGCCAAAAATAAAAAATTTTCATTTGAGAAATTCACATCAATCAAATTATGTATATGGGAAATGAAACATTTTTCATACACTCAGAATTGTTAATTGAAGTCTAAAATATAGTAATAATATGTCTAACATATGTCAATATTTTACTTTTGTTAAAATATTACTTTTTTTACTTTTCTCTTGTAACAATTTTTCTGCTCTTCTATTTGTAACAATTGGATTATATATATATATATATATATATATATATATATATATATATATATATATATATATATATATATATATATATATATATATATATATATATATATATATATATACTAGCAGACCCGGCGAACTCCGTTTCGCCACCAGATGGCTTCGTTTTATGTAACATTTCGTTTGGTGATTAAAAGTTTTATATTTGAAAAGGAAAAATTTTATTTCGTTTCTCAACAGTAATGAATTCATTTCGATTACAAAAATGAAGTGTTATTTAGTTGAACGTCTCTAAGTAAATGAAAGTGAATCAAAAGTAAATACTGAATTATATCCGTGTCCGCAAATTATCCGTTTCATTGAAGTAACCACATTTTTTGTTTTTTGGTCTGACGTTAACACAAACAAAGCGGATGGTTTCCCAACTCGTGAACACGCAACGTATAACTGCCCATGTGAAAAACAATGATTTTCTAAATTTATCCCGCAAACACTAAGCGATTGGCCTTGCGACTTGTTCATTGTCATTGCGAACGCAAGGCGACCTGGAAATTGCAATCGTTTGAAGTCAAACGGAAGATCAGTCGGAATCATTGGTATTCGAGGAATACATACATTTTCACTTGCGTACTTTCCGTTAATAATGGTTGCCTCAATCAAATTCGGCATGTCTTTTAACCGAAAGTCGAGTACCGTTGCAAAGTCGCGGTGGATTCAAATTACGCAATATCATAATAACTGTACCATCTTTGAGTTGCAAGTTATGTGCTGGAAATCCTGGTAACTCCAGAGAGTTCAAAAACTCCGTTGGATAATTTACTACATCATCGGGATTTGTTATGGAATCAACGGATTTGTATGTCACCAAATCGCCTGCAATTTTTGATTGAATGGTGAAATTCAGTGCGTGTATATCATTATTCTTTGCTGCAAGAATTGTTCGTTGACTTAACTAAGCATAATTCTGATAATTCTCACTAATGTTTGGAAAACATCTTCAATAAAAGCTAATTGAGAGTCTACAAATCGGCAAAAGTTGTTGGTAAGAGTAATTTATCCAGATGTCGCATCAACTGGGACTTTTCAATTTCCAACAGCTAATAATTGTTTGGAAAATTGTGCAGCACTTTGATCATTTTGAAGTTGAATTCTCATATTAGTGGTTAGCGATAATGTTTTTACGTTATTCCATAATAACGGTAACATATAAAGGTGATGCCATCAGGCAAGCATTCAATTCATCTGCAGGCGTTCCACGGGGAATTACTGGCAACGTCTGCCTGAAATCGCCTGCCAACAATATCATCAAGCCGCCAAAGAAATAAACAGCTATAAAAAATAAGGGTTGATCGTAGAAGGGTGAAAATTTAGTATTGTATGTATTTTTGTATGTTGTATCATAAAAAAATAAAAACTGAAAATTTTGTCTAAAAAATAAAAAACAAAATTCAGGGGTGGACTACCCCTAACATTTAGGGGGATGAAAAATAGATGTTGGCCGATTCTCAGACCTACTCAATACGCTCACAAAATTTTATGAGAATCGCTCAAGCCGTTTCGGAGGAGTATGGAAACGAAAACTGTGACACGAGAATTTTATATATAAGATATATATATATATTTATATATATTTCGAAGCGCACTTAATATTCACTCTCGAAAGTGATAAGTTTCTCGTTGACAATTTTGAGACAGCTCCCTGAGCGTTTTATTTGAAATGTTTCGATCTCACAGTCTCAGTATTTACTATATATATATATATATATATATATATATATATATATATATATATATATATATATATATATATATATATATATATATATATATATATATATATATATATATATCATCTTCAGCCTCGGTCCGTCCACTGCAGAACGAAGGCCTCCCCCTGCCTTTGCCAAGATTCCCTATCGGCAGTCTCTATCTTCCAGGCAACGCCCAGCGAATCCACAAGCTCCTTATCCCATCGATCGTGAGGGCACTTTCTTGGTCTTGCCCTGTCTCTGGGCTCCCAATCACCAACCACAGCTGACCAACGCTCATTTCTTGTTCGGGCTAGATGACCTGCCTATTTCCATTTTAACCTTTTTACACACTCCACGACATCTCTCACCGTTGTTTGACCTCTTATCGATCTGCAGCGGATTCTATCTCGTATGGTTAGGCCCATCATGTATCTTTCTATACTCCACTGGTTTTTTCGAAACTCCTGGATGTGAGCAGATTTCAGGGTCCAAGTTTCGCTGGCGTAGGTCATCGCTGGTAATACGCATTGGTCAAACACTTTGCTCTTTAAGGATAGTGGCATATCTGATTTGAAGATGTGTTATCAGTTTGCCAACTGTAGTCCAAGCTGTTCTGGTTCTTTGCATGGTCTCCGGTGTAATATCCCCGTCTCCCGTGACAATCTGTCCCAGATATGTGTAAGACGCTGCTATTTCTAATGGGGATCCGTCCACCTCCATTTGCTCTCTGGTGCAGAAGGTGCAGAATGGGTTCAGCATCATCTTTGTTTTTGCGGTGTTCATTTCCAGATCTATTTCCTTGCTCGCGATTTTCAATTCATTGATGCGCTCTTGAAGATCGGTAGTATCGTGGGAGAACAGGACTATATCGTCAGCGAACCTCATGTGGCTAAGGTAGTGGCCATTTATCTTGATTCCTTTCTAGCTCCAGTCCAGCGTCTGAAACATACACTCTAAAGCAGCTGAGAACAGCTTTGGGAAAAATGGGTCTCCCTGTCTAACGCCTCTCATTATTGGCAACAATTGCCTATATATATATATATATATATATATATATATATATATATATATATATATATATATATATATATATATATATATATATATATATATATATATATATATAAAAAATTAAATTTTTTTGTGCTTATAGCACTGAATGAAATATTTAAGAAAATGAACACTAGAACATTTATTTTTGAAAAATTCAAATTAATCAAGAGAATGTTATAGTAGAGCTAGATATGTGAACGTGTACGATCTGATGTCTCCATTATCCTTCAAGGGATAAATGTTAGAGAAATATTGAAATCGATGCCACACCTGATGGAAGTGCGAGACATATATGTTTCGTTCTGCAAGCAACTCGTCAGTCGCACCACGTCGTACACGTTCACATATCTAGCTCTACTATAACATTCTCTTGATTAATTTGAATTTTTTAAATAAATGTTCTATTGTTCATTTTCTTATATATATATATATATATATATATATATATATATATATATATATATATATATATATATATATATATATATATATATATTATATATATATATATATATATATATATATATATATATATATATATATATATATATATATATATGTATTATTATTATCAGTAGTTGAGTAGCTCGCTACTAAAATATTTTGATTTACTTTCAGTCACTGATGGACAAAATTACCATCAACGTAATCGTGTTTGCTATCATATTTGATGAATTAATCGTACATTTCATGTAGAGAGAGAGAGAGAGGGAACATTTATTGGTTACTACCAAAAGGCTATCGATCTAAGTTTTCCAGCCAGTTATAGTAATTTTATAGTGGCATTTAAATAATATATACACTTATATATACACACAAACATATATATTAACTCATAATGTACATAGGTGTTTGAATAAGGGAGTGACAGGTAGTTTCCTCTTCAATGTATTGTCGCTATTGTATTCATGGAGAAGTGGTAGGATTATTTTTGTTATTTTCATGAGAGATGAACTTTTTGCTGAGTCTATTTATCCTATTGATTATAGGTTCTATTTGTGTATCCTCATACAGCATATCATTAGATGGCTTGAATAGGGGATTGTTTCGATTGCGTATTTTTGTCATTTTACAAAGGCTGGTTCTTTCACCTATTTCTATGTTAGTCAATAATGCCTTACTTCCATTTAAAAACAGTGGATGTGCATACTTTAAAAGGGATCTACATATCATTTTATATATTTTGCTTGCCGCGGCAATAGTAATTCCTTCTTTTTTATATGTTAATGACATGAAGTGTTGCTCTAGTGATAGTTGCTTGTTTTTTGGATTTTGTTTCGTATTTGAAGTTGAGCTTATTATCTATTACGATTTCTAGATATTTACATTTGCTTGTGGAAAATAAAATTGTATTATTGAGTTTGACAGTTGGAGAATTTGCGTTTATATTATGATTAAATATGCTAAAATTTTATTTTGCTGGGTTAGGTTGAATTCTCCTTTTTCGCATCAATGCTGTAGTTTTGTTTGCTAGATTTTGCAGTTGATTTAATGATTCCTTCGCTGTATATCCATGGGATATTAGTGGCATCTGTGAATTACAGTATATATGCTTTTTTGTTCATTTGTTCGTCATTTCCGGAGAAATGACTATATATGTCGGAACAGAAAAAGTTATAGAGCCATGCAGAAAAGGGCGGGCTCTGAGGTAATCCTTGTTTTGGGGCTGAAGCTTCTGAATAAATAATAATAATAAAATATATAATAATATAATAATAAACTGTCTACCAGCTTTATAAGATAAGTTGGACATCGTAACTGGAATAATTTGTATACTAGCCCCTCATTACACACACTATGGAATGCTTTTGTTATATCCATAGATATAGCGGCGGAATGATTACCTTTTTTTTAACAGTTTAAGTATTGGAGGTATATTAGTGGATGAATTGTTGATGTGTTATTTCTGAAACCAAACTGGTATGAAGGGATAACTTTTCCTAGACTATTGTTTAATCAATCTACTTTTCAGTATCTTTTCAAGGTTTTTTCCCAAAACTGGCAGTAAGGTGATTGGTCTATAGTTTTCTAAATTTTTAGAATCTGTCTTCGCTTTATGTATGGTAATTACTATTCCTTGTTTGTATTCCTTAGGAAAGTATGAATTGAGTAGACAAAAATTATAAATTCTCATTATTTCTAGATGTATTGAATGGTCTAGTTTTTTCAGTAGTTGCCTCGGCAACTTATATAGTTTTTATGATCTGAGTCGAAATCCGAGTTGCAGCTGTGTTCGAATGCCTCTTTAAAATGGGATGCGAAAGCGTCGGAGATGTCTCTAGCCGTGGTTAACGTCTTGCCATCCACCTGAATTGGCTCTGTTTTATTGTGCTTTCTATACTTTGAAAGTTTCTTTATTGTATTCCAATAATATCGGCCTTTTTTTCTTCTATTTCTCTACATGCCACCAGATATTTATGTGAACGGTAGTTGTTAATTAAATTATGAACATCTTTATTCAATTCATTAAATTTTCTCTTTAATGTTCGGTAATTGTTTGTTTGAAAATCTCGGTATATCTGCTTTTTTACTTTCATTGGTTTCAGAAGAGTAGGGCTATGGAATTTTCTTTTGTGTTTGGGTGTTTTGTTTGTTACTATTCTCATTATGTTGTTCTGAAAGTTTGTTATATATTCTTGGGTGATTTCTACATCTGGATGAATCATCTGCTGCATTTCTCGGTTCACCTCCTCAATATTGCATTTAGTGTATAGTAGCTCAGTTTCTTCGGTATATTCAAGTGGTTTTTTGAATAAGTTTATGCTGAATTCTATTGCAAGATGGCCGCAGCCTAGATCTGGAGTGCGACTGGTGTTTTGTATATTTTGTCTAATATTTTTGGTGCAAAGAAATGTGTCAGGTGTAGTATTTTGGTTATTTGCCGTGATGAAAGGCGGTGGTGTGTCTATCTGAATGAAGTCGGAGGTTCGTAAGAAACAGTTTGGGCTCTTCTCTGTGGGTTTACATTGAAGTCTCCTAAAATCACGCAGTATTTGTATTTTGCAGCTTTTTTGACAGGCTGTCATCAATTTGTTTACTGGAGTGATTGATGAATGTACACCAAGAAGAAATGTATTTTTTCAGAATTGAACGGTATTGTAAAATGAAGAACTTCTTTTTAAATATTCAAGAGCCTTCGTTAGGTAATTTTTTATTATTGTTTGATTTTATTAGGAATCCGTGTTTCGTTTGAAGTATAAAATCTATATTGTCTGGAAATATATTTATCCATGAGTTTCCCATATTAATTCTCGATATCTTTGGTTGCGACCTTACATCAAATAAGTTCTCGTAGGTTTTTTGTGGATGTGTTTTTTGCGAAGGTGTTTCGCTGCGTCGGGATGTTGATTGTCGTAGGGCCGCAAATGTTGATTGCTTATCGTTTTCTTTTTTAAGATTTGGTGATTGCGTTTTTTTATTTATAAACAAAGTTGGCCGTTTAAAGTGAATTTCCGGTGATGACTTGTCTTCGAGTTTTTTCGAAGGTATATTCGGCTTCGTAATTTTTTTCTTACGCTTCTTCCTTGTAACTTTTTGATAACCTCCTTCGTCTTCCGCTAGTGATGAATTTTCCGATAAATCTTCGTCCATTTGAGACATCTCCGATGTGTAAAATGCCTCGAAAATGTCGGCGTTGAAAGAGCTCAAAATTCTAATTCGCTTTTCTAGATTTTAATTTATCTCACTTAGATTTTCGATAAAGTATCCTTGTGATAATTAGTTTATAATTATTCGTATTATTTTCACCACTGATCTTTAGACACATGTGCTCGCCACATAATATGTTCTGCATGAACTGCATTTCATGTATTATGTTTCAATTATAAATTAATTTTCAGGTAAATCCTAGTGACATCGTGCCAGTGGCAGGAGTGCGTAAAGCACTCGGCGTTTCAATAACAGATGTTGAGGTACATAGTGAGGTACCAGATTTGGAATTGGAATTACGTCAGTTTTTAGAGAGTGAATCTCATTTGGGACACAGTCCCTTAAGGGATGATAAAACTATAGAAGAAATGCTTTTAGAATAATTGAGATGAGTTGTCGAAGTCTTTTGTGGTTTATGTAATATTAAGGTAATTGTGATTTTTTTCTATTGCGCTCAACTTATTACTTTATTAATATGGGTTGTTTTAAATATTTGTAGTTCCGCGAGTGAAATAAACGTACTCAAATTAAATAGAGAAAATTTAAGCTTGCATTAATTCTTCTTAAAACCTATCAAATGTCAAAAGAAAATATTTAAATATCGTAAAATTGTAAATACCGATAGTATATAATCTATCTTGCAAGATTGTAAACCGTTGAGCGATTATAAACTGTAATATACATGTTGATTATATTAAATAAAAAAACAGTTGGCTAGGTTTCAAAAAATTCATAATAAATAAATACTTGACAATTGTTTCGGGGTGTTACCTCATTTTTAAAAGTTAGACTCCCGAAAAAATTGTCGAGTATTTATTTATTACAAATTTTGTGAAACCTAGCCAAGTGTTTTTTATTTAATATATTAAACAATTTTTCACCAAGAGATCAGCGAACACTCAGTCAACTTTTTACATGTTTATATTTTAACGCATAACTTTTCGATGGATAATACTCTATTGAAATGAAACCGTCAAATTGTAAAAAATTGTTTTCCTTGATATTAACTCCTAACTTGAGAATTAGCCCTTCAAAATTGTCGTAGAAGTAAAATGAATCTGTGATTAACCAAAGTACAGTTTGAGTAATAAGTAAGTTATTGTTTGTCACTGAACATTTTCCGTATTTTAATATTTTGTATGCTTATAAACCAACGTGATCCCATTTGATAACATGTACAATGTTGGATATTGAGCCTGTCCATCAACAAAAGCCGTTTACAATTTTGTATTTACATTTTATTTTCAATTTGACAAGAAAATATTGTTACGTTTAGGGTTTTTATCACTTAGTTTAAATTTTTTATTTCCATGAGATGTCAGAATTATTGATTACGTATTAAATAAATGAATATTTTGTCACAATTTTTGAAGTCAAATAGAATAAATGCATTCTATTTTACTGATACCTGTGTTTCATTCCTAACTTTGGACGCAGAATGGCTTACTGTAAAACCGACCAATCATGGACAGTTTTCAGATAGTTGACCATTTAACGCTCTTTAATCATTGTGATTGACCGTTTTATTTCGATAGACTTTAATCTACCGAAAAATAATGCGTTAGATTGTAAAGAGTATGTTACCGTTCACAATACCGCATCGACGTTTGCAATCTTGAGAGATAGATTATAAACTAACAGTATTTACAATTTGAAAGTTACATATATATATATATATATATATATATATATATATATATATATATATATATATATAATATATATATATATATATATATATATATATATATATATATATATATATATATATATATATATATATATATATATATATATATATATATATATTTATATGTATTTAATAAATTATACCACATATTTAACTTCGACTGGGATATATATATATATATATATATATATATATATATATATATATATATATATATATATATATATATATATATATATATATATATATATATATATATATATATAGATGTTTTTAGCAATAACAGGCTTATTTTAATGTTAAAAACTTTATTATAAAACGTCAGATAGTTACACCACTGACTATCCTCGTTAACAAAATTTTAGAGAGCTGAGTCTTTCCAGGTGCTCTCAAAATAGGAATAGTTAAACAAATATTCAAAAAAAAAAAAAAAGTGACCGAGAACATAATAACAACGTTTCCGAGGGGGAATATCAACACAAGACGCTATAGCTCAGCTGACCAATAGGTTGTATGAAGCTTTGGACACATCGCGCCCCTGTCTATGCATTTTTGTCAATTTGGCAAAAGCCTTCGATACGGTTAGTTATCAGCTGTTAATGGAGAAATTAGAGCGGTCCGGATTCAGGGGAGTTTCATATGATTTTATGGAGAGTTATCTAAAAAATCGGAGGCAATATGTATCAGTTGGTGATTCACTCAGTGAGGAGAGCTTTGTCAGATGTGGAGTACCACAGGGTACCGTCCTTGGTCCAATCTTATTTACGATCTACGTCAATGATCTGTTGCTCGATGAACCTTTAATGGACAATATATTGAGTTACGCAGATGATACCGCCATTCTATGTGAAGTCATGAGCTGGGAGGAATTAAAAAATTAAGCTGAAAACACAATACAGAGTGTCAAAAAATGGTTTTATTATAATCTACTCACAATGAATGTGGATAAAACAAAAATTGTGGTTTTCTCATGCAACCGGTATTTGAGAAGTTAAACCTGGATAACGACATCACGATTTCTACAGTCGATTCGGTCCGTTATTTAGGCATACACATTGATAAACATTTAAGATGGGATGTACACATCAAACAACTGATTCAAAAATTGAGAGGTCACCTTTATCGTTTTAAACTCCTTACTCCATTCTTGGATTTACGCAGATTAAAAGTGCTCTATCACACGTTGTTTCAGACACAATTGACATACAGTATACTGTCATGGGGAGGAGCTAGGGAACATCACGTGAAAAATCTAGAGATACTGCAAAAATGGATGCTAAAAATTATGATAAAAAAAAGAAGAACATATTCCACAGAGAAATTGTACGAAGAAAGTAAAGTGTTGGATATTCGTAAGCTATACTTACAGGCAATATTTATCTACCAATATAAGAATAAAATTAACATACCCTATTTGACCCATGAATACGACACTAGAAACAAAAAATAATAATTCACTTAAGGAGAAAACGAATAAATTGATTGGCCGAACGAATTACGTATACATACTGAAGAGACTTCAGGATAGAACACCTTCTTACTTAAAAAGTGAGAAAATCTTCAAAAGTTTCAAGAGATCATCAGAGACATGGTTACGTTCGTTACCAAGGGAGGGAATTAGAAATATAATTGATACAAGCAAGTACTTTCCCGCTAACGTAATAAAATAGAGGACAAATAATTAACATTAATAAAAAATTATTGAACAGAATTATTTTTACTCTTCATGTATGAACAGCTCTCATAAAAGTATGTTGTGCTTCCAAGAGTTCACCAGTTTGTAAAAGATCTTTGTGTTTACCTTATTATAAGATTGAAAATTTTGGTTATAGTGGATATAGTATTATAAGTATTGTTCTGATTGTTATAAATTGTCATTTCGGTTGGGTAAATAAAGATTATTATTATTATTAAACGTCTAGAAATTAGACGTAAAAAGGATAGATTGTTTTACTTTGAATGCGATAGATTCTCATTTTTTGCACATTCTTAAGAATTCAATACAGAGTGTTATTTGCTACCAAATTGTTGAAATTATTTCCGAATTTTGCATCCTTCGAACATGTAAAATGATACAAAGTACTTCATTTTGTTTCTTCTGGTGGACGTCTATAAATAGAATTGTTTAATAAGAATTCTATTTTTATTGAATAATAATAAAGTGGAACAGAAATGAAAATGTAGTAGTATTAATAATTTTGTATACTGTTAATTCAATTCAATATGTTAAATTATTTGAAACTTAACACGAAGTAAAAATTTTTCCGATCCTGCATAATTCCGATCTTTATTTACTTTTGCTATTAATTATTTTTGTTGTATTGACATTCACTTCTTAAGCCAGTCTATTAAATTGTTAAGCTTTTCATTTAGTATATCCAATAAATCTTATTAATAAATTAAGCACATTTTGAAGAGTTTCAAAAATATTCTATATATCGTCCACTACAATATTGTTTCGGAATACAATACCTTCATTAGTTGGATGAAAACTGACTACAAAAATGAATTAGTTTTATTTATATACTCCTACTAAACTCAAGGTTTAGTAGGGAGGAGTTACCTTCCAGTTGCTCTTTAAGTGCTGAACAGGTTTTCTTGTATCTATTTGGAGACCTTCCATGAAGTTAAGTTTCAGGAATTTGTCTTCTATGCGTAGGATTTCGTAATTGATGTTGAAATTATTTTTGTTATCCATACAGTGGTTTGCGAATGTAGAATCTGATTTTTGGTTAGGTGTTCTATTATTCTTGTATCAAATGTTCTACCTGACTGTCCAATGTACTATTTCCTACATTCCCGGTTAACTTATAGATATCCGAATTTGATACCCTACTCGATATATTTGTTATTTTATATAGAATTTTATTGTTTTTTTTAAATTTATGATTGGTCTAAATACGGCACATACATTTTTCGCTTTGTGTTTATATTCGATAGAGAGTAAAATGTTTTCATGCCTAATTTGCCGAGACATAAATAAAATGAAAAATAAATATTATGAAATTTTGATGAATTTATTTAGTTTTGAAAATTTAGGTTCCATGTGATGATTTGGTTGACACTCTCGGTATTCCTTTAATTTAACCAATAGAAGGTAATTAATTTAATTTAACCAAATTCAGCAGATGTGATCATCTATTATGAAGATTTTCATTATCACTACTACATAGATCATTTTCTACCTGCTTTGATTGCTCACTTTATAAGGAAATTAATTATAAATAAAATAATAAAACAATGGTTGGTAACTTTTGATTCTTTTAATAATTTAATATACTGAAATATCCAGTACATTAAGATATATACAGATGATTGGCAAAATTACTTACTGTCATTATATACACTTCTAAGTATTTACAAAAAACATTTACTATGAACAAATTGTATTGCTAAAATTACGATAAAATAATTTTTTTAGTAAATTTTTCCAATCGTTTATCGAATTTTCTCTTACACCTTTTTTTGTCTTTTCAAGTTTATATATTTACAATATATTTTTTTAAACTCAATCTATCTTTACAAACTAAGGAAATAATACAATATAGAGATCTTGAAAGGACGATTTCTTGTACCTCTCATCAATTCAATTTTAGGTTTGTTTAAAAAGTAACAGATCGTCAGTCGAAATTCAGAATTATAAATAAATATTTTTTCTCAAAACTGGCAAAATGTTACCAAATAATATCACAATCGTAACGTCTATCAGACAAAAATTATAGCAAGATATGGAATATCCTGAACCGTAGATATAATGAAACATGAAATAATTTACAATTGATTTCATGGAACACGATATTATATTAATATTGTAATAATTGTTTAATCAAACACTTTATCTTAGAGAAATCAACATTAAAACCTTTGATTTTAGTTTATTAACCTTTTATTTGCATTTCTGTGGCTACTCTATAAAAAAATTAACAATTCGATATAAATCCTTCTCCTCTTGAGAAATAAAAAGACCCATATTTGCCATATAACTGACTCTTACTATGGAAATTAAAAGAAGTGCTGAAAATTTATTATCGCAGAAAGACATTTACTATTATTTGTTCTTGTTGAATCTCTGAGTGAAATAAAACTCACCAAAGCTTTTGAGTTTTAAATATCAAATAATGATACATAATGAAAACTTATATGTTAATGCAATTTAAATGGTTTAACATTGGACCATGTTTCTTCTACTTGTTTATCTTATAAAATTTATAGTAATTATTGTATTTAAGGTTATTATATATTCAAAAAATTTAACCAATAATAAATTTTCAAAAGAGCCTAATTAAGTTTTTGATCCATTTTTCCACTTCTAAATCCCCATGATGGTATTCCTGGTTTGATTCCTTACCCTTTTATTGAAAAAACTCAGAAATTCAAAAGGACGATTAACTAACTCATCTTTTATCATCAATGTTTGTTTTCATGGTATATTATTACTCATACAGATTGTCTTGAGCTGTACGATTCTAATTTCTCAAAATTGCCTTTTTGTTATGCCCAAAGTTTCATGTTTGAACTAACAGGTATAAGAATCGCTTCATACTTGCTGACTGCGAACTGAAAATTTTCTGTTCGGTAAGCTGGAAACTCTTTTCCTTCAACCGCCATTCACGCTAAGCTCTGCAGTCTTCTTTGTCTCTAACTAGGTCTTGGGCTGGCCGTGCTCACCACAACTAACGGACACTTGCCAACAACGTACTGAGCGTTCATCAGTGGTACCACCTTGCCGTTTATTTGCTGCTGTGTAATGAATGTTGGTACTAATGGCGTCAAATCAGTGATGCCTTTGGGAACTATTGCTAATTTCTGAAGGACTAAACCCTGGTTAATGGGATAACCAACAGGCAAAACGGATAGGGCCGTTTGAACTGGCTGTTGCACCTGTAAAATGACAAGTTTACTATCATTATGTTGACATTTGCTATATGTATCTACTGCTTTTATTATCAATATTTAATTATTACCAATTTACGAATATTTCTAATCATATTGCATTCTTTTCTTCAATAAATTTACAACAAATTTGTCAAATGCTTATATTTTCAAAATAATCTAGAAGAGTATGCTTTGCAATGATTCTCTATTCTAGAGATCTTTTATATGTAAATTATATTTAGTGATGCACAGACTCATTTATTATTAAGTTTAGGTATATGTTCGTTTCTGGTTTGATTTCGATGAAGTAGGTCTTTGTTTTGGTTCATTATTTCAGAAATTTTTTGAAATGTATCATAATGAGAAGAAACCAACACTAATCAGTAAGTAAAAAAAGAAGAAAAAAATATATATATATATACATGTATATTAATAATTTATTTGTCACCTTTTCTAAACGTAATGCATATATAAATAGAAAATTAACTTTAATTCTTACCTCCTTCATGGATGCCAAGGTACTTGATACAGGAATTTGACTTTTACTGGCCAAAATAGGCAATGTTACTTTTTTTACGCCATTCTGTGTTACCAAAGGCTGGTTACTTGTCAGAACATCGCCGTTCTCATTCTTTGTCTCTTCCTCTTTGACTTCCACGACAAGTTCGTGTTCGGAATCTCTGGGGTCTTCAATGCTCACAGGTACAACTTCCGAAAGAAGTTTATTGAAATCTATATTTTCGTAATGTGAAGACAGGTCTTTTTTTAGTAGCGCCAACTTGGTTTGACATGAGATTTTCTCCCTGGCTAAGCTTTCCATCTCGTGTTCTAAATCACGTTCTCTTTTCCTCAGCATCTGAATGTATCTGTAAATTTAATCTATATGAAGCCATTTTTGAAAAGAAAATCAGTTCAAAAGTTGAAGTAGTCTAATTACCAGTAAAAATAGTCTTGTATTAACAAAAACATATTTCCAGCTTTTCCAATACATAACAAAATGGAAAAGTGAATGAATTAACACTTTTGGTCAAGTTAAAATAAAATTCAAAGGAAATTCTGAATTTGATTACGTAAATATTCGTTAGAGGTGTACTTGTGGTCATCTATACACTTATTTACCCATGTCATACACAGTTAAATCATCAAATTTCATTAATTATGTTAGGCAACTGAATAAGCTAATTTTTCACATATGTTCATCAGATTGGATGAAAACATAAAAGCTACTGATGACATTTTTTTTGTTGAGATTTTAAAGATAATTATTAAAGAATAAGAGGAAAGGAACGTGAAAGTTATAAAATAAAACTTGCACTTTGCTTTTCTCTTAATCTTTCATTGTTTGTGTATTGATCTCAAAACAATTTCTTCAACATATGTTCTCAAATAAATAAAGGGTCAAAAAATCTAGTCAAATCTATGCGTTCTGTAACAACCTTTGTGACGTTTAGATATAAATTTTATTTTCGCTGGTTCTGCTTTTCATACTGAAAACCAATTAAAATAGACGGAAATGAAGTTTCCAAATATATATTACAATTGAAGTTACGTACGAAAATAATAATGAAACAATAACATTATATATAACAACTCAATTTGTATTTCTAATTACTATATAACTACTCACTAGACTTAAGCTACTTACTATATAACAACTCGTTAGTATTTCTAATTACATTAGCCTGTCTGAATAAATTGTTGTCTATTGAACACAGATGTAGTTAAAGTAGACAACATTAATGGTATGACTCTTTACTGACATTCGACCAGAAGACCTAACTATTTGCAAAAAGAATTCAAGCTTCATATATTCTCGTCTTTTCAGAAAATATAATTGCAAATGCGTAAATAGTTATCACCGCGAAAAGTTATTTGAAATTATAATTATTACAAACCTTATAGCTGAATGCAGAATGTTTAAATTTGATGTTTTTTTCTCGTCGGGGGAGGTTGGCAACTGTTTTTTTAAAAAATCGAAACATTCCTTTAGGTGTGCTCTTCTGTGTTTCTCTAACTTGTTATGAACTTCTCTTGTGCCGGAACGAAATACCAAAGGAGGTGGTTTTCGTTTGGCAACGTTGCTCTTTTCGTCTATGTACAGCGGGTTTATGATGTCAAAACTGTTGTGTATGAACCTCTGCCGATTTTGTGCCTCAATCTTCTTGTCTATGGTATGCTCCGTTGTTGTCAAAGTAACTGGAGTTTGAATAACCGTCTGCGCCGTTGCCAAATTTGAGGTCTGTATGACAACCGTCTGTTGATTCACCGATGCAAAGTTTCCTATGGATTTCTGAATAACAGGTATGGCGTGGCTTACAGTGGTCGAAGATGTAATGGGGGTCTTAGTTGACAGTGCTGCATCCAAGGCCGCTTGGTTTTGTTTTTCTTTGAGTTCTTGTAATTCTAGAAATCTTGCGGCCTCCAATAGGGTGTTCAAGCTGCTCATTTTCTAGCAACGGTTGGATCTGGAACAGAATTGAAACCTCCAATAAATAATAAATCTCAAGTTTCACTAATTTATTAATATCATTGTTCTAAAAGCGGTGACCCGAATCTCATATAGCTTTTACAGTTCAACGCAGGTTCCGAACGGCCGAAGATCACGGTGTGAATCGAACCTAACAGCACCAGTATTTTGAAAGCCTTAGGGTAGAAACCGTTCGGCCTGTCCCTAAACTGAGCCTCTATGAATTGTTCCATAAATTATATTATTTTAATGAGGCTGTAGTTAGAATAAATGTAAAGTCAAAGTTACAATTTTGAAGTTTGTTTCGCTTCAAGCGATCAAAGATTAAAATTATAAAATTAATAAAGATTTCTTCTGACATTTTTTACATCTTAACAATCAACTATCAATTTATCAAAAAAGGAAAAACTTTATATTTATCCATTTAAGAAGGGGTTGAAAATATATTTACTACCTATCATTAGCATTAACTATACGGTAATATTCATTTAAATGCATTAATTTTAATTCATTAAATTTAAATAAACTTATTGGACAGCGATTCGATAATTGATAAATAAGGCCAGAATCGAAATATAAATATACGAGAGTGGCGCAAAAGAAAAAAGCCTCGATATAATAATAATTATACATTTATTACCAACAGATTTACATCCAATTACAGGGAAAAATTAACAATCAATCAAATGAAGAAACAAAGAAAAAGTATATAAGTAGCAAATAATATGCAGATCTAAAATAAAAAGCGTTTATTGCTCAATCCCCTCAATAAAATATGCTATGTTTAATTTTCTATAGATTTATACATGTGCTGATGCTCTTGTGGCGAAAATAAAATTCCCACGATTCTCAAATGAGATTTAAACAAATTTTGCATAAGATGAATTTTTATCCCTAAGTTTCTTCATGAAAATTTTTTTTTGTTCATTAGCAAAAAACCCAACAAAACTACAAGGAGATTCTAGAATACAAATAAATCACAGACGTATATCTCTTATCTTTGATATATCAAACCGTTCATTTTTCAACGTTAGTACGACCGTTTCGATTAGTTTTCAAACATTTATTTAAGAAAAATTAGCGTATATTTATTCGATAAAGAAGCATGACAAAGACTTTATCCTAAAAAAATCCCAGTGAAGCACGTGCTCAATTTTAATACGCATAGTGCATCTGTTCAAATTTAGCCGCGGACCTGTACACCTAAATCGCACGCATGCGCAATACATTTAATTGTTTTGCTCTGTAATATTATTCACCATAAAAGTAATGGTGCATTCCTCTTTTGTTGCATATCCGGGCATCGGAACGTATAGCTTTCTTTGTTTTTCTCAGGTACGCATGCATATTTATTCTTTCTTATCTACCGATCTGTCCAAACTTGACTCTTCATTTAAAATTTCCTCTTAATTCTTGTTCAATTATCATGCCCTATCACTTTAGAACTGAGATATTTACATTGTGTAACACTATTCTAGTTGTTTGTCACAACTGAATCATTGGGGAAAGACAAATTTAGAATTTTCATCTTCTGCTTCATCATGACCAGGAAATCTTTTAATATCTTTTACTATTATTAATAGTAGTTAACACATACTTTTTATTATTAAAGTTAACACATACCTACACAATGCAAGAGTAGGGTATTTGACTGTAATAAAAATATAGATCAAAATGTTGTTAGGTTGACAGTAAATATTATTTTGAACCAATATAGCCATTACATACTTTTGAAATATATATGATTTCTAAAAGAAATCAATAATAAAATAATTAAAATTTCATATTAGATTACGTGATTTAAAACGCACTGGTGGCTAAATCGCGAGTGACGTCACCGTGCAGGAAACAAAGCCAACAGCCAACAAGGGCTAATGTTCATTTCTCTGATGTCTTTGTACGTGTGTGTTTGAGTGTTTATTTCCTGGTTTTATTAGCTATTTTATTTGTTAGAGACAAAACAGAGAAATTATTTTGAATAATTATAAATATACCTATATTATATAAGGTACGATGTAGAGCAATTTTGTTAAAGCTGATAGCAGAAATCTCCCAAGAATAGATGCTATTATGATTGGAATTTTTTTTAAAAACAGTCCTGATTTTTATGCTCTAGAATTAAAGATCAAGCTGACATTCAAACTTAGATGCCATAGTCCCTTTATATATTAACCATGATTATAGCTTTGCTGAAATCCATTTGATATTGTTTATAGTTTTCCATATCTTTTTCCATCTGCAATAACAATTTTATCATCGTTAATTGACCTCTGACTATAATATAACTCACATACAATAAAGTATTGAAGTTTTATTATTTTAAATCTTTTATTATACCAAATTATAAAAATACAATGATAGGAATAAAATCCAGTTTATTCCGTTCAAGATCAACAATAAAATACGGATGTAATTAATAACTTCAAAATATAGTACAATGTATAGAGAAGGCTATAACGAATATGTAATAAAATCAACTCGTTATTTAATGTATGAAATATAGGGTAGGAATTATTTACTTACGTTAAAATGATCTTCACACATGAAAGCGTGAGATTTTACAGCTATATCTTTGGGTTTTCTACGAGATAGAATTAACCACTTTTTCCGAATTTCAGTGTTTGTAGGAAGGTTCACAAACAGTTTCTCCGGGGTTTTAATAGATGTGTTAGTACATTGTGGCACTACGCACCATTTATAAGACATTGTATCGCAGTAAAGTTATGAAATCGTCAAATATCACTAAATTTAATAGTCGAGAGTCGTATTACAATGTGACGGTTACTGTGTTTATTGCATCGTGACGTCACCACATTAAATAACCTGTATAGCAGTGTTTTGGCAGTTTTCTTATACATTCAAACTTTCTCTGTAATTTTAATAAAAATTAAAGAAAATTAATCAAATGGGAAATATGCATCAGCTGTAACGAATAATTTGAGATATTTTTGTGGAAACAGTCAAATATTAAGTCAAACAGTAATTCATTCATACGATGTTTATGATACAGTAGAACATTTAGATCGATCACTACCTGTTTATTCATAGCAAGTTACATATTCTTTGGAAAATCTTAATTGATTTTTAATTGTCTCTATATTTTGAGTTGTGTATTTATCCTGTTTAGATCGCTGCTGTATTATAAATATTTCATATTTAGTTGACGCCTCCATGGAAATTAAAGTTTAATCAAAACATTAATGAATAGTATTCATTAAAAAAGGTAATTGGTTAAAAAGTAAGATTGAAATATAAACATATTGACCATTTTTGTCAGTGAATTTTCGTTAATGTGTTCGTGTTTAACAAGCTAGAAACAGAGTCATCGGCTGCGCTTCACCGTGATATTCTATTTCGGTTTTCATAATTTCACTTGCGTTAACCTTTTGATTTATTTGAATTATCTTTCGGAAATTCTGTAATGGATATCAATTGTATCATTGCTAAACAATGATCGAGTCCAAATCCGGATATGTTCTTTGAGAAGCCACAAAATTTCGATTTCTTTTCGGCTTCAAGTTCGTACATCTGAAAGTTGAAGTACGCCGTTCTTAAGAGGTAATTATTTAAATTATCTGTTGGGAAATTCCGTAACGGGTAAAAATTGTCCCATTGCTAAACAGCGATCGAGTTCAAATCCGGATATGTTCTTTGAGAAGCCACAAATTTTCGATTTATTTTCGTCTTCAAGTTCGTACATCTGAAACTTGAAGTACGTCGTTTGAAAAACTTCGATATTTCATGAAAGGATACAATACATTTTTTAAAATAAATTTGATTACATTGACCTACAGATTATTTTTAAAGTTTGTCTACAATGTATCTATCACCTATCAGAATTTAGATTGTATTGCTTGAATCAAGATTTCTAACCAATTTCATTATAGATTTTTATGGAAAACAAACTTCGTAGGAAACTTTTATTACATTAAACAATTTGATATACGAACACTACATTAAATTTATTACTTTTATCTTTTCAAATATGATGTGATCGAACTCTTTAAACAAAGAGGAGGAAGTGATTACTATACACATATAGTTTTTTGGTCTAATATTCTATGTGTATTATTATCTGGATATTTTGTAGATAATATGGAATATCAATGTAAAATCAAAATAATGGCAAATTTAAACATCAGTCAAAGAAAGGCCTACCCTTAATAAAAACACTGGAGACTATCCGACCAGTCTTAAAAATCGAAAGCATATATTAAGTAAACACGATTCAGTGTCTAGGAGGGAAATATACCTGCTTCTACAACTCCTCATGCACATACAACATTCAAGATGATCGATGAAATGACTAATAAAACGCACCCAACTAATATTTCCTCCTCTCATGCTTTTCGGCGCGAAACGGCAACAGGGCGTCAAACAAGTTGCATGGTGCCGTGCACGTTGTTCGGCGCATCGTGCGCACGCGCTATAAGTAAATGCGAACAAAGAACCACCACAACACCGATCAACGCGGAACACGCCAGCAACGTAAGGCATTTCAAGGGTCGCGGTTGTGAATACGAAATCGACGCTGAAGCCCGCTACGATGTTTACTCCCGATTTCGTACTTTCTAGTAAATGATTCATCGTTGTTTATCCGGATAGACGACGGTAGGCGGTCAGGCCAGAGGCGATGGCCTGGACGATGAGTGAGTAGGCCACGAGAAAAGGGTATCGTGATTTCAGATTTTACTGAGTTTTCTAAGCTGTCACTCTCAGCGAGTGAACAGTCTGTTGGCGAGCTGGCAAGGGCATTTTAAAATACCTTCACTGATACGATGTTTCGAAGACAATTGATCTTTTATTGAATTTCAATGTAGTGCGTTAATCTTCAGACATTCACATAGATTTTTAGATTCATAGTAAGTTATACACCCAAACGATAGAAAAGCATATGGTTATTTTGTATTATTTAAGAGATGCAATGTTTTAAGGGAATCGATCTTATATTGAATTTCAATGCAGAATAGAAAATTATCGCCAATTTCTAGACTTTCACAGAGATTTTTGGATTTCAGCAAGTTATACAAACGCTAGAAAAGCGTCTGGTTATTTGATGCATAGGTAGTCTTCGTTAAGGGATACATACGATGTTTTAAGAAAATCGATCTTTTATTGAATTTAAACGCATAGAAAATCATCGTCAATATTCAAACATTCACAGAGCTTACTGGATTCATAGCAAGTTATACAAACAAACGAAGAAAAGTGTCGTACCTACAAACTTGACGTGCGTTTCTATCACTAAAACAGTGTTATACCTTGTAGTCCCAGTATGAAGTCAATCACTTATTAAATGTAATTCTGATTATCATATTATATAAGCTTGATTATTTTTTGTATTCAAGAAATAGTTTACTTATTTTTATTTTCAGTTATTCTCAATGTTAACTTTATTAATGGTCAAATCTTTCATTTTCCTTTGTAGCCGAATAATATATCTTTTATTATCTTTGAACATACTGCAATATTTATTATGCCATCTATATCGAATACAAATTGACAACCTTGGTTAATCGTGAGTTTCAAGAACGCCCCACTTTAGCGCCATGTGAAAAATATCTATTTCAAAACGTTAAAGTGGAACTTTAGGAAAGTCATAACTAATTTAATTCGGTTTTGTTCAATCATAGAATGAAAAATAATAGAATAAACAAACAGCTTTTGCTCTCCAAACAATTACACACGAGTTTTTTTTTGTATTTTTGATTTGGAGACGTGATACTATTTCTTATGATTGGAGATCTTTTTGTATCAAACGCATGGAATATAGTAGACAATTAAAAAAATAATTATATGAATTTGAAATTTTTCTTGCATACAATTCACTCCATATAATGGTTTTTTAAATATTGTTTTCGTTTTAATACGTTTAGTTAAAATAGTATATAGCACATTTTTAAAAATTGCCATTCTCCTGTAAAAAGTAGCGCTAAAGTACTACTGGCGACATAACCTCAATTAGCGACTGCTGAATTCCGCTGTCAAAATGAATCAATGACCTCTCAGGTTTCTCCTCTTCTAGTCTTGTTTGCATAATTTTTACAGTTATAATCGAATACGTTTGTGTCTTATAAATAAAACAGTATGTGAAGTGAGCAGTTGTTAAATTATTAATATTTACTCATCGTTTGTGTACCTATATCAATGACAATCGCGAAAATTCAACGATAGGTTATTTTTTTTTCAGAGAAGAGAAAAACATGAAATGTCACATCGAATGAATAAATTGAACTTTTATGTTGGTCATATCTTAAAAAATATTGATGTTGAATTGAACACTGAAGATTTTTTCAATTCAAAATTAGAAATGGTTATCTTTATCTATGATCTTTTCAATGTATCGTTTTTCCAATAATATACTTAGATTTAAATAAAAATAATTAAATATTTTTTGATACTATGATTTAGAAATGCAAAATACAAAATAAATTCTAATATATTCAAAAATAAGTAAATCCTATTACTAAAAACGAAAATTTATAAACGAACTACATTGCTGGATGAAAAATTAACTTCATGATATGAATTCACTCTCAATAAATCAAAATCTTATAGTCATGATGTAAATATGTAAATGTGGTTCAAGTTGTTATGATTTAAAAGTTTAATAAATTAATTCAATCACTTGGTAATAGACAGAACTCGTAACTAATCCAAACATTTTAAATTTTGTCGTTTTAAAACAAAGGTTGACAGATCATTTTAATTTATATTATATTATCAAAGTAGTTTTCTGTCAAATAAAACTTTATAGGATTTACTAAAAATTATTCCACTTGAAAAAAAACAAGTCTTAATAATTAAAAAAATTTGAAAATATGTTATAAGTTCCATGCATTTAATGAATTAACGATATCAACATCAACAATTAAGCGATATAACGTTTATATTGTTTTGGAAAATTGGGTAAACAGATCAAGTTAGCATCAGGCAGTTCGCATCAGACTCGCAAACAATATATTGCAACATGTCCTCGTCATTCAAGTGGAAGAATATAACTAGTATAGAATAAAAACCTGCTTGACTGTCCACAAATAGAAATCTAGCGAAGGAAAAAATATGGAAGCAGTTATATTACAAACAAATTATACTTTGATCCTACCATAAAATTGGCCAAGACATTTTCAAACAAAAATTGATTGTGATAAAATAGACTTAAAATGTTTTCTTTGTTTTTCTATTTTTATAGTTTCCATAATTTTTCTTTTGGGATGTTCAAATTGAAATAATTCCAATTGTTAACAAAAATTAAAGAGAACATTAAAAAAACCTAAAGATGAAATTAGTAAAGAGAGAATTTTTCCTGTCTAGGAGTCACAAATTAGATTTTGAAAATATCGGACCTAAAACTAACAACAGTATCAGTTTCGGAAAAATCGATATTCGAAATTGAGTAAATTATACACATTCAACAAGTGGGGGTATGTTATTTTTGTTTTTCTGTACTATTTTGTTGTGAAACTTTTTTTTATATATTTCTAGCTATTAACTGGTAATCTTATGTGAGTTTGGTGAATGAAAACAGATAAGGCGGTGGTCTGGTATATGAAGAAATATTTTAATATTATTTCTTGACCGTATATCAAGAATTTTAAGCTTCAATAATAATATGAAAATAATTGGAAACTTTGTTTCAATAAAAATTGTTCTAATGACTGAGATTGAATTCTCGCCTAACTCTTGATGAAACGTAATTGAATATTAAATTAAACTATTGGCTTAATGTTTCACGATTATATTTAACAATATGAATTTGTCAACATGTTTCGAGGGTTAGCTCATTTTCAAGACTGGAGTCTTGAAAATTATTAAATATAATATTAATCATATTGTTGAATATAATACTGAAACATTAAGCCAAGTGTTTGAATTAATATTAGTATTTATTTTATTATTCATTTGATATTTTATAAACGTATATTTACCTTAAATTTACGACCTTGAAAAGAAAAACTAGGTTTTTTTGGAGTTTTCCAATAAAAAATAGTAGCCGTTTATTATACTAAATTCACATGTAGGGATGATACAGGTATCTCTTCAATCAATAGCAATTGTCATTCTTGTCATAAATTCCAGAATTCAATATTTGTTGCACTTGATTAGTTTTCACACTCTTCGCTCAAACAACCACAAGATAAATAAAAATTTTTGTGCAAGAGCAATTACACATGGCACATTATTTAGAAACGATTCGGCGCAAACCACAATCAAAATTCCATATAGCTACTTTTTTTGGTTGCGTAAAACAATACACAAAACTATAAAAAAGTGTTTAATTAATATCTAACATAAATGTTTACGAAGAACTTTTTGGAATACCGAACATATCTAATAAACTTCACTATCAGAAATTATGTGAAGTCAGTATTGAAAATATATTTTCAATATTACGGTCTGTCTAATATATTTTTATCGTAGAATTTTTTCCGGGATAAGTTGAAAATTTAAAAATTATTTTAAAAATTAACGAGGCGTTTCATGAAACATCGAGAAAACATGTCATTATCAACATAATTCCGAAAACCACACAATCGATGTAAGATCTAACTTATCTGATAAGAAATTGCACAAAATATATACCTATGTGAAGTATACCGATGATAAGTGTCTGATATAGTTGCGGGTATGTGTTTACTTGAAGTGTGAATCATGGAATTGAAAATAAAACAAAGGAAAATAATTTATTTGTTATTTGGGTTGAAAAACACCATTGTACTCAACCAAATCGATGTGTTTATTGTATTCGTAGTATAGGGTGTTTTTTTTAGAGGTATAGAACTTTAACATTGGCATTACTGAAGATGGCAACCGATTTAACAGCCTCTGAGAAGTGATATTTTTTCTCAGTTTGGTTTGGCAATTCATCATGAATCAGATGAATTGCAAGGTCAAGCAAGGCGTAGATTCGTCGAATGTGCCCAAAACGAGATTGCCGTTGTTCCCGATTTTCATAAGCGAATTTTGTTTAGCGATGAACCGCGCTTCTGGTTGAATGGCTACGTCAACAAACGAAACTGCCGCATTTGTAGTAAAGATAATCCTCAAGTGTATGTCAAAACACCGTTACATCCAGAAAAACTGACTGTTTGGTGCGTTTTATGGGCTGGTGAAATCATTGGTCCGTACTTCTTCAAAAACGATGATGGCCAGAACGTTACAGTCAATGGTGATCGGTATAGAGCCATGAATACTAACTTTTTCATTCCTGAATTGATCAACCATGCTGTCCAGGAGCTGTGGTTTCAACAAGACGGCGCAACATGTCACACAGCTCGTGCCACAATCGATTTATTGAAAGATACGTTTGGTAACCACCTAATTTCACGTTTTGGACCTGTGAATGGGCCTCTAAGGTCTTGTGATTTAACACCGCTAGACTACCTTCTGTGGGGCTATGTTAAGTCATTGGTCTATGCGGATAAGCCACAAACGCTTGACCATTTGGAAGACAATATTCGCCGTGTTATTGCCGATATACGGTCACAAATGTTGGAAAAAGTCATCGAAAATTGGACGTCCAGATTGGACTACATCCGAGCTAGCCGTGGCGGTCATATGCCAGAAGTCATATTTAATATATAATGCCACAAGATTATCTTTCGAATAAAAAAAAATCTTGTCAATCGATCCATCGTTGTTTTATTGCAATATATACCTAGTTCTATACCTCTAAAAAAACACCCTTTATTTATTCCGATTTATATTAGTACACGTTGTTTACACGTCTTTAATGGCACGCCCTGCTTCGTACAGGTTTTCAACAAAAATTTCAAAATTGAAAATTATAATACATACACATAAACCCCTTCCGTACAGCCAGTACCCCAATGACGCATACATCGCATATGGTGGTTCTGTCTACGTAACCGAACGGGGTGAGCGATCACCCATCTTTTTTCAAATATTTGCATTTTTAAACTCGTGATATCTTTCGAAAGGAATGTCCGAATTCAATAATCCAAAATGTTATATAAAGGTATTGAAGCAGTCTTGAATAAGAAGTAATTCATTTTGATAAGAATTAATACCAAGATACAAATAAAAAGCCCTTACTAGCGGCAGCTTTTCAATTGAATTTTTGAAATAAATAAACACTTATTAAATTAAACTCTTGGTTTTATGTTTCACGATTATATTTAACAACATGAATTTGTCAGCATGTTTCATGAGCGTTAGCTCATTTTCAAGACTGAAACTCTAAGTCTTGAAAATGAGCTAACGCTCGAAACATGTTGACAAATTCATGTTGTTAAATATAATCGTGATACATTAAGCCAAGAGTTTAATTTAATTTAATATTTAATTATGTTTCACCAAGAGTTAAGCGAGAATTCAATCTCAGTCATAAATAAACACTTATACTGCTATAACTATAATAGTTTATTGTCGGGGAACTTTTTGTGAATAATGATTTATTCGTCAAAGCCGAAACACATTATTCAATTCTATATCAATAGTTTTCGCAGCGCACACAATTTAAAGAATATTTAGGTATTTTTTTACTACTTGCGTTACATTATTACAGTTTTAGTAAGGATACCTAATTTTTCTTAAAATATAATATAGCCTATGTCACCCGGGAATAGGTTCCCAACATTGAAAGGAGTGAATAAGATTCAAATCGGTTGAGTAGTTTCGAAGCCTGTTCAATGCAAAAAATCAATCTTTCCGCTTTATAATAGTATAGATTATATTCCTAGTATTATTTAGTAATATATTTATTTGAAAAAATATATTATTGATTAATTCGAAGTTTTTAAACATATCTCCACCAGAAAAGAACTTTATCCAATTGTTACACCATTTTCATTCAATGAGATTTTATTCGAAATTTTCTTTTAGCTATTTATATTTTATTATAAGAATTGTTCCCCATGAGGAGAGCGATTGAACTTGAATCCGCAATTCTTAGGACTTTTGCTTCATCTTTTTTGCCTCCCAATAACGCTTCATCCTCTCGGAATGCCCCTTCTTCCGTTCATTGTCCATTTTATTCTGGGTTGGCCAGATGATTTTTGCCAAAACTTCACATAAGCGATTTTATAGCGACTTTATAGTGCGATCTCCGAGATTTCTTATATTGATATGTTGTAGATCTTTTTCGACTTCTTTTAGCCACTCTGTTCCGCGATTACGCTTTATAATTTGAGCATACGAAAAACGAACATAGAACGAGATAGAGTTATTGTATTTGTCTTTCGATAAAGTTTATTTTGAGGTCTTATCATCCAAATGCCGTTTCTATTGATTGGCCCGTAAACCTTTCTGAAAATTTTCTGTTCTTGTTTTTCTATTGGCCCTTTGGAGCTTGGTAATTCTTTGTTCATTAGCGATTTGGTTTAAACCTGAAGACTATATAACTTCTCCGAGGTGTTCAAAATGGTGGACTTGCAGAATTTCACCATGTTTTGTGATTAGAGAAGATTTATTTTTTGGTTTTCGTTGCATGTATTTGGTTTTGTCATAAGAAATTTGCACCAGGTTTTCTGCGCAATTTCATGTAGTTTGTCTCCGGCGAGAATGGCTTCAGTTCTCTTGACTCTGATAATAGTTATATCGTTTGCGAAAACGAGACGTTTGACACTTATTCGGTTTTCTTTGTTGATACCCAGTTGTATCCTTTTTCACATGAGGTTCCCATTATATATATGATATATATATATATATATATATATATATATATATATATATATATATATATATATATATATATATATATATATATATATAAGAAAATTAACACCAGAACATTCATTTGAAAAATTGAAATTAATCAAGCGAATGTTATAGTAGAGCTAGATATGTGAACGTGTACGATGTGATGTCTCCATTATCCTTCAAGGGATAAATGTTAGAGAAATATTGAAATCGATGCCACACCTGATGGAAGTGCGAGATATATATGTTTCGTTCTGCAAGGAACTCGTCAGTCGCACCACGTCCATCAAATGAGGCAACGATTTCAACCTCCAAGCATCTTCTTGTGACTTCAAGCGGAAGATCGTAGAGTAATGAATACTCTACAATTCCATCTATAGAAATCAGTAGAAAACACCTCTCTCGGATTACAGATACAATATTTTAATAATATACAAATTCCTGAAATACGGGAATAAACGCGAGCGTACTACTAACGCAACCTATTGACATTTAAAAACATCGTTCGATGATATTTGTCAAATAGACATTGCAATTTAGTAGATACCTACGGGTATAGAAGATATGTGAAATTTCGATGCTTGGTGTGTCTGTAATCCGAGAGAGGTGTTTTCTACTGATTTCTATAGATGGAATTGTACAGTATTCATTACTCTACGATCTTCCGCTTGAAGTCACAAGAAGATGCTTGGAGGTTGAAATCGTTGCCTCACTTCGATGGACGTGGTGCGACTGACGAGTTCCTCGCAGAACGAAACATATATGTCTCGCACTTCCATCAGGTGTGGCATCGATTTCAATATTTCTCTAACATTTATCCCTTGAAGGATAATGGAGACATCACATCGTACACGTTCACATATCTAGCTCTACTATAACATTCTCTTGATTAATTTCAATTTTTCAAATGAATGTTCTGGTGTTCATTTTCTTAAATATTTCATTCAGTGCATTCAGTTCATATAAACTTATTTCAAAGAAAAATCTGATATTATTGAAAATAAACTTATTTAGTACAAAGTTGTATTAATCGAAATAACAGTTTAAACAGTCAACATGTATACATCACATAATTTACTCGAGCTATTAACGAAAATTATTATGAAACGCATATCGTTATCAAAAGTCAGAACTGACGATATGTTAATATGGTCTGGAGGAAGAAAAAACCGAGGAGGTTTCGCAAGGATGTATCACCTCGGTTTTTAGATTATGGTTTTTGTTTAATTTATTAATTCTACGAGGGCGAGGTGAAAAGTTCCGTCTTACCATAGAGTTGACGGATAGAGCTATAAATAAAACATAATGTACACATGTGACAACAGGATGTCAAGTTTTACCTCCATCGAATGAATAGTTTTGTTTATACAACTATTTAAAAAAGATGTGTTGAGTGTGTTTCAAAATTAGTATATTGTCTTGTTAAAGAATTCTTTGTTTTGGACGGTTTATCGCCGACGTAACTTCATCCAAAGTTTGATAAGGAATTTGTTCCTTCGTTTTCATGTCTGAAAATTGACTGGCATTAAACGTGGTGGTAGGTACATTCCTTGAAGTTCATTCTGGTGCAAAACGACCAAAACCTGGACAACTGGGGAATATATTGACAAGGTACATGACGATATTATTGCAGACAATCTCTGTTTAAGGGTATATGAAATAGCTAATTCCAGACGGAAATGGACGTTACAGTTTAGGTGACGTTCATCTTCCATTAAAAATATACTTAATCGTTTTATGCTTTAGACCTGGCTGCATAATTTTTCGAACAAAAAAAATTATAGTATGACAAAACCAATTGGAAAAGGAACGGAATATAATAAAAAAAGGAAGAATAATGTAAGGGAGATCTGATGTCAGTAAGTGTAAGGGATGAGTTTTTAATTGTGAAAAACCATTTATCTAGGTTTCCAGCAAAACTACAGGTCCTATGGAAAGAAGTTTGCAATGTTAATGTAATTTTCTTGATTCACAATATTAATTTTTTCACCTAATTTTGACTCAATATATAAAAAGCATCCTCATTTTCAATCGAAAATTGTCACGTCAAAATATCTGCTTTCTTGAAAAAGTCGATAGGTTTTTTGTTCGTTGAAATCTCTACTTCCTGATGGTGTAAAAAAAATACATTACTGTGGTAAATTATCACCTTTTATTTCGTAGAAGTTGTGAAAACCGCTTGCAAGTATTCGAGATATACTAGTGAACAACAGGGACAAATTTCTGCTTTTTCTGGAAAAATTTACCATAGTAGTAAGTATTGTTTTTTACTACATTCGAAAATAGAGATTTCCCAGAACCAAAAGCCCTCCAACTTTTTTAAAAAAAGAAGATATTTTGACATGAGAATTTCCGATTGAATTCGGTGCTTTTTCGATATTAAGTCAAAATAAAGTGAGAAACTGAATATTTCAAATCAAAAAAAAGTAAAGTATGTTCGGGGACGTAAAAAAAAGAGTTTTCACGAAATTTAGTGAAAAAAAAAAATATTTCTCGTGAAAGATTAAAACAAAAACTTGATTATTTGAATTTTTCACGTCAATTTTGTGGGTTATGTAAATAGAAAAGTTGTATACCTTTTTATTACCTATAATTTTGCGATTCATCTTTTCTATAAGACTAAGGAATATTGACAGATAGCGTTTTTCACCCTTAAAAACTCACCCCCTTCTACTTCCGATTTCAGATCGCCCGTGAATTATTTATCCGTTCATTTTCATTACATTATTTTCCAATAGGATTTATGCTACTATTTCTTTTCCACTTTTTACTATTTTCAAAAGCTTCAGCCCTGATCTATTAGAACTTTGAGCTCAGACATTAATAAAATGTTTTATAATGCTTTAAAAATCTAAAACTGATGTAGCTTTGAAGTTGAAAGTTTGATTTCACAGAATTTAAATTCAGTGAAGTTAAGCGAAGTTTAACATATAAATCGAGATTATAAATTTAGGACAATATAATCGCAATTGTAAATCACTTACAAAACAAACCCTTTGACCGAAACTCCAAGACGAAATTCATAATCAAATTTTCAAGTATAACTTAATGAATTCTGTCTTCAGTAGAACTTTGAATACTATTCTAATTCAATTTGGAAGAAGGTCCATCTATTGATCGATAATCTGTTTCGATATGACCGTCCTAATCGTGAGCAGGCTGTAAGACATTAGAGTGTTACAAAATTAAGAGGAATTAGTAGCAAATTCTAATTTACATGAAAATATTCATTGATGTAGGTAATTAATAAATAACATTTTAAAAATCCTGCTTTTTCATTTATTACCTTGAAACGCAATACTAGCTTCAATACTAAAAAAGCGCCTATGGAACATCAAAATTAAAGCAACGATTGGTACTGTATATCTTTATTAGGTACCTGAAGGTCGAATTAGTAATCAGAATTATAACCATTATGTTTTTCTACTATCTGTGAAAGAATAAGAAAAATCATCTAGCCAAATGGAATGGCAAGTTATGGGGTCTTGACCTCAACATTCTTCACTTTCAGTTAGAGCGGTAACTGACAGTTGAGACCATAAGTTCAATTTACCTTTCGGTAGGTACCCAGAAGTTAAACGGAATATGAAAAGACCTACCCTAAGAGTACCACAATGTTAGACTATCCGGTTAATTCAGCGATCTTACACCATAGTGAAAATTGTTATTAACGTAGAAGGAAAATTAATTTAAAGGAATAAGATTTTAGCGTTTTGAAAATGTGCAAAGAAAAATGGTGTATGTTTTCTTAGAGGAAAGAGAAACAGACTAGTGCTCTCTCAAATAACGGGTGATTTTTTAAGAGTTAAGTTTTTCAGGTTGCAGGCACTGGTTGGTAATGGCGTCCAAACGTCATCTGTCAAAGTGAAAAGTTTTCAGTATTCTCTGTCATTTCATTATGGAAAGACTTACAAACGAGCAACGATTGCAAATTGTTGAAATTTACTATCAAAATTCCTGTTCTGTGAAAAATGTGTATCGTTTGTTACGACCATATCATGGTCGTCATAATCGACCTGGTGAATCAACAATTCGTGCTGTTATCACCAAATTTCGCATCAAGTTTATTTTGTTGGACATTAAACCATTGTTTCACATACGTACAGTGCGTACTGAAGAGAATATTGCAGCCGTAGCGCACAGTATTAATGAGGATCGTGAAATGTCAATTCGTCGCCGTTCTCAGCAATTGGGCATGTGTTACTCAACCACATGGAAAATTTTACGTGCTGATTTGGGTTTGAAGTCTATAAAATCCAACTTCTGCAAGAATTGAAGCCGAATGACCTACCTCTACCAGAACGTCTAATTTTTGGTGAATGGGCCTTAGAACAGCTTAATGAAAATCCTCTATTTTATCGAAAAATTTTGTTCAGCGATGAGGCTCATTTCTGGTTTAACGGATATGTAAATAAACAAAACTGTCGCATCTGGAGTGATGAACAGCCACATGCCATACAAGAATTACCGATGCATCCAGAGAAAACGACAGTTTGGTGTGGTTTATGGGCTGGTGGCATCATCGGTCCATTTTTCTTCAAAGACGACCGTGGAAGAAACGTTACCGTCAACGGCGAATGATATCGAGCCATGATACGCAACTTTTTTTGCCCCAGTTGGACGAGTTGAACTTGGTTGACATGTGGTTTCATCAAGACGGTGCCACATGCCACACAACTCGTGAAACAATGGACATGTTGAAGGGTGAATTTAGTGAGCAGCTTATCTCGATTAGCGAAGATTATGCGATTTGACGCCTCTGGAATATTTCTTGTGGGGTTATGTAAAGTCGTTAGTGTATGTGGACAAACCGAAGACGATTGAAGCCTTACAGGATAACATAACACGCGTAATTCGTGGGATACAGGCCGAAATGCTCGAAAAAGTGACGCAAAATTGGACCTTCCGAATGGACCATTTGATACGAAGCCGTGGACAACATTTACATGAAGTTATCTTTAAAATGTAAATGGCAAAAGCCAAGTTATCAATTTCAATAGAATTTTTGAATATATGATGCAAATTGAGTGTTTTATTCAATTAAAAAAAAACTACGCTTGAAAAAATCACCCATTATATTTCATATATCACATAAATAAATCATTCAAACAGCCTTAGTCACGTTTAGTAATCTCATCAAAGTCTTACTACAAATTAATAATATTAGCAAATAACAGGAAAATTTATTTCTAGTTGACTTCTAGCTACAAATTATAGCTTTATCAAAACGTTGAAAGAGTTTTCATTGAATGATAGAAGTATATATCTTCTTCGAAATGAGAAAACTTATGGAGAAACTCATGCTGAGTCACTGATTTTTCGAAGTATGAAACAACCTAGCAGTGAAATTTTGATGATCAACTTGTTTCTGTCACATGATTATTCATTTCAAAATTTTAATAAAGCTACTCTTTGTAGCGAAACGTCAACTAGAAATGAATTTATTTCTAACTGACGTTTTCTAAAAATGTCGTCAAGAAATTAATTGTTCTTCTTATATTATTTTGTTTATAATATAGACAGACTTATAACAGTAAAATTAAAGGGGGGGGTTGCAAAAATGAACATCTAAGTTGTAGTCTTAGTTTTGTTTTTTGTGTATTTCCATATAGCACTTACTTATTGTTTTCTGCTTAAAGAACCACTGCGTAGGTTGAGTAGTTTTATCCTGTAGCTATAAGTTAATTATCAATACTCCTACACTCTCTGTTCATATACTTTGAAATAATGTCTAATTTTATTAGCTGTGCGTTGTGATAATTTTTCAAAAATTATTTGTTCAAGATTATTTTCAATAAACAAATTGAATATATATAAATATAAAACTCAACATAAATATTCTTAGCAATAACACACCTTAAAATGGATGCATTTCATTTATAATTGACGTTTCGCTACTATAAAATTAATAAAATGAAACTATAATTGTAGTTTCATCTAAATTTTTAATTCAATAGTTTTCATCCAAATTTTGATGAAAGTTACATTTTGTGGCGAAACTTCCACTAGAAATGAACATTTTCCACTTTGAGTTCTGTCATTGCTAGGAATATTAATTTTCAGTTAAAATATGAACAGACAAGAAACTACCAAGAAATATATATATATATATATATATATATATATATATATATATATATATATATATAATATATATATATTTTAATTTTTTTTTTAAATAAATCACACTGATAATAGGGGGATAGATGATGCCTTGTATTGGTGTCAGTTCACTGCCCATTTTTTTTATTTAAGATAAAAAAATATATGTTGTAAGTTTCTATATTTTGTCGATATGAAACGGGTTCAAAAAAACACTTGCCATACCATTATTGTCTACCGAAGAAATATATTGATTGACGTATGAAATAAAAGACAAAAGAACTACTATTTATATTTTATTCAATCTACCTGTGGACAAGGGCAAAGTAAAGGGAAAATGAATACCTACATAAAGCTGATTTTCCTATTCAATAAGCTATTTCATTATGGCTTCCGGAAGATCAATCACACTTCCAATATTGAAACTATGATGATGAAAATTGAGATTGAAATTTTGGGAAGCTTTATGATTAAATAGAGTTGGAATTACGAATTGCTATGGAAATGTCAATAACCGCTTATCTACGTAACATCGATGTTAGGGCGCTTATATGAGCTAAAACTCAAGAGGTACTTTGAAATAAATCATGAAATAATTGAAGTTATTCAAAACAGCTAAAGAAATGTCAACGATGACATATGCCTATCTCTCTAAATTAACCTCAAAACTATATTTATATTCAAAATTTTAGTTGAAATTATATAACATTAATAAACTATTTCGATGTTTATAGTTAATTTTAAACCAATATCAACACTTATCGACACATATGTTACCTGGTCTGTTTAATGTAGATTAAAATAATACTTTACGTTATATTATTTCAATTAATATTTTGAAAAATTTACAGATTTACTAATTTTACAGAAACCACCGCGTAATTTAGCGACCGCGTTATCAGTACACATTGTATCCTAATTCCAAAGTCAATATTTGAAAATATTAAATTTGGTGATTTCAAAACAAAAAGTTCTTTTGAACTTAGCTTTGTATAAGCCTCAATTCTTATATACAGAGTGTTTGTGTGTATGTGCTCATCTAATATTGTAACATAATAGATTTTCGTGTTTTCATCGATCTCTAAACTGTTCTTCAGATAAGACAGCACAATGGGAAAAGAAATTATATAGTTCAGTAGATGATGACCTTCTTTTTTATTTACTGAAGCTAAGTGTGCTTCAATAACTCAGATCATTAGCACTACGATACAGTTTCGTTAGATTTTACAGATTAATTTATAAAGTGAAAAAGTATTGTATAAGACATTCAGTTCGAGTTACTTAGATTGATACTTTGTAGAAATTTAGAACCAGATTCCAGTTTTTCCGAAAGATTTCTAGAATTTCCATTTCAGTTACCTAAGTATATATAAGAAAATATATATTTTTTTATTTTGGCACTGAAATATACTACAATTGACGAAAAGTAAGCTGAACTTATGTGAATGTTTGTCTTAAAATTATATCTTGAAACGATATTCAATCAAAATGTTTTGATTTTTCAGGATTTATGTTCTGTATTGTGTTTATGTATTGTTCAAAAGTAATTAAAAATGTGCGACCCATATTTTTAGAAAAAGCGTAAAAAGGAAAGCCACATTATTTTCCGAAATGTTTCTCAAGTATATAACGAAATATATAACGAAATATTTATTCTTATATATATATATATATATATATATATATATATATATATATATATATATATATATATATATATATATATATATATATATATATATATATATATATAAATAATATTAGAACATTGATTTGAAAAATTCGATTTCATCAAAAGAATATTATAGTAGAGCTTGTATGTGAACGTGTACGATGTGATGCAGCCACTAACGTTTAAGGGATATTTGTTAGAGAAATATTGAAATCGATGCCAAACCTGTTGGAAGTGGGACAGAGCTGTTTCGTTCTGCAAAGAACTCATCAGTCGCACCACGTCCATCGAAGTAAGGCAACGATTTCAATCCCCAAGCATCTTCTCATGGCTCTAAATGGAATACCGTCAAGTAATGAATAGTTCACAATTCCATCCATAGGAATCAATAGAAAACATCTCTCAGATCATAGACACACCAAGCATCGAACGCATATCTTTTATTCCCGTAGGCATCTACTAAATTGCAACATCTATTTGACAAATGTCATATGATGTTTTCGAATGTCAATAGCTCTACTATATCATTCTTTTGATTAATTTGATTTTTCAAATGAATGTTCTAATATTCATTTTATTAAATATTTCATTTAGTGCCATTAGAACAAAAACTTAATTTCCTATATATATATATATATATATATATATATATATATATATATATATATATATATATATATATATATATATATATATATATAATGCATACGGATATGCCGACAGTATATTCTTTTGATTGGAATTTTCCCCCGCGTTGAACATTATTTATATATTATATAATTTCTCGGCTATAGGTATACTTGAAGGATAAATAGTCGCCTCACGGGAGAAGTAGTTTTTTCAAATCTCCCAACCCGGAGAGTAAAAACGCAGTAGCCTAAAATGTGTCGACTTCCTTCAGGGGAGTGTCTGTTCTTTCATCTCCAGTTTCGTACAACTTGAACTTGGCTACGCCGTTCTGAGGAGAGCCTATAAGCTCGAAACACGTGTCAACGGCTGCTAATAATTGCGGGATATGCCGACAGTGTCTACTTTTGATTGAAATTTTCCCCCGCGTTGAACATTATTTATATATATAAATGTATATATTATAACTTATAAAATATTTTCGATGTGTATACTTATGAATACGTATGATTGAAACTACTACAAATACCAGTGACACAGATACATAAAACATCGTTATCTTAGCCAGTGTTCGGTTTGGAAATCAATTTTGCTGAGAAAATTTCAATGTTTGCCGCTTATAATATATTAATATCGAATACTGTAAACTGCAATGATATTCATAATTATATGTATTAGAAAACTAAACATTAGTATAACAAAATGAGACCAACTACGTATTTTTACATTTTGTAAAATACAAAAACTTCAATTTCCTTCTCCTTGATACGAGTAGAGGTATATTCGATCTTGATGCCCTTCTAGTAGCTCTTCTTGGCGCAGTAAATCAAAACCTGTTGAGTCCAAGACGTGATATACATAGGTAATCGATCGATTACAATCCTTTTTGAATGCCTACTGATCGTTTCGTCAGACAAATATGCATGATCAGGAATTCAAATTGAAAACTTAATAAATTAACCGAAAGATTGTCTTTGTAGGAACTTCTTGAATACGAGTAAAGTAATAAATAATAAAGAACTTGTTGTAAAGAACGAGCCTGTAATCAGGATTTTGATGATTCAGGCTTTTTGATGAAGATGTTCAATTATCGACTTATTGTACCACGTTTAAGAACAATACCGGAGATAAATGGCGAGGGTAGCCGCACTTGATGGCTACAAAGTATGGTATTCGTGAAAGGGAGAGTCCTTTTTAGACGGTAACATATAACCGTTGTCAATTGTTTAAGACTCAAACGGAGTCTTAAACTGTTGAGGCGTGAAATCAAAGGAGGGGATGATTCACATCTGTGAGATTCATAGCGTCTAAGAAATGACAATAGCTTATGTTTCCCCAATGCTTTTAGTTATCGAGAATAAATTTTCAAAATATGTAAACACTTTGACATTCACCATACGACGAAGCAGT
Source organism: Henosepilachna vigintioctopunctata (assembly GCA_030704895.1). Taxonomy (NCBI): domain Eukaryota; kingdom Metazoa; phylum Arthropoda; class Insecta; order Coleoptera; family Coccinellidae; genus Henosepilachna; species Henosepilachna vigintioctopunctata. Next base: position 2,009,096 of record JARQZJ010000035.1, on the reverse strand, counting down.
TGTAAAATAAGTCTATTTTTATTTCGGATCTTATACACTAAATAGAATACTTATTGTGAATCATAATTTTCAACTATTCAAATTATAAATACACAATAGTACTCATCTAACCTAGGATTAGTACCCATATTGCACTTTCGGAAGAACTCACTCCATCTCTGGGCAATGGAGTGAACTATCTTGAAGATTTCTTAAACCCGCAAACTTTTCAAATGAGATCTTTGTCCAATTTTAATTTTTTGTTTCGATTCTTTTTCTTTGTTATTCTGTGTTCTATAACTCTAAAAGAGTTATAAAAACCTTTAGTGGTAAAATTATACCAGTGTTAATTTAACATCTAAAGAAGTTGCATTTTGAAACACGCGTCATGTGTATGAATTAATATATTATTCTTGGAATTTTTATTTCAAAGAGGAAATTTTAATTAGTGATTCATTATGAATATTAATATTCTCCAAGTAGCAGATTCATCAATCATTAATTATGTATAATAGTTTTTCTTTATATAAAAATTTTCGAATTACGGGATTCAAATTAAAAAAAGTATTAATCCTGTATCAATATAATTAAAGAATTCTTAACAAACACTTCATACTGGGTTAGTAACCCGAAACATATATCCGGTGAATTTAGCAATTTTTGTGGAATTAAACGTTTTTATTTACACTATGCGTTCAATGTCATCAAGTATGCGAGAAATCGATAACAATTAAGACAATGTTGTTTTTCTTCGAGAAATTGGATTTGTTCACTTTAAATTTTCTTTATTAGACATATCTTCCATTCTAATTCCTTTTAGTATCTAACCATTATCTTCCATTTCATTGAAACAATCATAACCAGACGGCATTTAAACGAAGTTAAACGGCTGAACCACAAACTCAGTTGATTATTTGGGCAACTGAATTCTCCTGTAGCTGCCCCACTTTAGTATTGCATGGCTATTCGGATTATTCATATAGAAGTGCATTAAATATTATAACGAATACAGCAGATGTTTGCGTCCAACTCGTGACATTTTCAAGGCTATAAAATAGGGTGACAGTACTACGAACAAACGAAGTGGGTACTTTCTTGTTGCGCAACTCCCGATCCCCACAAAATGCACTTATAAAATTAAAACGGTTGTTTGAATTTCAAAGTTACGTGTAAAAGATGTAGAGGAATAGAGGTCTGGATTTAATTTTTATAATCAGATATGGATAGTTCCAAGAATATCATATATAATGGCCAAGTTTAATTAGAACATTTTCAATAAAATCTTTCGATCCTTCTTAATGAGAACACTTATAAAATGTTAATATTCATATTTTTTTATATCGATAATATTATTCAAAGGCTTAATGATAATTATTTTAGTATCAAATCAACAGGATTCTGTAGACGTGAGTCACTAGTACTATCTAAACTTTTGAAACGCCCACGTAAGAATCTTTTTAAAATTTGTTGATTTAAATAAACGTATAAATTTTTAGGAAGCAAACGTTATACGATTACTCAATCATTTTTTCCCTCTCACCATATTAATTAATTTTTCTTATCTATAGTCTTGATATTTGAATATTCAGTTATATATCTGCAATTTGCCAGCAAGTTCCGAGACAAATTACACTATATCAACACTGATGATACGTCGACAGCTCGAAACGTTGGTTTGTTATTTTTAGCGATTTAATACCCAATTATTTTCCATTTCACATTTTCGCATGTCGAATGTCATACAAAAAGAGAAACTTGCAGATTACTCAATTATTTTAATAAATATTTCAATATTTTATGTGAAAATGTATCTCTACGTCTCTGCATGCTCGACGTTTCGAACGCTTATTCATACTTTTAAATTTTCGAATATGTGCCAGTAATTTCCATTTGAGTGGTAATATCAATCAATATCATGGCTTTTCAAGGAAGATTGTTTCGTAAAAATTATTTCTCCAATAAACTAATTAAATGTTACAATTCTCATGGTGGTATGATACAGCATTGAAGACAATTAAGAAATTTCTTTCACCCTTTTATAAATAATTAGCTATACTTATGCTCTTGTTTTATTAACATCCTCGCGTCAGCTACAAATCATAAGCACAAGTTCGATTTTTGAACACAATTGATCTAAATTTAATTAAAAAATCATTGCTTTTGTATGCTCTGCGAAAATTTTTGATGTTGGTATTCATTCAATGTATTTAATTGTTTTCTTTGTGATAAAATGTACCTACGTATTTAAAAGTGCCTTTCGAATTTGTGGAATCAATTATTCTTTGGAATGTATATTCTGAGAAAATTGTAAAATGTTGGTTTGTAAGAGAATAAGAAAATTCTACCTAGAGAAAAAGAATGATTTTCGAAATTCAACTCTTACGTGGCGATTGGGAATGAAACTTCAATGACGCTCACGTTTAGGCACATTTCGCTACATGAGAGAGAACGATAGACAACGTGGAGAAGAAAGACAGCTTACGTTGCTACGAAAGTGAAGCAAAAGACAGCATTAAATAAAATAGTGTATGACGCATGCGTGTGTTTTGGATGTACGATCAGGTGTTTTTTTTAGCTCAATGGACGTAGAGTCGAGCGCCGGCTACTAACAGACTAACTCGGAGACACGGACAAACGTTGATAACTCACTCGAGACTCGAACCCAAATTTCCTGGGTGCAAGCATCAATTTACTAATAGTGTGTTAGCCAAATGAAAAAAATTTCATAATACATGAAAAAAATTTTATTTGAAAAAGGATTCGATTTGCATATTTGTAATTTTCGAAATAATTTAATATTTGAATAATATACAGAGTGTTGCATTCAAAATAACAAATTTGCATTGGTCACTGTAAAAGAGCACTACATAAAAACTTTTGTTTAAAAAATTTAGCCCATTTACATTACCGTATATATTTCGTTAAGATGATACACCCTGTGAATTGAGTAGAGAGAAGCCATACGATGACCTAACAGTTTTTTTTCAGTAATTATCGTGAAATTTGAGAGCTATGAAAAAATACATATATAGCTTATTTCAATACATATAGAACATATATTAACTTTTTGTTTGTTTGGTTATTTATTGATATATTCAGTGGATGTTTGCTGTTTAAGTATATAACCCAGTTAAACCAAGAATTTCCTGCTTTTCAATAGATTACAGAAGTTTGTTCATCAATTTCTGCGAGGCCAAATGTAAAAATTTAAACAAAACGGATATTTTATTAGTATTACATTTTTTATTGTACTAAATAATTGTAGCTATAAAACCTCGTAAAGTAATACAATCATTCGATGGACCTGTTATGAAACCACTATTACATGAGCTAAAATTTTGTAGGTTTAAAAGTAACGTTAAGGCGATAGAGGTAGATATCTACTGGCGTCGTTTGGTTCGAAGGTCGCGTTTTTCTCTGTAAACTTAATGTTTATATTTGAACATCGATTCGGCGTCATGATGCTAGTTAAACTCGGATTTGATTCGGAGAGGAACAAAATGGAAAAAAACAAAAAAGACTGATAAAAAATTTCGTTTTGGTATACGTGAATCATTTTGATGTCATCTAATGAATTGATGGAATATTTGAAAAATTAAACACAAGATTACTAATGTGGGAGATATTTTTTAGAGAATCTGTGAAACTGTTAATAATTAAAATTTTCTTGAATTAAATTTCAAAAAATTTAAATATTCAAAAAAATTAATTGAAATTTTTTGAGTTTTGAAGGGAGCAAAAAAATTCTGTTTTTCAAATAAAACATTTCAAAATATTTCAAAAACCGACTAGTTTTATATAAATGCACATTCAAAATATAAAAACAGACGTAAGTACATTTCAAACAGATATACAATCTGTAAATTTAAGGAGTGGCTCGTATGAAACGTGGCAACCCCGCTTTACTGAATGGTAAACTCGCGTAGGTGATACAAAGGAGGGGAAATCAAAACGTGTCAGACATAACGGTTTGATTCCATAATTCACAGTAATTGTCAGGGAAAATGCGTAAAAAACATTGTTAATAGTTACACAAACATAACACAACATCTTTGACCTCAAAAATACTTCAGAATTGGTGGAAAAACGTGATAATAGAATTAAACTCGAAGTGTCATTTATAAACAAAAGAAAAACGGGCTATCATTATTCCGACCAATCCGAAAGCAGCATAAGCTACGTCACGAGGGCTTGAAGCACCGGGCATTGGCCTACCATAGCTGAGTTGATTACGAATACACCCAATACTTTCTCTATTGAAATTGATGAATTTTCTCTCTATTTTTTAGGAAATTCTGATCAAAAACGACTCACCTGAATTTTTGGAGATGACCTGTATTTATTTGTGAAATTTGGTTTTCATTAAAGGTTCAAAAACGACGAGAATAACAACGCATTTCACTCATTGCAGTGAAATTGTTTTTACCCCGACGATTTTGATGGTTTAAACTTAAATTACTACTGTACTCCCGATCGGTTTTTGTTGTCTGCGGAGTTGACTGACACTGACGGAGACCAGTTTGCCACAGCCAACTAGACTACTATCACGTGGAAAAAGCTTTATCGAGCGATTTTACCCCCACTATTTGGTGTTCTATTGACACCTCACGAGCAGCGTTGCCAAGATTCAAGGTCCTGCAGTCTTATGGTCATGTAAATTGAATACATTTTTAAGTTTAAAAAGGAGTAATCTGAAGTTTACAGTTTGAGTATCCGTTGCTGATATCACCAATAATTGAAATTGAAATAGGTGATTTTACAAACAATAAATTTATGAACTTCAGTTGCTTCAAGTTCATTTTTAAAATTTCCGAATAAGTTTAAATCGAGAACTTCTAATATTCCTATCAGTTTGAAATATGTAGAAACTGAAAATGTGGCATAATTAATAGCAACTTTTACGGGACATTTTGTGAATATAAAATTCATCAATTAAAATTTAGTTGAATTAGCTTGTATCGATCACGTAATTTGACTAGTCCTTTCTTCTCCATGAAACGTGACTTATCCGGCAACACCGTGACCTTCTCGCATGTTCCTTAAAACACTGGCGTGTGACGCAATAAACTCATGCACTGTCATTTTAGAATGTACTTTTCCGTCAAAACTGAACGAAAGGGTTCTAAAACCTATTTTTATGATGCACTGAGATAGTAGATAATTTCTTGAAAATTTTAGCAAATTAACAGTTAATTTTTCTTTGTTCTAAGTATGTTAGTTGAGATTGCGCGCATAAACGCAAGATAGATCAGGGTTTGCGACACGGTGCGGCAGGGGGGATAAACGACACGAGCAATGCGTTTGAGAACCGCGTGCCTGTGAAAATAAGCAAGATTGGTGTGGTGCGCAAATAGTATGCGTAGATGTATTCTGAAATGTACCTAGGGTAGGCCACACAATAACATGCATAGCACGGTGCTGCGTTAATATCCAAGAGCGGAATTTTATTTTGTAGTGAATTTTTTTATGTTTCAATCAGAAAAACAAAGAAGAAATGGAAAGATTTTAAAAATGACGAAATTTTATAATAGAAATATTCAAAAAATCAGTAAAGCATAAATTAGATTTTCCTTTTTTGTGTGGGCTAACGGAAATATAATGGAAGGTGAAAATATTTTAGTGGAAAATAGTGAGAGCATGGAAAGTAGACATAGATACTCTCTGTTTCATATACCGCGTGTATACGTTTTTTTTACGAAAGTTACTTCAATGGAACATGCAAAATTTCCAATAATACAAAGTTTACAAAAACATTTGCCATACATTATTTAGAAAATATGTCATTCATTTCTCGAATTTCTTTGGCTATTCACCCAAAGTTACCCGAAATACAAACACAAAAAATGCGAATCTGAAATTTCGTAAGATTGGTAAATAATCATTTAATAAATTATTTTAAATTGTAATAATTGTAAATTTAGCAGTAACTATACTTGGGAGTTCTTGTAGGTTTTCAGAATATTAAACATAATTCTGTATCCTGTTCAACAAATAGTGTTATATTGAAGAAAATCTGAAGATACAACTTCTATACTGTATATTATAAATATTCGTCCATCATTGTTCAATCTTCGACGTTTGGACACAATCTCAAATTTCAACTGCACTCCACATATCTTCGGGTGAACATACCTATATACAACTCGCAAATGGAAGCAGCCGATATGTGTTTCGAGCCTGGTGGTTCTCATCAGAACAAGAAGATTCGTGTGAAGAAAGTGAAAAAAATTTGATAAAATTTAATTATTCATTAGTTTTGACAACGTTGTGATATACAACGAAAATGAAGGTTTTAACATCAAAAATAGCATGATATTGCTAAAAACATTAAAAATTATTTATCTTAAACAGGTATTAAATTAATTAAATATATATATATATATATATATATATATATATATATATATATATATATATATATATATATATATATATATATATATATAAATGAAATCGAAAACATCAGCACATGCCGCAGATTGGTAGCAACCGCCGACACGTGTTTCGAGCTTATTGGCTCTCCTCAGAACGGCGTAGCCAAGTTCTAATTGTAGGAACCTGGAGGTGGAAAACACAAGAAGAAAAACTAATAAAAAGAGACAACCTCTGAAGGAAGTCGCAACATTTCAGGCTACGCGTTTGTTCTTTCTGGATGGGGAAATTTGGAAACTGCTTTGCCCGTGAGGTGACTATTTATCCTTCAAGGATGCTCTAAGCCGAAACGTTGAAGAACTTCTCGGCTTAGAGCATCTTTGACTTCTCATCTCATCATCAAATCAGCTACGCCGTTCTGAGGAGAGCCAATAAGCTCGAAACACGTGTCGGCGGCTGCTACTAATCTGCGGTATGTGCCAATGGTTTTCGATTTCATTCAGATTTTCTTCCGCATTAAGTATTATACATATATATATATATATATATATATATATATATATATATATATATATATATATATATATATATATATATATATATATATATATATATATATATATATATATATATATATATATAACATCATTAGAATATTCCATCCAAAAATCAAAATTAATGAGATGAAGCCATTACTTTTCTATTATCCTTCGTGAGATAAAGTTAGAGAATATTGAAATTGATCACACTGAATGAAAACTGTATGAAATAAAGTTTCGTTTTACAAGTACCTACCTCATCATTTATGCCACATCGATTTGTAATTTTGGGCAACGATGTCAATCCTTATTGACCCTCTTATGACTCGAAGAATATCATTATCCATTTAATATAGAAATCATAAGAATAGAAGCGAAAGACATCAAGTACTCCTACGTCATACTCTCATGCATCTACTTAAAATAACAATGCATATTTCAACACATATCTTCGCTTTAGGTCTAGCGTAAGTCGTTTTTGACGTGTTGATGCCTTTTACTAGAACATAGTAAGACGCGTTGTTTAATATTACTTATTCTAAAACAATCATGTTCGAATAGTGGAGGGTAAACAAAATAAAAATATATTGTAACAATGTCCATGTAAAATCATCTATTAAATCGAATGTTTGGACCGATTTTCATGATTTTTAGCTTACTGAAGTCGTCTTCGCCCCGAATAGTAGAACTAGAATTATATTTAAATATCGGAAATTTTCACGTAAAAGAACGTACAGAATACGTACGAGTTAAAAATACTCGAATTGAAATATAAACAAATATATCGATTTGACATTTGTTCTTTATTCTGAAAATCATAAAAATCGGTCCAGCCGTTATCTAGTTATGAAGGTTATGAATAATCTGTCTTTGTTTTATAATTATTTAACTTCATCAATGAATGAACTTATACCTTTTTTCAATTCATGATTCTAATGATCGCAATCATTCCAGATCATTCGTCAACCGGTCATCTGTACCAATAGATTGGCAACATAAAATGTATGTATTAAATACGTACATTCTGTGTTGTTTAACACAGAATGTATTAATTATTGATTAATTATATTCAATTATATCAGTGATCGATCAAATATATTTTTGTCCATTATCACTTGCATAAAGGGAAAGATATTTTAATATTTCAATTGTATTCTGATATGTTCAAATTACATTTTAGTTTGAAAAATATTTAGCGAATAATTTTTTATAATTTTTATATCTATAGTGTCATGCAAAGACACGATTAATAAAATCAATAAATTATTATTAAAATTATTAAATTGAAACTTAATTTTCAGGATATTAAAAATATTAAAAATAAAGGTTTTAATTTTCTTCTTCTTCGTCTTCTGGTCCCTCATCCAATTCATTATCATTATTTCGTCGTCAAGTATATTTGTCTTCAGATCTTCAAGTATTTTAGGGTCGAGGTCAAAAGTACTGTCTTCATCGGTATCGCTTTGATGCGGCGAAGCCATTTAGGCAATGATCATCACACTGGCCACAAGCTAAGGAACATTAGAACCCCTATTTCTTGCACCTGAAGAGAGAGCTACGTCCATTCTTGAAGTTACAACATACTGCATTTAGTAATTCTTTTGGAGCTGGCGGTAGTATAGTCGTAATCGCTTTCAGGAATTTATTTCGCAACATTCATCCCCACTGTTGGGGTTCTAAAACATTCCCTAAACAAGTTGTTGACTGGCCGCTCCATTTTTGGGTAGGAAGGTTTATTGAGCTTAATCTAAGCTTCTTGAGGAATAGCGTGTAGCGAAGATTATCGTATTATTTAAGAATATCGAAGTCGATTGTATTATTTTATTTTGCATTATGGTGTTAACAGCTAAGGCTGCGTGCTCTCCGCCTTCTTTCCCAACAGTTTCGTGTATAAATAAATGTACGGAACAAAAGTTGTAGAGAATTTTATATACTACATACAGGGGTTCCCAAAGATATTTTATGTACTACCCACTTTGAGAATAAATTATTTTTTATCGCCCCCATTTTTTCACCTACTTTAAAACCACTATAACTTCAAATTAAATTAATTAATTATCGCGAGCTATATTAGCGACGATTAAGCATTCTCTTAATATCTTCTCTTAACTCAATCTCTTAATTAATATTAGTTGATGTTCACAAATTGTAGTCGAGAGTCGAGAGCTCAGTCGGTGTCTAAGAGTCTTCTTAGCTAGATGAAATTACAAATCGCCCCACCAAGCCTCTACACAACGCCCCCATTTTCTTCTGGGTCTCTTACCGCCCCCTTTTAAGCCTACATCGCCCACAAGTGGGCTTTATCGCCCACTTTGGGAAAGACTGCTCTACAATATTGATTCTAGATACAAATAACATTAAACACATAGGAAAATAGATATGTCCAATAAAAGAATTTTTTTGACATCTCACATCTTTGGATGTGTACACGACATTTTCTGAGACTTTTGAGACAACCATTGGATTGAAGTTAAACTTGAATTCAAATACTTGAACTTATGATTTCTCTTTATTGACTACATAGCATGACGCGTTTCGACGTTACAAACAACTTCTTCAGATGCTTACAGAATAATGTATTTATAATTATTCTGTAAGCATCTGAAGAAGTCGTTTGTAACGACGAAACGCGTCATGCTATGTAGTGAATAAAGTGTAAATCATAAGTTCAAGTGTGTGAATTTAAGTTTATATTCAATTATAATGGATTTACATCAAGTAAACGCCAACATTATTAAATTAAAAATATTAAAAAAAAACATCCATTGGAATAGCAAAAGAAAGATATACACTAGTTTTCAGTTTATTATTTTTCATTACCGAGGTGGACTGACTAAAATGACACTATTATGCACGCATGTTTGAGTTGATCGAAGCGGAGTAAGTGGGTTCAACTCGTCGCTAGGTAAATTCGTTAACTGTATATATGGTATACAGAATACATGCATTTAAAAGTGATCTTTCTCTTTCTCTACATAAGAGTGTATTTAGTCTGCCATTATTAAGATGCAAGCAGGCGTTGAGCGTAATCAACCCAGTTTTTAATTTCACTTCTTTATACAAGGAGATTTTGTTTGAATTTTTTTGTTTTAATTTCAAATAATGTGTTATCATGTATTTATGTTTAATTTTCATTAAATGGATATTTTTGATAAAATATCAATTAAACTATTATTTTATCTGGTTTTTAACTTTTATTTTAGGATATTATAGTTGAAAACGAACGAAATAAATATTATTTTGTATCGAAAAATCTTTATTTTTTCATTTCTTTCGGAATAAAATAAAATAAAATCTTCATTTGGAAAAAAAGAGTTTTTCACTCAATAGACCCTGCTGTTACTAAAATAAAATAGGCAATAAAAGCAGTTATATATATATATATATATATAATATATATATATATATATATATATATATATATATATATATATATATATATATATATATATATATATATATATATATATATATATATATATATATATATATATATATATATATATATATATATATATATATATATATATATATATATATATATATATATATATATATATATATATATGAAAATGAACACTAGAACATTCATGTGAAAAATTGAAATTAATCAAGAGAATGTTATAGTAGAGCTAGATATGTGAACGTGTACGATGTGATGTCTCCATTCTCCTTCAAGGGATAAATGTTAGAGAAATATTGAAATCGATGCCACACCTGATGGAACATATATGTCAAAGGAACTCGTCAGTCGCACCACGTCCATCGAAGTGAGGCAACCATTTCAACCTCCAAGCATCTTCTTGTGACTTCAAGCGAAAGATCGTAGAGTAATGAATACTCTACAATTCCATCTATGGAAATCAGTAGAAAACACCTCTCTCAGATTAAAGACACACCAAGTATCGAAATTTCACATATCTTCTATACCCGTAGGTATCTACTAATTGCAATGTCTATTTGACAAATATCATCATACGATGTTTTCAAATGTTTTAATACGCTCGTAGTATCTTGATTAATTTCAATTTTTCAAATGAATGTTCTAGTTCTTAAATATTTCATTCAGTGCCATAAGCACAAAAAAATTTCCTTGTTGATATATATATATATATATATATATATATATATATATATATATATATATATATATATATATATATACTTCTTAATTACCAGTATTCAACAGTAAAGAAGAAAACGAAGAGTCTCAGTATTTACGAGTATTGAATGACCTGAGAATCTTTAAACTAGCTATACTTTTTCCCGCCTGGGCGTGATCTGACCGATTAGGCATGGGATTATTCGTACACATTGCGGGCAATTTTTTGTAGTGTTTGAATGAAATATCTACAAAGCCTTGCACTCGCGCTACTGTTGTCATGAGTAGGAATCTGGAACGCTAGCGAGAGTTTATACGTCTTTTCTCCGATAGAGGGAGCCTACGTGAATATTTCACTAGGTAAAATTCCTCTCAATTTGGTATAGGACCTATGTTCGTTATGAAAGTCATCGATTCTTGATTGATAGAAAAAATATGGACTGATATATATTATATATATGTATATCAGCTGACCGGCGAACTTCGTATTGCCCATCAGTCGACGTCACTGCATGAAGTGATATGTTTTAGCTGAACTTAATTAATAATTTTAATTAACGTAATGAAATGAAAACAATATTATAATCATTAAATTGGTGTAAATAACACGCCTTTGTTTTATATATTTAGATATAATTCGAAGGAGAAAACATTAGCGCCCTCACCCTGCCACGAGTTTTAGTGATGGCATCACTAAAACTCGTTCAAATAATCTTTCATCTACAACGCCGGGCGTCTCCTTAAGCAAATACTTATTTTTTGTTACTTCGCCGCTCTATGTCTGAGCATCATCTAGTCATTTCAAATGATGTCAAATTTTTCATTGATGAATATCATATATTCATGTTTCACATAAAATTCATCAAAATTCATCTAGTCGTTCTTAAGTTATAAATGGTGTAACGTGTAACACGACTATAATATGATTATTGCCCGAGGTTTAATATTACTAAATTACAAATATCGCTATTGAAAAATGATATTAATAATATTGCAATATCATTAATATTAACATAATAATTATTAATAATTCAAATAAAACTAAGTAGTTCTTCGATTTTCACTATAATTAATTCAAAACATGACAATATTGTTTCGCCAACACAGTGGCTTCATCAGATGTTGATGAAAAACTGAGCTATTACATTGTGTCCACAATGTAATAGCTTTTAATCAATTTAATTATTTTATCATCAACATCTGATGAAGCCACTGTGTTGGCGAAACGATATTGTCATGTTTTGAATTAATTATAGTGAAAATCGAAAAACTCCTTAGATTTATTTGAATTATGTATTTAGATTTTCATCAGGTATCGGCCCAATCGATTAATGATAATAATAATTAATATATGATAATTAACGACTGAAAAATACTGTTCATGCATTTTAAATTACACATAATTTTGTAGATATACACGTAAAAAATCCATGAGATGAAAAAAATCAGAAGCAAAACTTATTAGATTAAAGGCGAAGTAAAATTATGCATAGATGTTTTTGGATACCTATCTTGAAGATATTGGTTTTTTATATATAGGGTTCGGATGGGGCCATGTGAAATTCCAAGAAAGAAAAACGCTTTCACATGCTTCGAGGTTCAGTTATACAAATCACTCCATGTGATTGTTGAAAACACAAAATAAAATTGGTTTTGATGAAAATAAGTCTGATGACATATATGAAGTTATTGCTTTTTAATATGATGCCATTACCAACCAGTGCCGCCAACCTGAAAAACTTAACTCTTAAGAAATCACCCTATATATATATATATATATATATATATATATATATATATATATATATATATATATATATATATATATATATATATATACAATACGTTAATACGTACAGAGAAATCACTTTCAGGCTTTCAAGTTGGTATATTTCGGAATTAACAATATAATTTATTAGATAAAAAGCAAGAATATATCACTATAGTTGTAAAATATAAATAAAAATTAATTTTATTTTTTCTCCGAATCTAATTGCTTGACTTCCTCGATTAAATCTTCAACATTTTCCAAGGGTGGACAGTCATAATGCCGTATGTTTCTTGGCATTACCATACCGTGCTGAAGCTTCGCCATATCTCGCATATATTTCTCCACTGCTTTAACCAAAACATCGGATACTATAGGGCCTATACCTGGTACTGCCTCCACAAATATTTCATCAAATTTTTTTTCCTGAAATGTAAGAAGTTATCACTCATTTTCATTTGAACACATAACACATCTAAAACCGAGTAACTTTATAGAGATCAGAAAAATTCAAATATCAAATGCTCCCATTTTTTGACTTCCCTCTAGTATTAATATCCAGAAATATTTTATCAGGCCGAAAAGTATATATTGGTGGTCAATATATCTATAATATATTCGACATATTATTCTTTACATACTCTACAATATAATGATCAACATCTAGATCTTGCTGAATGTTGAATAAGGAACTGTAAGTTAATAAAATTTTGCTATTTAATGAAATTATAGGGAGATTATATTGATGACGTTCAAAACTATAATTTCAAGAGGTAAATGATTTTATTATTTTATAAGAGATAAAAAACTTTAATTTAATTTTGCTGAGACCATTATATGGAGCTAACTGTATTGTGATATTTAATAAAACATTTCCATTTTATTTTGATTTATATTGCATTACAATAAAATGACTAAAGTAACTAATCTTAAACGCATTTCTATAATTTAATGGACATTTTAGTTTCCTCACAGCGCGTGCTTATACTTCTTTACTACTAACTAGTACATTTGAGGGAAACATTTAAAAGAAATAAGAATTATATTGTTAAAAATTTGATATCAATAACTTCTTCAAGATTCATACGCGATGATTTATGACGGTTAGCATTCATTTGAAACTACGTGATTGCTAGACTAAACTAATAAATCTACTTTAAAACTATTTAAATTAAGTTAAAAAGTTAGAAACCAACTAACTTTCGTCGTGTTTCTTGATCAGGTTTTATTAGAAATTTAAATGACCACTTGAGTAAAAAGGTAATTTTTCTAGATATTTTTTTGTTTTGCGACCACCAAAACTGGATAGTGAATAGTATAAATAATCAATTGGAAAGTCAAAACAAATACCGAAAACAATATCTAATAAAGATCAAAATTACGTAATAATTTATCTATCACGTTATTATTATATTAATTATGATATTATTATTATTTCACTCTGGAGGAAACCACATCAATGAATGAGAGTATGCAACCTAAGATACAGTAGCATGTTATTTAATGTTGCAGACACGAAAATTGCATCTTCATGTTTGCAATATTATATGTTCATTATAATTCAATTTGTTGCTAGTTTTCACACATATGCGATGAAAAAGAATTCATTATCCACGCGCAACACACCAACAACCCACTTCCGCAATTTCAGATCCCGAAAGCAAAAAAAAAAGGGAAGAACATTAAAAAATAAATTCAAACAGCAGAGAATATATGATTTCATTTTCAAATATAATCCTTCTAGTCTAGGAGCCAGTGGGCGGCTACCTATATGTATTTGACCAGACCTGAGTTTTTGTACATAGAGGCCCTTATACCTATCAAGCATGAGATAGAGGGACTCACTAAGCCTAAAGCGGTGGACGGACGGGCGCTCAGGTAAGATAGGTATCGATTTTTGGTAAATTTTGAATTCATTTGACCATGTCTGCCGTTTTGACATTTGAAAATAATATACTATTATTACGATCGGAAAATAACAATGGCAGACGATTATCGCGCGGTTAACATTAAAGCAGACAATTTTGAAAATGCCAAAAAAAAATAAAATTTTGAAAGTAATTTACCAGATCTGCCATTGATATATTTTATTCTTTATGCTCTTAAGAACTTATATTTTTCAAGGCAGGCGTCTACATGGCGGATGCAGATCAACAAATAATAAAATATTAGCTATTATTCGGTCGGGTAGTATGCATAGACTTTTTATAGCCAAGAGCATGATGAATGAAATATATCAATGGCAGATCTGGTAAATTACTTTAAAAATTTTATTTTTTTTTTGGCCTTTTCAAAACTGTCTGCCTTAATGTTAACCGCGCAAATATGGTCTGCCATTTTTATTTTCAGATAGTAATAGTAGTATATTTTCAAATGTCAAAACGGCATACGTGGTCAAATGAATTCAAATTTCAGCAAAAATCGATACCGATCTTACCTGCGCCCCTCACGTCGATCGCTTTAGGCTTAGTGAGGCCCTATCTCATGCTTGGTAGCTATAAGGGCCTCTATGTACAAAACCTCAGGTCAAATACATATAGGTATCCGCCCACTGGCTCTTAGACTTTTCTACTTTCTTTCATGAAGCTGCTCAAAAGTTGTATTGATCTTATTTCTAGTGGAAGAACTGTATATAATTTTGGTTCCAAATATTGGAAATTGTTCTTAAATAATTCACTTCTAGGCCATGGTACCTGAACCTCTGTATTTGATATTGACCTAGTAGGTCAACTATTGTGGACTATAAGTTTACAATAAATATCTCTGAAATATATCAGTGATATATTGAATGCAAACGTTTTGTAATGTGTCATGCTTTGGATTATGTTTGAACTTTGACTACCTAACAGGTAATTTTGTTCTTCCATAATTATTTCTGTTACTTCTATCATTATCATAGGACTAGAATTTTACGAGTGGCGAGCAAAATAAAGAGAGATTAATAAGAAATACCTACGTCTTCTTCTTCAACTGATGGTTCTACAGTTACGGTTTTAGATTCTGTATCTTCAGCTTGTATCACCATCAACACCTTCTCCTCCTCTTCCTGCAGTTTTGTAGCAAAATGAGTTATAGCTTCAAGTTCCGAAGGCGTTTTTTCAAGCTGTTTCATCAATTCTTTCTTATACTCTTCAAGTTCTTGATCATCCTCGCCCTTCATTTCTTCCTGCAGCGCCTGACAATAAATAATTATCTCAATAATAAATCAGAAACTAATTAAGACACTTTCGGTAAATTGAAATCTTCATAAACATTCTAATATTGTTTCAGATTTTACTTAATGTTCTAACCTTCAGCTTTGCAAGGTCTTCAAGTAGACCTTTTTCTTCGAAGTCAGGATCTTGTGGTTCTGAATGCTGTTTTTTTGTTAACTGAAATTCTTTGCCCTCGAGCTTGTCTTTTTCGTACTGAGCCATTTCTCTTTCGTCCATATCGGCCAAAATTTGTCTTTCTTCAGTTCTGGAAAAATTTATTTATAGTTGCGATGAATTATGTCATAGAAAATATAATTATTTTTCCTTTTGTTACAGAACATTGAAATATAAGGTACTCACTTCAGAGCTTCTTGTCTATCTTTTTCCTTGTCCAATAAGTCGTCAGTATCTAGAGTGCTTGCCACTGCGTCTTCAGTTTCTACTTCGGTGTCGGTAGTGTCTCCCATTATTCTTTTATGTTCGTCCTTTGATTGATCTTCTGACCCTTCTTCTGATCCTTCCTCCCTGTTAAAGTAAGTTATTAGCGGGGAATAATTATTTGCTTAAGATTTAATGGCGAAAAT
Source organism: Henosepilachna vigintioctopunctata (assembly GCA_030704895.1). NCBI lineage: Eukaryota > Metazoa > Arthropoda > Insecta > Coleoptera > Coccinellidae > Henosepilachna > Henosepilachna vigintioctopunctata. The sequence continues at coordinate 1,992,558 of JARQZJ010000035.1, read as the reverse complement.
ATCATTCAATAGACTTACTGAGCCTGCGTCATTTTCTCTTGTGCCTCTAAATAGTCTTCGATTTTCTGATAATCATCCTCTTTTATACTTGGACATGATACCTCCTTGGTAACCTCAATCTTTTCCACAACTTTTTCTTCAGGTTCGCAGATAATGTGATCGGAACTGAAAAAGAGGATAAAAACTAAGTGTTTTGGAGCATTATTAATCAGAATTATTTGAAAGAACTTGAAAGGGTATAGATAGTATGATTAAATGCCTTACCATATTTCACCCTCCTCTTCAGATTCTTCTAATTGCTTAGCTTCCTGGAATTTTTCCCTTTTTTCCTTAAACAATCCAAGTAAAGAATCTGGGAAATATTTATTCAAGATCCATTGGTCTTTGGAGCCGTCTATTTCTGCTAAAAACTTATATATGCTGAGAAACATTTCTAGTGTAATAGAAGCAGAGGCTCCTTCCGGTTCTTCTGTAAGAATTTCACACACCAAAGTCATAGTTTGAGTGAGTGACTGAAACAGACAAGTAATGCACATCATAATGATACAGTATTTCAAAAATAATTTGATATTTTGTAATTATTCAGATTTATAAAGTGTATCTTATATTAGAAATAGAAAGATCTGCTTGAATGTTTATTATTGATTTGTTTTTTGGATTTGATTTGGAAGAGATACACATTCTTAACACAAAATGAAAGCGTTAAGTTGGCATTCTAAGTCACGTATTAACATAATGTTTAACATAATATGGATTACTAACTTTTGAAATCATAGCGGCACAAAGTCCGATGAATTTGAGCCAAGGAATGGCCAGAGGATCTTGAAATCCCCCAAGACAGAGTATTTCTATCAGTTGATCATGATTTAGGCAGGATCCTATCCATCTATCCCACAATACTTTGAATTCCACGTTGGAATTGGGATGAATTTGAAGATATAATGATTTCACCCAGCCGGGAGTTAAACCATACCAATCGTCTGGAATTGGATATTCTAAACGTGTCTTTACTGGAGGCGGGCAGTTGAGCGACAAACAACGGAAGTATGTGGTTGACCATCTTAACAAATAAAGAATCTTTGAAATAAGTTCAGTCGCTACTATTATGAATAACATATATACAACTAGAGAGTAACCAATTGGACAAAACTAAGTGATTATATTGAACCTAATTTAAATTTTAAGTCGATACAATTAAGTGTAAAATAGGTAGGAAAGTTGTTATTTTCATCAATAAAGTGATTAAAGACAACAAGCTTGAAATACGTGGCAAAAGCTGCTTTTCAATGCTATATCGATAATTGTTCATTTTTTCATATGATCTTTTCTAACTTTAGGTTCATTTGAAAATGGAGAATTATGAACAACTTCGTCATTTATTTACAGAAGAATACAGACCATTAAACTTGGGTGGAAAAATGTTTGAATCGTGTTTTGTTTGCCGGATGTTTGTCGTTTTCTAAATGCAAAGTTAAAAACATGTAAAAATAAATGGAAGGTTTTCTCTAATAATCTACTAATAACTTTACTCACTTTAACAAATCGACAGGTTGTGTTCTTATAGCAGCTTTCGCATATTGCCTCAATAAATAAGGAAAAGTGGGCGGTATAGAGATCTGTTCCGCACAATAAATATCTTCATTAATATCCATCTTTCAATAATTAATTATATAAAATCATGGGATTATCCAAAACGTGGAAATTGACATCATAAGTCAAATCATTGTGTTTGAATATTTTTAGTATATGTATGTATAGAAATCACCTTGGCAACATTATCCTAAATCAAAATTCAGTTGAAGATTGTTAAGATAAATATTGATCATTCTCAATATTTATTATTTCTATGTATTTTACGAAGAAATGACACAATTTTCACAAAATACACTCACAAATCTACTTCACGAATAAGTAATATCTAATTAGTAATTTTAATATAATATATTTAGTATATTGAGATTTCGTATATTGAGAAACAAATCGTTAGTAAAGCAGTTAGGGTAATGGGTTTTATTATCCGAAATAGTAAAACTTTTGAAGTTTCAGCTATCATAAAACTGTATTGCTCTTTTGTTAGTCCTCACCTGGAGTATGCCTCCAATATTTGGTCATCTAAAGCTTATACTAATGAAGACAGAATGGAGAAAGTTCAAAAACGTTTTCTGAGGTTTTTACATTATAAAAGACATAATAGTTATCCATTTAAAATATCATATAGCTCTATGTTGATTAGCTTTAATCTGCAAAGATTGTCAGTGAGAAGAAATATTAAGGCGATTCTTTTCATTTATTATGTTCTGAATTCCATCAAGTACGAAAATTGCAATCTTATAGATTTTATTCATTTGAAAGTTCCAAAAGTTTGGTTGCGTTGCTCCATTTGGGAACTATTTCCGGTTGTTGTAAATGGTTGGTCTCCTTTAAATTGTATGTTAAGTATCTGTAACAAGCTACTGAACAGTAACAGAAACGTTGAATTGTTTAGTGATGATCCCAGAACCTTTAAGGCAGGTGTGGTAAATTCATTATAAATTTGTTTCTTTTTATATAGCAATTTTTATGATTTTATTTGTATGTATGTATATGTTTAGTTTTAGTTTCATTAGTTGATGTTTATGGTAGTGATCTATGTGTTGGTTTAGTACTAATCAGTCTTATATGTAAGTACTTTATGGGTGTTTATGCACCCATAAAGTACTGCAAAAATACTTGCAAAACAAATAAATATTTTGAAATTCTGGAATAAAATTTATCCAATTAAAGAACCTATAAAGTGCGACAATTATAATAACATACAGCTTTGTAACCGTATTTTCACTCCATTAGAAAAACTCTGTGACGAGAATTATCGCTTCCTTTTGGAAGATACTAACTAGTACAGGTCTTTTTCGGCCGAAAATGGGACTCTTCGACTTAGGAAGAGCACTACTTTCGTAGATTAGACAGAGATTGGAGGTTTATTTTTATTTTTTTTACATGCATTTTAAATGAGTGGATGCCTATAAATATCAACTTTTAATCACTAAGGGAGCGCTCAAGTATTACGTAACACAATTTGGGGGGAGGGGGGTCTCGTAAAACGTTACGATGCGTTACAGGGGCGGGAGGGGGTCCTTCTTACAACACGTTACATAACATTGTTTCTTTTTTTATATAAAAAATTAGGGAATCAAAACTCCCAAATTGGCAACCCTTTTTTTCGTTTACGTTTTACGGGGTATCCCCCGATAGTCTGGTCGTAATTTTTTTGTTCTCGCAAGTTGGCAAATCTTTTAGTTTATATTTCACGGGGAATCCCTAGATTGTATTGTATCATTTAATGTTGTTTTTTTTTGTCAGTATCCGTTAGTGTTTATGCAGAAGAAAATTGATGTAGTCTGTGCTATTAAAGTAAGTTCATAGTGTTCATACTGGAATGTCCTCGAAAGAGGGAGATTTGTATCATCAGCTGTTCTTGGCCTATAAAGGCTCTCATGTTGACTTGCCAGCGCAACTATGTCAAAAAAATTCCAACGAAATTTGGAAATCGGCTAAAGAAAAACTAAAAAATAAAGTAAAGTTTATAGAACATACAAATGATGTTATACAAAATTTCAAGTTGAAGGCCACGAAGAAGAAAGCAATAATGCTTAGTTATTATAATAAAATTTTTTTTGCTCTTTTATCAAACTTTTTGATAAAAAGAATTTTCTCTTCTTTGGATTGAAAGAAGTTGAAAACCCTATAACTATCAAGAGATGCAGTGGCCAAATAGTGAGCTTATACTGATTTCGATTGCCTGGTGCTGATGGGTTCGATTGCTGTCGTGGGATGACCGTTCGGAATCGGCGCCGGCGTTAAACTGTATTTCCAAATATCTTATCTTCAAATATCTGATGTGTGCTTTTTGATCGTGGAATTTTAATAAGTGCACTCCACAGAACATACCAAATAAGAAGGCCGAGTTACCTATCAAAATTGGAAACAAAACATTAACCTTACTTCTAGAAATGAACTTTGCCAACCAGCGATTAGATGGCGCTGTAGCTGAAAAAATCAAGGAAAACTGTAATGGACTGGCCGTCAAATTATTTCATTCGTCATTCAAGACTCATGGTTTTGCCGGTTGTTTGGCAATGCGTCGTAGGATTAATTTTATGTGTTAATTCATTCAAATAGGTGAGTTAATAATTATTTTGAATATAGATAGATCTTACCAAATCTATATAGATTCAACAACACCTTACAATAGTAAGTTAAAACAAATGACATTTGTTAATTACTTTTGTTTTAGATTTGGAGGAAAAGTTCGCCATCACAACAACTACAGCGTATGTAAGTATACTAACAAATATAACCTGTATTTTTTAAGTAGTTCAGTGGAAAATGTTTCATAAACATTGCATTTTTTGTTAAACTGACAAAACATAACAATGATTTTGTTATTTTATGAAATAATTCTTGATTGTAGGTTATTGGGATATACTATCATTGGAAGGAGTATAATCAACAAGGGTTAAAAAGATTTCACACGTTAGTTCACAAGGTTCCAGACGTTGAAGACGGTCGACAAAATTTTCAGAGTCAAGTATAAAATCTTAGAATTTCAGAATTTATATTGATGCAGGCTGAGCGATTGAAATTTCATTGTAAATATCCATCTTGTACCAGTCAGTATAAGACCAGAAGGTAAGCCTTTGAAGGGGGTTTTGAAACATACTTCACCTCATATTGCATTTTGGTCAACAATGCTTAGAGAATTACAATATTTAAAATTTTTTGACAAAAGTAATGGTAGGGATGTTACATCCCAATTTAAATTCATTAAAGGTTGGCAGATAACTATAAGATCAGTGATATATCTTTGGAATCCTTTGGAAAAAGGTTTCAATTATTTTTCACTGAGATCTTTCAGTCAGGATCCATTGGAAAATTTATTCTGTATTATAAGGCAGCATGGAATATCAAATACAAATCCAACTTGTCATCAATTTGTTGCTGCATTGAAAACCACTGTCATTAATAGACTAACATCTCCCATTATTAATGGAAACTGTGGGAAGGATGACTTTGAAGCTCTCAATAATTTGACCTTTTATTTTCAGACAAAAACAGATGAGGTTGGACATAATATTCCTCGCATTGGAGAGATGCGTTCTGATATTGATAATGTTCCTCTCACTGAACCAATTAATGGTCCATATAATACCTCTCCAACTGATGTAGCTGATCTTCAACCTTTATCGCTGCAAGAAATATCACTCTTCCTCTGGTTCCTCTCACTGAACCAGTCAATACTTCATGACTTCCAATCAATTTTGCACTCTAATAACTTTCATTTTCCCGAAGAGGATAATAATGCAACAGCATATGTAGCTGGTTATATTCTTAAACAAATGACACTTCCTGAATGTGAAATTTGTAGCACAGATTTGATTTCCAAAGAACCCTCACATGAACACACTTTCATTATGTTCAAAAAGTATTGTGAAAACAAAAGGAAATTGATATACCCATCTCATAAAATTTCTAAATTTATAATGGATATTCATAATAAATTGTATGAGTTTTTGAATAACTATGGGCACAAAGGTGATTTACCCCAAAATTTTATACAGAGATCACTACTCGCAATATGATTTTTGCTCTGAACATGATATGAAAAAGTGTTGTTTGATAAGACAGTTGGACCGATAATTTTTGATTATTTAAGTGACAAAGAATATGTATATTTTGTTAATTTTTTATACCAAAGATTTTTTTGTTATTTTGTTAAGTTTTTAATATTGATCTAGATTATTTGTATTTATTTTAGAATATTATGTTCCTTTTTCATTCAAACTTAGCATTCTTATTATGTTCATTTTAATTCAGAAACTAAGAAAATGTATATTTTGTTCTTTTTTATACCAAAGTTTTTAATATTGATCTAGTTTATTTGTATATATGTTACAATATTATGTTCCTTTCTCATTCAAACTTAGCAACTTAGAAAATATATATTTTGTTATTTTTTTATATCTAAGAAATTATTTGTTCTAATATTGATCTGGTTTATATTATATTATATTGTAATATTGATCTGGTTATATTTATTTATTCACATTGTTCCAGGAATAATGTTCAGTTCATCATTTTCTGCCTAATAGGCAGAACAGAATAGAATTTTGTAAATAAACCAATTTATGTATTGTAGGTTTTTTTAAATTCCAATTACTTGTGAGGTGTTACTGTTTACATGATTATAATCAGTTTATAATAATAAAATTCTTTTTTATTTGAAACTCTTTTTAATTTTGGGTGGGTACGTTAATATTGAATATCAATCCATATTTTAAGTAGTAGTTTTGAAATTCCCGCGCAAAAAATGCCTGAATATTCATAGAATAATAGACTCGTTCTGTGTACATACTGTGACATGAGTTTGAATCTCCCGCTCGATAATTACTTCCGCCCACTGTGAACGTCAAATCGGCCATATTTGTTTCCATATCCAATGCACCGAGTTTGCATTTCTATTAAGGGTATGTTCTGTGGTGCACTCCTTCATAAACTTGAAAGTTTCAGATTGGAGTGACAGAATATATATTCTGTGATTCAAGTTATCTGAACAGCAGAACCATAAATCTTCCAGGAACCCTTAAATTATTCTGTTGAATTTATTAGTTCTTATTATTGTAAATAAGTGTTTTCTTTCATAGGCAATGTAGTGGAATTCATCCATAAGAAACAAATCGAATACAGGTTATGATGTAGTTTATGAAAGTTTATATAATTCTATGGCGGGGTATCCTCGATTAGTAAATATATAAACATAACCCATCATTTAATGCTTTTCTTATAGTTTCCGCACCTTATGATACTAATGAATCAGAACCAATATAGGTACTTTGAAGTATGTTAGGTACCAATACCGTAAATTTTACCTGACTGAAGTTGAGGAAAATGTTATTTAAAAATTATGAAATTATATCAATAGTAGTTTTGGGAATATTCATTCATATTTTATTGCTGATTACTGTTTTTGATACGCACTTCAAAAGCCCTTTAGAACATGGAATGACTCCAGTGAAATCTACACCATATTCTCAAGCAAAACGGTTGGTGTTGTTTTCCGCCGACGGACTTAGAGCTGAAGCTATACTTGGTGAGAATGAAAATAGAGCACCCTATTTGACATCTATAAGAAAAAATAGAGGCTCATGGGGTGTTTCGCATACAAGAGTACCGACGGAATCACGCCCAGGACATGTTGCAATGTTAGCTGGTATCTTTGAGGATCCCAGTGCTATTTTCAAAGGTTGGAAGCATAATCCAGTAGATTTTGATTCAGTGATAAATCAGTCTAGAAATGCTTGGTGTTTAGGTAGTCCGGATATTGTCCCAATTTTTAATAAGGACAGAAGACAACATATATCTGTTTACACATATGATTCACAGATGCAAGATTTTGGAAACAAAGACACTATTCTTCTTGATAGGTGGGTTTTTGAAAAGACAGAATGGTTATTATGGAATTTGAAGGATTCTGTTAATTTTAATGATTCAGGAAATATTTTTTTTCTCCACTTATTGGGTTTGGATACAGCAGGTCACGCATTTAAACCTTATTCTAAAGAATATGTGGACAATATAAAATTTGTTGATGATAAAATTAGTTATATAGAGAAATTATTTCACAATATATTTCAAGATGATTTAACATCCTTCATTTTAACATCTGATCATGGAATGACAAATTGGGGATCACATGGTTCTGGATTAGATCATGAAACATTAACACCAATTATAGCTTGGGGTGCTGGTATAAAGATCGACAATACTAAAAAAGATATTAATCAGATAGATATAGCTCCTTTGATCTCATCTTTGGTAGGTCTCAATTATCCAACAAATAATTTGGGAAAATTACCAGTTGCTTATTTAAATATACCAGAAAAATATAAATTACATAACTCTTTGACAAATATTCAGCAACTTTTCAATATTTTCAATGTGAAACAACAGAAAATTGAGAAAAGTACTTTCCTCTATAAACCTTATAAGTATTTAACAGAACACAACTTTGAGAAAATATTCATAGAACTTTGGCATTCAAATGAAAGTTCTGAAGTTGTATTGAAAAAATCTGATATCCTGTTCAACGAAATCTTGAAAGCAATAGACTATTGCCATAATTATTTTATGTATTACATTCTATTTTCTGTATCTATTGGTCTTTTGTTTTGGATATTGCTTCTTTCAACATCTGTTTTTAACAATAAGAAATCAAATTTCTATGATACAAATGTAGATCTGTTCAAAATTCTTACGATATTTTATAATCTAATAGTTACTTCTACATGTATGGTGCAGTCATTTTCTTTTTTATATTACATTTATTTCCTTTTTCCTGGTACCATGTTATATTGCCTTTTACATAGATATTACTGTTTTAGTGGATTTTCTCTTAATTTCAGTGTAATAAAATGTAAATACTATATATTCATTCTATCCTGTATAATTTTTTTCATTTGTGGATTTCATTATCGATTCTGTTATTCTATAATGATGGTTGTCATTTCTATTTCAATTTTTTTGAATCCTGAAAGTGCCAAAATCAGGAGATCTTTGAAAATTTCATGGGTTGGAGTCTGCAGTTTTTTATCAATTTTTCCATTATTACCGTTAATGTCGACCAAGTTTCACATTGTTTATTTTGTTTTAGGTTATATCTCTTGGCAATTTTTCATATTTTATATTGATATTTTTCATTTCAACAGATTCAGTATTCATTTATTGCACCCACGGCAGGCTAAAATATTTCGAATGCAAAAAATATTCTTTAATATTTCTTTTATTAATGCATTAATAATTTCACAAAATATTTTGGAAAATGTAACATTTTTAAAGTTTATCTCATGGATACTATTTTTGATTTCAATATTAACAATTCCTTATTCGACAGATTGTTTAGAAATACGAATTTTCTGTATAATATTAGCGTTAAGTCCATTTTACATAATGACAACTATGACCTATGAGTTAATTTTTTTGTCATTTTATTGCATTCTGTTAACTTTATGGTTGCATATAGAACAAAATTTAAAACCCATATCTAATGTCGATTTGGAAAATTTTCGTAAATGCGTCATTTTTGTTTCTTTGATACTTATTGGCTTCTTTGGTACAGGTAACATTGCCAGTTTGAATTCCTTTGATCCAATGTGGGTGAGGTGTTTCCTGACAGTTTTTAGTCCATTTAAAATGACTATATTGATAGTTTTGAAGCTCATTCTACCAATACTGTATGCCACATGTGTATTCAGATGTATCATTTTGAACACAGGAATGAATTTAAAGAATTCTTTTTGCACAATTCTTCTGATTTCAGATGTAATGGTATTTTATTTTATGTACAGTATTAAAAATGAAGGATCATGGTTAGATATTGGAATTAGTTTGTCAAATTTTGTTGTTGTAGAATGTTTAACTTTAGGTGTAATTGTTCTATATTTAGTTGCATATTTTTTAACAAACATAAAAACCTATTGGAACATCATAAGGTAAACTTCTGTAACTGAATTAAGTTTATTGATATTTATTGTTAAAATATTTTCATTTTTGTACATTCCAGTATGTGTATGTTTAGTATAAAGTATATATTACTTAAACTTGCTGCCATCTTCATTACTTAAAATGAAATACATTCACTTAACAAATCATTTATTATATAACTAAAATATAAAAATATACAGTAGAGATAACAAATATGTATTTGGAAAGTACTTTATGCTGGTTATATTGACAAAACATCAGTTTGTTTCCTATTGTATTACATATTGATACCTGATGACATTTTGCCATAAAAGATGAAACTTTATCTGTATAAAATCGAATTTTTTGGCTTAACTAGAAAATTTCCATGAATTTCAAGTAGCAACAATAAATTTTTTGATATTTCAAAAAAAATATCTGCAAAAATTATCTATTTCAAGAAATTTCATGTAATAACAGTTGGGGCATCACGGCCAGTATATTCTTTCAACTTGGAGATGTTAAGAGCAATTAGTACTAGAGGTTTGAGTTGTGCCTAAAAATGGAATTATAAATATTTCTCAAAGCATATATCTAAATTATTTTAATAATTTTAAGAGAATTTGTGATATGAATAAAATGTTTTACCTGTGCATCACTTTTTGTATTTTTCTGTTCAAAACTTTCAATATAAACACGAATAGTAGCTCCACTGCTTCCAGTTCCCGAAAGTCGGAATATAAGTCTTGATCCATCTTCAAACAGTATTCTTAAACCCTACAAGGAAGTATATATATAAGAAACATTAATGCTTGATGTCATATATCAAATAAACTGTAACTGAAGATAAACCAAACAAATTTATCACTAATAAATTTGATAGCTTTAGCAAACTACGATAAAAACTGATACAACCTCTGCAGGTTTGCTACATTCCTAATATTTCATTTAACACTAAGGCATATTTTACCTTTTACTTTTTTTTTACCTGTTTGGTAGCTTTACTTTGGTCTATAGGGTCAACATATGAGAAATTATCAGCAAATTTAACTTTATATGATTTGCCAGCTCCACCAAAACACTTCCCAATCAATTCTCCAGCATCTATTTTCTTTTCCAATTCGTCCATCATTGCTTTAGCCTTTTCACCATCACAATCTTCATAATCGTACCTGAAATTTTACATTATTTATTGTTTGCAAAAGTACATCAAACTTATACACAACCAAGGTGGTATTATGTTTTAATTAGTGATTCTAAAAACTTACATTTTTGACAAATTTACATTTAATGAATATTTACTTATAAAAATAATAATATATAAAATAAAAAAAAAACATTTATGACAAATTTTAAATTTGTGAACATATTGAACTATTTATTCAAAATTACCTGGTAAAGTAATTTCTTCCATATTTTGTCCAATGTTCATTCATGATTTCTTCTACTGACTTCTTCTTGTGTTCTATAATAGAAAGCCATGCAAGTACAGCCCAGATGCCATCTTTTTCGCGTATGTGGTCGGAACCTGTGCCAAAACTTTCTTCACCACAAAGCGACAGTCTACCAGCGTCCATGAGGTTGCAAAAATACTTCCAGCCAGTTGGAACCTCAAATATTTCCTTATTCAGCGCCTTTGCAACCCTGAAATTCAAAACAATTAAATATTTCACATAAAAGATCCACTCAATGTAAAATTGATTAATTAAGTTCATCTAGCCACAATCTACAAGAATTATTATATTTACTGTCATCAATAGTAGGTTAAATATAAAATATTTCAGCTAGACCGATGTAAGCATAGCCATCTACTTAGCATTAAGAAAATATTAGGGTTAATTTGCCCTCAAACGAGATGAAATTATTTTTGTGAAGATTTTCAAGTTGCTATGAGCAAACCTAGAAAAACAAATAGAACAAGGATCAGCATAAGAGTATCATCCAAGAGGTCATAATATTGACTACTCAATAATCAATACATAAAATAATGCAACAGTTTTTCCAAAAGTTGGAATTTTGTTTTTGTTGTGAAGAATTGAATTAAATTTAATAATTTTTCAACTATTTACAAACTGAGGAATAATACAAAGTAAATACAAATAGGACTCTTATATAACTGAGATAGGGCTATTAATAGATAGAGATAGGGGATTTGAATAGGGGCTTTAAATTTCTGATGAAGAAAATTGAGCAATCATTACCAAAAGAAAAATACCATTAATAATAAACTCTTATAATATAATTGATTTCGATATTTCAAGGTTTTCAAGACTTAATTATTAGGATGGACCCTTTGGCAACATAAGAGTAGGTGTATAGAAGAATTTGAATTCTTCAGCATATTCTCCAGCATTTGAGAAATTTGTTCTCAACTGCTGGTTAATGTTAGATCAACACTTGAATTATTAGGCTTGTTACGGATTATATAAACAGGAATGAAAGTGTAATCTAGGAAAGTCTACATATCTCAAATACTACAGCATTAAAAACACAAACATTTTGCGCACAAGTTATTAAGATCTTGCAGTAATCTGACAATTTGTAGTCCTTGCCATGGTGACTGATAGTGTGCAATTTTATATTTCATTTTGAGTTAAAAAATTGTTTCTGTTTAAGTTTATTAAGGGAAGGAACTATAGAATACCAATAAAAATGGCAGATATATTCTAAAAACAGATTTTGAGAATTTTCTTATAAATAGGAACTCATCATAACCACCCAGAAACTGACCCAATTTTATTATCAACCACAATCAGTAATACTTGAATACACTTGTTCTGTGTATCAAATTGTATTGCTCACCGATCTACTGCTGCTGATGTGGGCATACTTCTAGCGAAACCTTTAACACCGTTTTTTTTAAAGTATGGAATGCAATCCAGATTATCGGCTATTACAGCAAGACTGTCGCTGGGGGTGACGAAAAAAGCTTCTTTGCCAAGAATCATATTCCTGTCACCGTCACCATCGAAGGCGGCACCGAAATCATAGGTCTGATTTGTCTTTAGCTTATCGACCAGATCTTTAGCATAGGTTAAGTTAGGGTCAGGATGAATTTCGCCAAAATTGTCGAGCGGTATTATACGGCACACATTTGTATCTGGACTAGCCTCCAATTCATCGATAAATATCTTGCGTACGTAGACGCCGGTAACTGGAAAAAAATTGCTATGAAACTACAGAAAAAAATATACAAAAGAGTGCAACGGATTCAATTTGAAGTGCATAAAATTTTTTAACAATGACCATACTATTATAAAATGTATAAATACTACCATAAAATTACTGAAACGATTAAAACAAACATATTTTAAAAATTAATACAATACCTTTTTATACATATGTCTAGTCAACGTGAGTAGTACACCTAATTCAGATACATATGATGATATTGAAAAATGTAGTTCAAACATTTCAATTTAACTTACACTTTTACAACAATATTCATCAGACGTTAACAGAATATGAATCATATTCTGTTAACGTCTGAAGAAGTCGATTATACCGACGAAACGCGTCACGTTATGAAAATAAAAGTCTAAATTAAATTGAAGTGTTTGAATTATCCCATAGTTATAATGAATTTGCACCAACAAAATTCCAATAATATTCAGTATCATTGAAAAGGTTGAAAAATGTGAATTGAATTCGTTCAAGAGGTTCATTGGCCGAGTGGTATACGCTTTCGGCTTACTGGTGCCGGTGGTTCGATTCCGGCCGTTCGGAATCGGCGTTAAACTCTACATCCAACGGGGCTATATACGTCTCTTACCACCGCTCTTAGAACAATTATAATAATAACAATAATAATAAAAAAATAAATCAATAAACGAACTTAGGAAAATTATGAAAGGATTATCAATTATATGCAGCACAAGTGATTGCATTAACAAGTTTATAAAAAGTAGTAGTGGGAAATAGGATGTTTGACATTGTCAACTGTTCACTGGAAAACGGAGTGCTTCCTAAGCAATGGAAAACTGCTTTGTTGAAACTTGTGCCAAAGTAAACGAATATGGTGAAATGTGAGGAATCCATAAATATAAGTCCAGTTAGTTTATGTAAATATTTTGTAATTGATAGTAAAAAAGAAACAAATGTTGAATTTTTGCGATCAAAATGGTAATATGTAAAAAACAATCTAGCTTCAGAGGCTGTTTTATAGGATGTAACAAATCAATGGATCAAACTAGTTGATTAGCAAAAAAATTTTCGTTGTTGTATTTCTGGATTTCCGTCCAGCATTTGAAACAGTTGATAGATGAATATGAAAATAGTTGATTATGAAAAGGTGTCATAATATGAATGTTAGGGTGCACACCTTTACTGCAAAGAAAACTGTACATATATTAGACATTTCTAGAAAAATTTGTTTTTTAGAAAGATTCCTCATTATATATACACAAAAAATAATATATAGATCAATATATCTACAGGTATTGCAGAAAAAGGCAATCAGACTGATGTTGAGGTGTAATACATTTATTTTAATAAATAGATAAGATAAGTAAACGATAAGTTTTAGATATGATGAATGCTAAACAGGGAATAGGATATAGAACAGCTGATTTTATCTACGAGATGGAACATTCAAAGTTGGCTCTTTATCTTAGTGATATATTGGTATTTGACCAGAGGTAGAAATTATTTTTAAATTGACAGCTTAAACCATGATATTTTGATCTCTTAGATTTTAATGAATATATTTCTATTTTCAATAGAATATATTGATTAGTAGATTTTGGATCACTATTTATGTGGTTGAATGCCATATAATGAGAACTGACATATATTTTGATTTTTTATATATAAGATGAAAACAGTTTATCAAGGCACCACTTAATATGAAAAATCATATCTGATACATATATCCTGAGTACAGATTCAACTCACCTGCATTCATTGAATCAATCATAATATTGAATGGCTTCCTGTTTTCAGTACCTCTAATTAATCCCTTCAATTTTGTAAAATCAAAGATCTCTTTCATGAGATTAACATAGTTTTCAGTAGAGTCAATAACTTCAACTTCAAAACTTCTTCCATCAACCTGTGATGAAATGTAATTACATATTCACAAAGAGAAGTTATTATAATAAAACATTTGAAAAACACATTTAAAAAGCTTTATTATACCTCAAACTTTTGTAATCCAAGTGCAGACACATCACAGTCCAGATTGGGCACAATTTTGTATTGTTGTATCTGTTTAGTGTGTTCATATATCTTGTCAGTAAATGAATCAGGAGCTGGTGCACCACTTTCAATATTAAATTTGATGCCAAAATCATTTCTTATTCCACCAGGATTATGAGATGCAGTTAAGATAATTCCACCTGAATATTATATCATATTAAGTTTACTTAGCCTTTATTTATTTATTTAAATCCAGAGTTACATAAGAACATTTACAGGCAATCACAAGTACAATTATTAAACAAAATAAAAGAAGATAAATAGCGCCGCAAATCCTGCAGAGGAAAATAATATTTCCTGTTCGCAGGTATGGTTTACAAAAAAAAAAGAAACAGAATAATAATAATAGAATAATAATGCCAATTATATTATCGTGTGTAAGCACACATAAAATCTTTCAGCCACAGATCACTCCTTCGAACAATACCTCTCTCATATGCTAATTTTTTTTTTTCATTCTCATTCCATTTGGCTTTCTATACCTCTGTAATAAACATATGTAATTGTTGATGGCAGTAAAACTGTCATCAATAACATTAAAATAAAATATTCTTTTTTATTCTCTGTACATAATATTTAATATTCAGTTTAATTCATAACAGTAAGTTTTCATATACCCACTCTTTTAATTTCTCATTAGTTACTTATTTTGTAATATTTTTTTCATTTTTTATTTGGAATCTTAAGCTATGTATATTTTCACCAGATATATCATCAAATTTATAACTGCTAAACTTAAAATTCCCAGAAACATCCATACCTAACTTTTTTACTGATTGAACAACACATGATTCAGATATGTAGGTGGTTTATATGTTATATAAATATCTACTACACAGATGTATCATATTTGTTATATTGCAAAAAATTTCATAACTATTAAATAACTTAAAGCAATGATTATTATTTAGTAACCATTGATTTAAGATAAATAAACATTGTTGTTTAATTGCATAAAATGAATTAATGTTTTTTTTTAGAAAATGAAGAATGCTATTTTCACACTTAATCCAACAGAAATATAAAAAAAAGCATCTTCAGCTATCTATGCAGTAGTATCAAAATTTAATATAGTTTTCATTGGTTACTGAATATTTTCCTTTATTATACATTGGAATCATCATGAACTTTCATTTCAAATATAAGAAATCTTGATAACCTATAATTAATTAATTTTAAACCTTTATAATGAAAATGATATGATGTATGATTGCAAGTATTTGTTATATAATATACATTTTCACAATCACATTTTTGAATGAAAACTGGAAAGTAAAATATTGAATGCACTAATATATCATTTCTGAATTATTGGATATACCTATTTTTCAATAGAGGGATATAGTTAGTTTTTGTGAATTGAAGATTAATTAAAAACTTCAGATGGTGGAACTTTTACAAAAGCACTTAATGTATCGTACCTGCTGTTTTCAAAGATCTAATCAAAGCAGATACAGCTGGGGTAGATATATTTCCTAAATGGCCAATTATGAGTTTGCTAACCTATAATCACAAGTGATTAATGCATTCAAATTAAATTGTGCAATTTTAAGTACCTCATTGGCCGCTGCAATCCTTATTATTATTTTAATAGCTTGTGTAGAGAAGTATCGCCCATCTCCACCAACAATAAAAGTAGCACCTTTAGCTTTTTCCTCCAGAGTATTAAAAATTGACTGAACAAAATTTTCAGTGTAGTTTTTTTCCATAAACACCTTCACTTTTTTTCGTAAGCCGCTCGTTCCCGGCTTTTGTCCTTCAAAGGGCGCAGTTTCAACGATTGCTGCCTTAAGTACCATTTTCTAGCCTGAAATAAGAAATTAAGTTAAATCACTGTCCCATAATGATTTTGATGAAACAACACTCATTTATAAAAGTTTCCATTATTTGTTCCAATTCAAAAAAGAGAAAAAAAACTATTAGAAAATATAAATCCGAATAGTTTATACCAATCGAGGATTAAATGGTAGAAAACAAACTTGTATTCAAATAAAAATTATAATACATAAATTTTTACCTATCTTCGGAACATAAAATGAAGATCACGGTTACCGAGATCACTATGACTGACAAAATGATTGATTATGTTGTAAGACACAAAATAATTTCACAGATTAATTATTTATTCCAAATATTTCACTCAATGTCAAAAAGGACAAATATTAATTAAAATTGAATGCGCCTGCGTCAAACGGGTAACCAGTAATTGCGCGTTGTTCAAATTAAGTCAAATGGTAATAAATATAATATCTATATATATATATATATATATATCCAAATATATATATATATAATATATATATATATATATATATATATATATATATAATATATATATATATATATATATATATATATATATATATATATATATATATATATATATATATATATATATATATATATATATATATATATATATAGATATATAAATTGTCTAATTGATTTCAATAACCGTATTGTAGAGGTGATGATCTTCTCGATAATCGCAGAAATTTCGAAGTCTGTATGGAAATATTTATGTTATTGCTGTCTCATTATGGTCATTAAATTCGATATTACATTTCACCAAGTATGTAAACTTTAACACTGCTACTGCTGCTTATACGTAGAAAAAACACGAATATTATTCGCATTGAACATGTATTTTAATCACATAACCTTTTAAAGCCAACCTTGAGTCAAATTTTCATATCAAATTGACTTAATAACTTTATGTATGTTACAAGTCTTGTCAAATTGGATGCAAAATGCGCACTAAACTCATCATTGCCAATGTTCCAGATGAAAAAACTAATTTCAGTTGTTTTATTCCAGAATAACTAACTCCTTTTTGACGAATGTAGTTTTCTAGGTACATTACCTAC